>CALQYR020007329.1:170375-186740 GCA_943334845.2 Auanema sp. JU1783 | reverse complement strand
TTGGGATGGCAAATCTATAGTTCGAATAAGAATTCAGAATCAGAAAATTGGTGAAGGATATTACCTTGGTTTTTCTGACTCGTGATGAAAGTTTTTATCAGCTGATCCGTCGTTTGCGTGTACAAGCTCAATGCATATTTCAGAGATTGTAACTCAGGGCTTTTCTCGAAGAAAGATTTTTTCAAACCTTGTCCACCCGCATGGAAACACTCTGCAGTGAAATTGGAAGATAAGAAAACACAAAACAGTCCATACCTTTGATTGCATCTAATGCTGCATCAAGAACCGTACATTGCTTGGGAGTCAACGAGCGTTCTGTGTCTCGCCAACTTTCCTAAAACAGTAACAACCAGTTAGAATAGTAACAGATAAATAGATAACCAAGACATCCTTCAATGAGCTCATGCCTTTTATGTTTGTCACATTCGTAGACATCAGTTTAGTCACATCACCAATTTTGGCATTGGGAAGCTGTTTGAGAATCTAAAAATTACAAATAAAAGCTAATAAGGTTGACCATCCTACCGCTTTGTCCGACATTGGAGGAAGAACTACCAGCTTTTCCATGCTTACAACAGTAACTCTCCATAACTCCTGAAATACAATGCGGTGGTAAATTATGACTTCCTTATATAAACCTTCAAAATGTATTTTAGAACTGTTTTCTCGCATTGTTGCGCATAACGTTGAAGAGAACCCTCCAATAAATCCATTAGTGGATCTAGTACAGCATCCGCATCCTGTTATGAAATTTCCGTTTATCAATAAATTTTTGAAACTTACAGCAGCCACTTGAGTTTTTTGTAATTGTGGACCTTTTATTTTGGATAATAGAGCTCCAAGTTGCACTACTTTCTCATGAATTTGTGGTTCAAGCGTTATAACGAACTGAAATGAGCTTTGTTAGATGGAGAAAAGGATTATGACGATGAATGATAAATTCAAAATAATGAAGATAAATTTTTCAATAACCTGTCCTGACAGCTTGTCTAAAACTGAGTTCAGTTTTTTCTGAAGTTGTGTCAAAACGGCACTAGCAGTTTCATCTAAAGATTTTCCACCCATGTTCTCGTAGATTTTTTCCAATTGAACTCTACAAATAGAGAAAGGATGAAGTTTAGAGACTCTGAGAAGCTCGATACCGAAGCTGTTGCACATTGTTCATTAAAATACAAGCAAGCTTTTCATTCGCAGCAAATCGCGGAAAATCTTTCTGAACCATATCAGCATAAGCGAGTAGAACCTGAAATCAATTATGTTTAAGAAGTGAATAAGGGAGTCGGAACCTTGTTCAATGTTTTACTGAAACGTTTCATCATGTCAGCATAAACTTCAGGATTAGGGCAGTCCATCTACGACACGAAATACGATGAAAATTATAATTCACACTAGCAAAAACCTGTTTGAGTAGTTTGAGAGCCTCATTAAGCTGTGTAAAGACATCAACAACAGAGTTTGAAAACTTAGTGTGTTCAGAAGTTTGCGGAAAGTTATCAGATTTGTCGCTGAAACAAAGAGACAAGTCGATTGGCTTCGAAAGGTTGTCTTTTTGAGAAAGGGAGCGAAATGGCATTATAGCAATGAACTTACCGGTTGTAGGCATTTCGAAGAATGTCCATTGAATGCTCATCGTTCTCATTCAACCAATCCATAACGAACGGAATAAACCAACTATAAGATGAAGATAACTTGAGTTTATCCAAAGGGGGGGGGGGAATTCTTACGCTGGAAATTCGGGAATAGTCTGCTTATATTGTGGCATTTCTGCGACATATTTGAAATAAAATCCTTTCACTTTGAAATATAAGTTCATATAATCTGGCGTTGAGCATTTCTTTGTTTGAGCATGTTCTAAAAATAATTTTAATTCTGTTCTATTTCTCTAAATCACCTTCTAAAGCTATTTTCAAATCCGTCTTGTACATTTGCCATAAGGTGGCGGCTGAAAGCTGTCCAACATTTAACTCTTGTGGAAATTGGTTCAACACTGGAGCATAAATGTGCTTATCATCCTCTATCACTCTCATGATGTAATCTAAGAATGTGAACCTAAATTTCAAAAGTAGTTTTCTGATCGAAGACAATAAAAACAAACCAAAATTGGACTGAATCTGGTGATGGAGCAACTTCGTCACAGCATGATTCAAACATGACTTGATAAGTAGCCTGACAACGAGAAAACATTTGCGAGGCATTTGTATAAAGAACAAACCTGCATACAAGCTTTCGCACACTCTTTGACAACACTGGAGGCTCTCGGTGGACTCGCCAGTTCGAGAACCTTCAAATTGGCTTTTAACAAATATAACAAAAGTTTAAAGTTACCTTCATACGAAAAAAAGTGATGGACGTTAGAAGATCAACTGTGGATTTGAGATCCTGCAGTTTTGCAGACGAGGAAGAGGGAAAATACTTCTGAAAAATTTTTTTTTTTGCGAGATCAAAAGAGATTTTTGTAAATAAGAAGCCCTATTTTAATAAAAACATGCCCAAAGCGGCACTGGGTGGTTCGAATGTTCAGAAACTCTTTTGATTGGGAATATCTCGGAGGTTGCAAGCAGAGAGACGAAAAATTTCTTTTTGATTTCTCGGCATTTTTGATGTGCTCTTCTCATTTAAAAATGATTTTCGCCAGCAAAAAAGTGAAGAGCTTAGCGAAAGGAATGATAACTTATCCGATTTTATCTTCGAAATTTCCATGGCAACGAGGATAATATGAATGAGGAATGGGGATAATCCCGGAAATAGCAATTTCTTTATCAAATAGAAAGATAAGAAGAAAAGGTAGAAAATCCATTAAAGAAATATGGAACTAACCCGATACATTGAGAGATCTATCCGTAAACTGTTGTGCAACTGATCCAATAACTTTACGAAACGATCTTTCCCGAAGTTTGAGGCAGCGAACCGATCAGAAGCGGATACAGCAGAAGTAGCAGTCGTATGAGCATAATATCTGCAACGAATATCATTCTTTTTATATCATTCTTTTTCTTTTCAATTCTGAATATAAATAGAAACTGCTGTCATTCGAGAAGAATATGCGCAGAGCAAACTTACGCGTTAATGTTCGCTAATAAAGTTGAAAGGAATGCTGGAACTCCCGCACTCATATACTTTGTACACAAACAAGCAAAATGAGTCATAGCCTTCAATTAAGGTTTAGTTCAAAACTTCATATGAATGTACCTGATAGATACTTTCGATTCCGTAACGCATAGCAAATTCATCAACTATTTCCTGGCCTATATCTTCGAAGTAAATCTTCCAGCTTTCTTCACCTTTGATTTCCGGTAGACGAACTTCATCAATCTCATTGCAATGAGCCTGAATTTTATAAGGGTTAACTAAGTACAGAAATAGATACACAAGTGTTTACTTGAAATAGATGCTCATGAAGACATGTGTACTGTACATGGTAAGGAGCAAGTTTCTCTTCTCCCTTTATCTCAACACTGATATGTAATCGGATAGCTCCCGAAACAGCCGACTTATCAGTCCTCTTTTCTTCAATTAACAATTTCATAACTTCCTATTAATCTTTCAAATTACCTAGATTATACCAGACATCCATTTCACCACTCAAAGTACGAACTTCTATGACGGTTTGTCCAAGGAAGTCGTCAGATTCACGTGTTAACTTCTGTCGCAGTTTAGACTTCAGATCATTGTCTTCATCCCAAACTCGAACTTTTATCCGATCCGTTGAGTTATGGCATTCGCTAAAATCGTTTTCCGTCAGAAAATTATAAATCTGTTTCTTACAAAAAAAATTTTTCGTTCCACACTGGGTTTAACTCTTGGTGGATAGTTCGAGTTCTTCTCTTCACTTTTCCAACTTGAGCAGTCACATAAGGATCACTTTTTCCGCTTTTATCCTTTGCAATCAGTCCTTGAGCACACATTACTGCAAAAAAATGAATATTTCATGTTCTTCACCTCCAATTTCAACCTGTTAAAGTAATTTTCGCACTCCATTTGCTACTTCCTTCCAAGATACTCGTTTTAACCTGCTTCAGAGTTTCCTGCTGACTCTTCTCATCAACTTCGAATGTGTTTCTGGAAATATCATTCAAACCTTTCGTTTCTTGAAAACCTACCGTATCGTTTCAAAAATTTCTGGTTTGTTCTTTTCTTGGATTTTCATTCGATCTCTTATCACAGCTACGAGCGATTGTGTTCGATCGGCCTCTCCATGTTTAGAACTTTTTTCAGCAGCTCCTGATAAGATTATTCATTCCATCTTAGTTTTTTTGGAAAATCTCACTTTGCAAACAATCCGCACTCAATAGATCTTTACATTTCTCGTGCACTTTCACTCCACATTCAGTACATCTCAGACCTGTACATTGAAAATAAGATGAAAGAATGATCAATAGAAACTGACCTTGTCTAGCTAAACCCCATAGTAATCCTTCGCACTCATAACACCAAGTCGGAGTTTGAAAGTTTGTTGTGGAAAAGTTGTGGGGTGTGGTGCAACTGATTGGATATATTAAAGCTTGAAGACATTTGCGGTAGACATGATTTTTCTGTAAATATGATGGCTTATCTGTGAAAACTGCTTCAAACCAACCAATTCCTCATCTCCAAATGTGGTTTTAGCTGCATTTGCTAAGCCTGCTTGCGCTCTCTTTGTAGCCATTGTCTTCAAAGAAAGAAAACATTAGGAGATGTAGCAAACTGTTGAGTTAAACTTAGTTCAAAACGTAAAATGAAAAACTCATAACGCTTTCTGATTTGTATGATTGCAAAAGGAATTTTCAATTTTCTTTAAAAAAAACTGTTCGTGACAAGCTTTTCATTTCATATGCTCTACAAAAGCCACACACAAAAGCCTTAGGGATAAACTTTTTTTGTGAAATTTTCGATTTCCAAACGTGTACAACATGTGTTAGCAGCGATTTCCTTACAATAAAAGCCATATTCGAAATAAAAACGTTTTTTTGTTATTATAGAAAGTCGAACTAAAAGATAAAAAAAAACTTAAAAGGGGTTAAGAAACATGCAGGACAGGAAACAGAAGCAGGTAAAGTTACCCTAAGAATACCTTCTCCATATTTCTCTTTTTGATTTTAAATGAAAAAAATAATTTTCAAAATAAGGAAAGGTCTGAAGAAGCCTCAGTCCCAATTTAGATTTTGAGAATCTCTCAGAATACTTTGAGGACCCAAGGCTTACTTCATATTTTCCTATTTCATCAAAAAATTTTTTCCAAATCAAAAAGAAAATGAAGGTATTGATGAAGGAAATGACAAAGAAAATACTTTACCTTCAAGACCTGAAAGAGAAGGAAACGATAGAAATTATTTTTTGTTCTTATTTCATTGAATCTTTTAATCTTTGTGATCGGATAGAAACAGAAACATAATAGTGAAGACTTTTTTCTTAAGAAAAACTCGAATCGACGATTATTTGAGAAGTTTCGTACTTTTAGAAGACAAAATCAAATGTAATGAAACATACCAGCTCCGAGACTAACGGTATACTTGTCTTCGTTCGCGTTACGTTCATATTTGGAGCAGCGTCAATGCTTTTATAAAAAGCATTTGCTGATGTTGTCTGGCCACCATCCAACACAGTCGACTGTAATGAGAAAGATATGTTAAAGTAAAAAGTTCATTTGCACAAAATCAGTTATCCTGTGGAACTTACAAGGAAACGTCGCTCTCTGTACACATCAAGTAATTGGACTTTGGGTCTTAAGCCTACTGTCAAATTGTTTTTTCTTATACTTCCATTTGCAACAGAAGCATTATTGCCTAAGTTTGATGAAGCATTCTCTTCAGGCACAGCAACAACCCCTCCAGCTGCTGGTTCACCTATGCTACTACTTCTCTGACGAATAATTGGACGTGGAATTATATGAAACTCCGGAGCTGATCGCCATCGCCGTCTACGTAAACGGCGACGTCGCCGTCGTCTCCTCGGAGCCGCTGTTTGAGCTCTGCGCACTTTTTTAAAGCTTTTACTAAAAGCTAGAAGAGCACGCGCACGATCAGCCTCACTGCGTGACATGAAGATGAATAGTTAGAAGTCAGAAGAGAGATGTGAAAAAGTTCAATAATGAACAAATATTTCTATAATTACGGCATATATTTGAATTTAATTAAAATATTGAGGTAAAGATGTCATCCATGGATATTTATGAGAAGCAATCATTGTCCAAATGATTGTTCAGACGCTAAAAAAACCAATTTAGCCACAGAACGAAAGAGAGAAATGATAATAAAAGAAATGAATTAGAGAGTGAAGTCAGAAGTTCTGAGAAACTAAAAGGTTTCCCAGCAATTCTCAAATACCCATTTTGCTTCGAAAAAAAAGCAAAATGAATTAAAATGAAATGTCACTTATGATCGAAGATTAGAAAACTATAGAGAAAGGAAGAGAGAATGTTTCCAAAAAAGTTGACACACAATCGTTTTAAACGGATTTTTCGAAACAAAATCTGTCAGTTACAGCTTTTAATTTTTATAAATTTTCATAGTTGAAAACATATTTATAGAAATTTTTCAGTGGGAAAACTGGCTTGTGAAATATGCAAATTAGGCTTTAAAATACTTTTTTTATACTTTCTAAAAGCTTAATGTATGATGAACCAACATTTAAGAGTAGAAATTGATTTTGTGGACAGCTGTAGTTGATAATAAATTAATGATAGTTAGAAATTCTAGTTGCTAACTTATAAATATAAAATATTATACATATAGTTAGGTAAAATCAAATAAAATGAAATGGGAGAGAGAAGTAGAGATATAGAGAAGTAGAGAGAGTATGGAAAAGAGAGATTTTTGACTACAAACCGTATATTTATAGATAGATTGAATGTTCATTTAGTAGTGAAAGCGAGAAAGAAAGGGTATGAGCGAGAAAAGGAAGGAAGGAAGGGTCAAGTCAGAGTTGAATACTTTAAAAGAAAAAAAGGGTGGAGGACTCAAAAAGTTGTACTTGATTAGACCCAAGGAAAGCAGCCGTCTCAATGCTGAATCAGTCATGCAAAGAAGCTTAAATCGAGTTATCCACCTAATATGAAAAGCTTGAGAATCATTCAAAAAGGCTATGTAGGTTTGAGGGCTAGGAGGAGGTACAAATAAAGAGACGAAAACACAAAAATCTCTTTTTTTTCCTCAAAAATATCATTTGTAACTATCGTTCAGTACAAAGCGCTGCTGATGAGAGGGAAAAAAACAAAAAGTAAGTTTATTTACTTCCAGTTTCACTACATTTTTCGGCTTCAAGCTTCATTCCATGACAGGCTTTATGGGCGACAGAATTTTCCTTTTCTATGCACAAGAGTCTAAAGCCGGCAAATTGTGAAGCACATGGATATGTCTGCTGTTCTCCGTTTGAAACAACTTTCGCTGCTCCAAACGACATTTAACAAAATAAAACTGAATATCTAAAATGTGTAACAAGGTAGGTTAAAGGCAAGAAGGTGAAGCATCCTTTCATTTTTGTTTTTATTTAAATTGAGGTTGGAAAACAAAATTTTATGGACCACAACACGAAGAGTGAGAAAAAAAAAAGAGAGAGAGAGAGAGAGAGAGAGAGATAGAGAGATAGAGAGAGAAAAAAAGAGAGAGAGAGAGAGAGAGAGAGAGAGAGATAGAGTTGAAGATGAAAAAAGAAAGGAAGGGAGGAGATTTAATTGAAAAGTTACTAAGGAAAGGGAAGGAAAAAGTAAAAAAGCATGGAATGACAAGACGAATATTGGATGTGAATGATGAAAAAATCAAAAGAACTTCAGAATATAATGAAATATGAAGACGGAATATCATTAAGTATTCAGCTAGCTTCTCTCATTATATTATAAAAATTACATAAATAGAGGAGATTTTCAAATATTCCTCCAAGCTTCACATAAAAGGTGTATAGATATAACATCTAATGAAACATACGCTTCTGGTAAAAGCTAAGGATATCAGAGAGTGCATATAAAATGAGAGAGAAAGAGAGAGAAATACACAAATTTCTATATTTTATTTATTTGTTTAGAGTCTTCAAAAACCTCTCAAGAACATGATATTAGTCTTACCAAATACGGAAATTATTGAAGACTGAATAAGATAGAGAGAAATATTTGGTTTTGTGGAGAAAAGTGAAAAAGAGAAAAGAATGAGAGAGAGCCGGGGGGACCAACAAAACTGAGAGAGTGGTATAGAGATATTCAAAAAGAGGTGTAGAGATATATACATATAAAGAGAGATAGAGAAAGAGAGAGAGAGAGGTAAAAATTAGAAAGAGAGTAGGAGAAAATCCAAAATGAAGCTGAAGGGAGCAGAGTTGAAGGGAAGGAAAGCGAAAAGAGGACGAAATAGGATGACAGAATTTCCTTCCGTTATTGCTTCGTACACAAGCCTCAGATGAATCTCCTATTAGCCATTATCTCAGCTGCATGAATGTATATGCTTTTTGTGAAACAATTTAACATTTCTATTAAAGAAAACGAAATATTTTTTTGGCGAAGATGAAAATAAAAAATACTTTTCCTCTGTTCAAAACGTTCTTTTCGATTGCGTTCTGTTGATTCTAACGAAGTGTAGTTTAGGATCTATGAGAGGAAACCTTTCGAGTTTTATTCGAAAAATTATAAAATTCTCCCAATTTCTCGAACATGACATCAGTGGACAGGGCAAGTTCTCAAAAACCTTCAGCTTAAACTCAAAGGTTTCGCTAGAAATGAATAGAAAACAAACGAGAAGTATTGAAATTGTCATCCTTTCTCTCTTTCTCTCTATCTCTCTCTCTCTCTCTCTCTCTCTCTCTCTCTCTCTCTCTCTCTCTCTTTCTTCTTCAACTTAAAGGAAAGAAGAAAACCTTCATAAGGAGAAAGAAGAGAGAAACACCTTTCTCCAATTATGTAAAAATAAAAAGAATGCAACCATACTGAACGTAGCTGAATAGAATTAAAACAAACAAATAACTAAAATTAAAAGTTGAACATAAAGCCTCAAATATGCTTTACTATATGCACATAGTTAGTTCAATTATGGTCAATAAGTTAAAGGCTGATTTGAAGCATGAGCGTTTCTCATAAATAGCTTCACTATAAGCTATATGGAGAAGAGTTGCAACCATTTTGTGTGTCAAGTATTCAAGCTTTCAATGTCCAGATGTTATAAGAAAAGCTTATTTATAGTTAAGTGTTAAAGAAAATTAATAATTCATCAAATTTCCCATCTTTATCAACGAAAGAAAAGGAAAAAACAAACGTTTCCTCATGAATGAACTTTCATTTCATTTTGATAAAAAACGAATTTTTCATCAAAGAAATTCTGCAGCACAAGAATAGCAACAAACGGACAAAGAAGCTGCACAAAGCTGAGAAAAAGCGAAAAAAAAGTGTTTGAGATTTAAGATGTAAGCTTAGACACTCGAAGCATTAACCCCATCAACGAATAGAATTTCAAATGGTTAAGTTAAAACCATTTTCGAGCAATACAATATGAAATTCTAACGGACAAACACATATGGAATTCCTTTGTCTTTCTCAAACGTTATTTCTTCTTACGAAGAATTTTTTTCGATCAAAAAAGCTTTTTAAAGTTATTTCATTGAAAAAGAGATTTGTGTTCAAACATCTAGCACGAGAGGATTCCACAAGAGAATGTGAAACAGAATGAGAGAGGAAGTGATGAAAAATTCCAAATACAGGGAAATCATCCAATGACAGATAATCACAAGCTTAGTATGTAGCTTACAACCATAATGGAATAGCAATTGCCTCTAGCCATTCCTTATGATGAAGAAGATGAGCAAAATGTGAAATATATGTATTTATATGATAGATATACATAGTTTTCAATGGTTGAAAAATGAAATTTGTTGAAAAGACAGGCTTTCTATGAGAATTAGAGAAACAGAAAGCTAGAACACACAAGAACATATGCTTGCAGAGGCTCAGAGAAAAACGATGAAGTGAAAGCATAAGTATAATAAAATCTATAATTATAGTTAAAGCTTAAGTTATTTCATATGAAATGAAAGCGAAAAGCTCAATTATAGCTTCAGACTTGTCACATCGTTTTTGAGCCAAAAAAATGGAAAAAAAATAAGGAATTTTGTAATAAAATGCTTCCCAAAGCATCCCCGAACATAGGCTAACGTAAGATTATATAGTTAAGAACTGAATAAACATATTCCATGAAAGTACTTCCAGGGCATTTTAATGAAAAAATGATGCTCACAACTTGCTCATGAACAAACATACTTCAATTAGAAATGATTTTTATTCATTTGCGTCTCTCCCCCCTCTCTCCTTTCCAGCCTTTTCCCTTCGAAATTTTCTTTTTCTTTTCAACAAATCAATCACAATCCTAGTATTAACCTAAAGTTTTCATCATTTTCTATCTGATTTTCCGATGACTTCTGCTTGATCGAATAAATTAATCACATTTCCGCCAGAACGACGACGATGGAAATTCAGAGCCAAAAGTTACTTCGATCAGAATTTAGAACAAGATAAATGAAAAGAAAATAACTTTTGCCATCCCATATTAACTAAACCATCGGTGAATGCACTTAACTTCCCATTAACTATTCAAACTTTCTTTTTGTAAAAGTCCATTTGACAAGTTCTGCATAGTTAATGAATAAATTACAATGAAACCATTACAATCCCAATTTGGATGAAAGGTAATCTTTTCTGATGTTGTACTACTATGAGAGCTAACGATTCCAAGTCCCTCTCAAAATCAAATTGAATTAGCGTACCTTGAATCCGAGGTTCTTACAGACTTGCTTGTACGCCCAATGCCACAGATCGTGTGCATTTCGTTTCTCTTCCTCTTCTTCAATAGTTTGTCTGGAGTAATTTAAATTTGTTGATATCAGCCGATAAATTATTATTACTGAGCAATAGATTGTTCAGCTACATTTGGATATTCAAGTTCCACAGGCGATGCGGTCCGTTCTTCCAGCATGCTCTGAAAAAAATGTTTGAGAAGATCGAGACAATATAGAAACCAACCGCCATTTCTTTTGGCAATCCAGCATCTTCTATGATTGTCGACTCTTTTTTCACTTCGAAAATAGGATTTTTCGTGTTCACAGGTAAGCATTGCTCGTGTTCAATCGAGGATTTACGATCATTCCAGTCTCCAGAATGCTGTTTTTCTATTGGTGACGTCATATGGGTATTGATATTCCATTGATTCTGATCAGAAAAATTATCCAAATCATTCCAATGTTGATCGATTGACCCTTTACGCTCCATATCCTCTTCAGCTATGCTATCATAGCAATGACGATTCCTGAAAACTTTCAACTGTCAACAAGAGAAACGGAAAGAAGCTCTACCTTTGTTGTTGTTGGACATCATACTGATCAGAACTATAATATGAATTCGAGGTAGAGTAATCATTCAGTAGATGATCATCATCATTTCCTATCGATGCACTCGTGTGGTTCTCTGAATATTCCCAAATAAACCATGAACATGGGTTTCTGAACGAAAAGAAAGAAGTTATAACAAACCGTGTAACAATTGTCTCCTATTGGTTGAAAGAACATCGTATGGATCATGAAGCATTTCATCAGAAAAACTTAAACAAGAATATTATTATAACCTTCAAAAAAGCAACTAACTGTTCAATTGATTCATTCGTTTCCCAATTATGATTGGGGGGTGAATGTTGCCTCGGACGACTGTTATACGACAAAGGATCTTGCTCAGACCAGTATTCACTGAAAAAATTTGATAATAAGAAACTCAATGTTACTTCACATGTATGAATTTAAGAAAAAAGCTTCAAGGAAGAAAAATCGAAGAACATTCTTCGTTCAAATACGATTTGCTTCTTGTCTGATTCAATTAAAAGTCCATTAACCCAGGTGCCTTGTGGAATTTTGTAATAAATAGTGCTCGACAAAACACTGCTCTACCTCTCATCTTAGCTTCATTCTTCTTTTCCTCTTATAATTTGACATAGTCATTCTCAAAGTAATAAAAAAAGATAATGAAGCAATGGTATCTCATAAAAAATCCATGTTACTCAGATACATCTGTTTTTAAACTATATGTATAATTAGTGTAGTAATGAATCATTTCAACAACATAGACTCGGTAGCAGAGCAGAGACTCACATACACATTCGCTCCTCTCGAAATTAGATTTATCCATGTAATTTATGCGAACTAATTGACTCAAAGTCATCTCAAAAGTTTTCTCCCAAGTTAATTTTCGTCAGATACGAAAAAAAGTTGAAAAGATATTGTAAACATACTCAGCATTGGGGTAAAAATCGTTGCGGCTGGTCCCTTCTCGTGATTGATAATGATCATCGTCCAAATAACTTGGATTATGGAAATGACCGTCATCATCATATTCTTTATCCAAGCATTCATCTTCTTCTTCGCAATCAGGTTCATACTCATCAACATTATGCTCGACCTTATAACCAACATCATCAGTCATGTCATCGTACACCACTGAAACTCAAAAGTATAAACATATTTCTAACGATATTTTAAAGAATCTAAACTAGAAATATGAAATATACAAACCAAATGAAGGTGGCACTGTAGAGTCACCGTTGTGGCCATAGTCATCATGTGAATGCCGTCGCCCTGGTACTGCTGTAGCTGAGGTGGATGGATGATTATAGGCATCAGAATAACTGTTGTAGCTTTTATCGTTATATATCCTATTACTCTCATTCTCGACGAGTATGCGTTCATCAGGTGGCTCATCTGCAGAGATACACAGAATGTAGACGGTAGAGAAAAATTAAAGAAAACTACCGTAATCATGATCATAGTCGTCCTCTTCTAGTACAGAGTTCGGAATGTGGTTGAGATGGCGTGATGAAGAATGATGCTGGTGATGTGATGACAGATCATCATCATAGGGGGCATGAGCTTGATAAGCATCTTCTTCATCTTCATAGCTTGCTTGCAATGTCTGTAAGAGAATAATTAAGTAGTTGGTTCATGTTCAACGACAACATAAGGATAAAAGACGCTTGGGTTGTATAAACAATTACAACATACCTGATTAGGCTGCGAAGAGTGGTAATGGTTGGATGTTGGTTGTTGATGCATATGATGTAACGGAGAAGACGAGCTTGACGGCATAAAGGCATGCTGTTGCTGTTGATTAACAGATGGCTGCTGTTGATAATGATGGTGATGAAGCTGATGATGAGATGTTGAGGATGAATGATGTGAATATGGTATAGAATTCGCAGTAGTCGATGTTGTTGCTGCTATTCCCGCTGCTCCAACAGACTTACGATGCGGATGTAGATGTGAATCCCATTGATGAGCTGAACTATTCGGCTGATGGTGAATAGGAAACGACACGTCCGACGTATAGTCACTATCTTCAGATATACCGGCTGCAGTACGAAGAGGAAAAAAATTTTTTTAACCCAAATATTTCTCCTTTCTTGCATTCCTCATTTCCCTCCTTTTTTCTTTTTTCACTAACTCTCTGTCTCTCGTATAATTCTCTCTGTATTTCTCTCTCTTTCTTTCATTCTTCTTCTCTATCATTCTCTCTATATCCTTTTATACTTTTCATTGAGAAATATTCATTTGTAATTTAATTGCAAAGAGAGAAATTTTTTCTTATTTCATAACGCGAATGCAACTGACTTAATATATGGATATTTCTCAATAAAATTGTAATAAAAGGATATTAGAAAAAGTATTTCAACTGACAATTTTATAAAAACTGCTAGAAAACTCACAATGATTTAATGGATGACGTTGATTATGAAAAGATGGGTGATGATTGGCCGCTAACTGAGCCTCATCTATCTGATCGTTCAACGCCTGCAGCTTGGATTGAAGATCTTCCGAATCGTCGAGCTGACCATCTAAATCTGTAAAATCAAGAGTTGATGAGCAGTGCAGGAAACGACAGATGAGATGGGATGAAATCAAAAATGAAAGAGCATAGCATCCAAGCAAGATTTCGTTAAATCGAGTAAATGAATTGAGTGATTCACATAATGAAAAAAGACAAAAATGAAAGCGAGGGAGACGAAGCTCAAGGGCACTCCATATGTAATTCAGTATGGCAAAAGTTGTTGTCTCAACTCTTCCGTCTTATAACTGATTGAAAGAACTTCATGTATGGTGTGTATATGCGCTACTTTCGCATTTCAGTAAGTTCTCTCTTTAGCGTCCATCAATCCATGTTATGAATGGAAGCTATGACGACGAGATTCGATACATTGCGATCAAACGAGAGAATAAATGCAAAAGAAGGACGAGATTCAAGTTAAAGATAGAAGCAAAAATAAGGTGAAAGCGAAGAGACAATAAAAAAAAGAAACAGAATTCATATTGGAGCAACTACTGCCACAAGAGGGAACAGACACATAGAGTGGGATAGAGTTTGAGAAAGAGGGAGAACGAGGGTAGAAAGACAGCAAAAATCAAAAAGACCCAATCAAGACGAAAATGACTAAAAGAGCGGGTAGATTGAGTAAGAAGAATCCAAGTAAAGAAAGTAAAATGATGTTTAAATAGTTGATGATGTAGACTTAGAAGCTCAAATGAGAACAACTGGTGATTTTGGTTGAAAAATGAGGAAACTAGCATTTGTAATTACAGCTTTTTTCATTTTTAAAGTCAGGTATTTATGAATGACAAATGCAGTTAGTCAACCAAAATAAGAAAAAAGATGATAAAATGCTATTTTTTTTGAGAAAATGGAATGAAAACCGAAGCTAATCATGCTAGAAATTCAAAACAAATACAAAATAATAAGAAGAACGAAAAAGGAGAAAGTAAGTAAGATAGAAGGATAGAAAGAGAGAAAAAGAGAGAGAGAGACAGAGAGAGAGAGAGAGAGAGAGAGGGAGAGAGAAAGAGAGAGAGAGAGAGAGAGAGAGATAATCAGAAAAACAGATAAACATAGAAAAGCTTACCTGCTGGTAATTCAAAATGTGTATCAACAAGAAGATTGTGGCCAGTTGGTCCACGTGTCCCTACAGTTTGTCCATTCCTAGTTTCTAACTCATTATCCATTTGTAGCCATTTGCCATCACCCGTTTTAGTGCTACAAAACGAATACAAGCATAATTCAAAGAGACTAAGAAGGAAAAGAAGATTATCGTTCGAGGATAGAGCTTTGATTAAATTAATTTTTCTGTCGCTGCAAAGAGCAACCGCGCAATTTTTAATCAAAATGAAAATAAGCGTCTTTGTTTTCCACGTCACAACAGTAGCGTCGTGGATATGTTAATTCTCAGAATAATATTGATTAAAAAAAGAAAAAATCGAACGAACATTAAAGAAGAGAAAATAGCAATATTACCTGTATTTTATATCAACTAAAGGAACATAATGAACGCCGATAAGCTTATCCCATAAAACGCCTTTTCCCCATAATTCTACAATCAAGCCTTCATCCATTCGGTTTGTTTCACTGAAATATCAAGCAGCTGATAGAGGCAAACAAGTAGAAGAGAAATTTTCATGAAAATTATTAAACTTACAAGATGAACTCCTGTTCCCAACATGGTAAGTTCCCTCTTACGGCAACTGTCGTAGATTTAACAGTCTGCAGCTTGACCGTAACATATGTGTTGAACTCATCTGGTAATAGTATTATATTATTAAACCATATTTCCTTTTATTTCGATATTTTCGTTATGATGTGGAGAATTCAATGAAAACACAAAACATCTTGAAAGTATGATTATCCCTTATGTGATATAGCTCTTCTTTCTTTAATCGCGAGGAGATTTTTGGAATACAGAACAAACATGTTGTCTCTCATCCTGTCTCCTTTTCTTATTTTTTTTTAAATTGAAAAAAAAAAGAAAACGAACAAGCTAACATGTGTTTTTCGTTTCCTTCCTTTTCTTCATTTAACTTATTCTTCCAGCGTTATCTCCGTCTTTACTACATCTCTTTAGCCTTTTCGTGGTTAAAACAAAAAATCTTTCGATTTCCTTTTTTCGCTTCTAGACCGTCTTCTTTCTAAGCTTTATTTATATATAAAATAAAGCATTGAAAGATTTATAGAAAGATAAAATGAACGAAGCAAACAAGGGGTGAAAGGCAAGATGGAGATAGATGTTGAGCTCTTTCCCTCCATTCCTTCACAATCTTCAAAAATACCCCCTGAGGAGTCAAAAAAATCTCGTTGACTCATCCGAAACTGCTTAGACCTTCTCATATCATCAGCTTTTGGCAGTTTGCATGTGTATATTTCGTTCAATATGTTGCTGTTTTTCGCTGTTGTTCTGTTCCTTTTTTTGGAAAGGTTCTGGTTTTCTCTTCTCTCTTGTCAATTCTTTCTCTCTCGCCTTGTTTCTTCAAAAGGCTGTTTCTGTCAAAGAACGACTACCCCCCCCCCCCCCCCCCCCCCCCCCCCCGGGTTTTTTTTTTTTTTTTTTTTTTTCTGTC
>CALQYR020007329.1:151417-165973 GCA_943334845.2 Auanema sp. JU1783 | reverse complement strand
CTCTCACATACATTCTCTCCTTCTCTCTATCTCTTTCTCTCTCTCTCTCTCTCTCTCTCTCTCTCTCTTTCTCTCTCTCTCTCTTTCAGGGCTCTTTTCCTTCATATTTTTCTACTGAAAGCTTCTTGCTTGTGAAACATCCTTTGCTATTAAGATTTCTGTTTTCTTTTGGCGAAAAAAACAACTGGAAAATGACTTGTTGGTCTTGAGAGACCAGCAAAAGAAAATAAGAAAAAGCAGATGAGAAGATATAAAAATAGGGAAGAAGGTTAGCAAAAGCACAATATATAAGCATTTTTCCATATTTGGACCAAAAGTGTTATGTTAAAGCTCTCCAATTTCGTTCTCACATTTTATAAGCCAGCATGGGAAAATTGTCCATAATAGATAGGATATTATTCATTTTTACATACTTTTGCTTTTCATTCAAAAAAAAATGAAAAAAATTCTTTCATCATTTTCTTCTTTCACTTTATCTCGGAAATCATCTAGCTCTCTTCTCTTCTCTCTTCCTTTCTCTCCCTAGAACTCTCGATCTCTTTTGAAGTAAAATTTAGAAAAGTTTGTTAAAATATTCTGCTGGCAAGAAGACGAGAAAATCATTTGAAATGCATTGAAAACGTTTCAAGACTTCTGCCGTTACATGATAAGCAGAAGCTTCGTAGAAGAATGTAAATTCACTGAAATCAACAAGGCTTTCTCCATATCTCTCTCTCTCTCTCTCTCTCTCTCTTCTTCCTTACATGAAGTTCACCTATTGATGTCGCGAGAGTTTGGGGAAAAATATACTACGTCATCCTAATTCTCTTATACCTTTACCTTTCATCATTTCTTCATTTCTCTCTATAAGAATCTTTTTAATAATTAATATGTTCTAATTAGTTTTTCCTTGTTTGTTTGAAGAAGCAGGCGGAAAAGCAATACTAGTCAGCATTAAAACCAATCCTTACCAGAGAGAAAGGGAAATTTCCTCTTTTCTAATGCTCACTATGGCACCCCCTCTCTCTCTCTCTCTCTCTCTTTCCCTCCATCATCTCTATCTCCCTTTATTATAAAAAAAAAGAGAAAAAAAGAATTTAAAATAGCATGAAAGCTTTCAGCAGAATGTGAAAAGCGGGCAGAATTCAAAAGTAAAACAATCAAAAAGATTAAATTACCATTAACTATTTACATTTCCATATTCGTCATTTAGGCTTTCGCTCCAAGTTCTTTAATAAAAGATTTGAAAGAGAGACAGATTTGAGAACATTTCAACTGAAAATATCTTTGACAAAGTTCAGAACAAGATCCTCCTCAAAGACTTCTCTTCCGTTGAACTTTCCTTTTTCCCTCATTGAAATCAATAGAAAAAAAAAGAATATTTTGGAGAGAAAAATGAGCGAAAACGGAGAACACAAAATGACAAGAAAGTCTCAGAAAAACTTTAAAAAAAAAGCGACTTTTGATGATCTATTTCAATGAGAGTTCCATTCAGACACAGAAAGTTAAGAATATTCCCAAAAAATAATGCAAAAAAAGTTTTTTCTTCTTTTTTTTTATTTGCACGGCTTCTCTCATTAACTGTTCCAAAACCATCCATATATTTATTCAGTTTGTCCTTCATTCCACTTCAATACATTAAGTCATCCGTGTTAATCGTTGTTACTGGCTTGAAAAAATAACTTTTCCCTACTTTCCTCTTTTTCTCTTTCTCTTTGTCTCTTTTAACTACTTGGCGTCTCCTTGCTTTGCAAAATCTCTTTTTCTAGCTCACGTGTTTCTCATCACTCCCAAATCTCTTCAAAAAATAGCTCAAAGTCATCACAAAACGCTTTTGTCTACCTTTTTATAACAGCTTATTTCATTTCTATCAGCAAACTGACTCGAAAACCTTATTCACGTGCTTTTTCACGCATCACACGTCACGTACTACCTATAACTTTATTTTTTTGCATATTAGACGTGGTGAGCGGTTGTATTTTTTCCAAGCTCTCAAAAGTTACTGAGGTATTTTTAGAAAATTCTCAAAAACTCTTCACAATACAAGAATAGCGACTTCGGCAATAAAAAGTTTTTTTGACATTTCGTTAAAGCCTTATGTACACGAGAAATTTGCTATTCAAAATAGAAAATCGGAAGCTTGTTGAGGAAAAGTATTTTGAACATTCAGATGAGAATAGAATGAATAGGAAGTTGGAAAGTCAAGAAAAGGAGCAAAGTTGAGTGCAAAAGTGCTTCTGAAGTGTCATTTCCTTCAGAATTTCCTAACTCAAAAAGCCATTTTCCCTATCTTTACCCAATTTAAAATTTAAAACAAAAACATCAAAGAGAAGAAAAAGATTCGTCAAAAAAACTATTTTTTCGACAAATTTGTTGTCTGTTTTCCATCAAAAAATCATCTGAATAAACATTAATTTAATTTTTTATTTCAATTTTTTTCTTCTCAATTATGAGAAAAACGACAAAATGAAAGGAACATTATGAAATTTCGAATTTACATTTTGAGTCAAAAATAATAAGAAATTGAATAATTTCTTTGCTTACATTACAGAGGGAAAAGCATTGAAAGAGAGAGAGAGAGAGAGAGAGAAAGAGAGAGGGAGAGAGAGAGTATCTACAGCCAGTAGTCAGTCATACACACACATAAAGGTTGAGACAAATAATAATACAAGGTATTTTTACGAATTAAATGATACACTTACAATGATTTCTCTCTACACTCCTTTCTCTCTCCTTACTAGCAAATGTTAATCATTAAATGGATATTTCGTATTCTGATGTACAAAGTCAAATGTAGTTGATACTTAAAATGCAAAGAGGAGAAGAAGAGAAAGGGCGACATCCCAATAGGGAAGGAAAGGAAGGAAGATGGAGAGGAATTTCAAAAAATGGAAAAGGAATTCTCCGATATATGTATATATATATATATAAAGAGAAAGTGAGAGAAAGAGAGAGAGAGAGAGAGAGAGAGAGAGAGAGAGAGAGAGTTAAGTAACTTTTCTAATTGACGAAGACGTAGAGATAATTGACACTAATCAATAGAAGTAGTGTGAAATTGAATGAAATAACGACGTTTAGAAAAGAAAAAATTGTTTTTGTCTTTCGAGCATTTAAGAGTCGAAAATATTCTCAAACTTTTCTTCAGAAATATCAGTCGGTAAACTGAAGAACGGAGAAAAAATAAAAAAGATTTTTTCTGACAAAGACAGTGCTGGATACGAGAAGAAAAAAGGAAAACTGGAGCAAATTATTTTAAGAGGGACGGCTAGAGAAGGGAGAAAGTAAGTAAGATAGAGAGAGAGAGACAGACAGAGAGAGAGAGAGAGAGAGAGCGAGGGAGAGAGAGAGAGAAGGGAATAATGAAGAAAGCGCAGAGAAATAGAATTTAAATTTGTGAAAAAAATGAAAGACAAGGGGGTGGAAAATGTTGAAAAGAGAGCCAATAAAAATTTGAAATATCTTTTAGTCAATGTTTTAAACAAGTACTTTTATGGATCTAAAAAGAGAGGAAATTCCCTTGAGAGAACCATAAGCTTCAAGACATTTTCGCATTTGACCCTTAGCCTTGACACATGAAGCCTTCTGTCATTTAGCTTAATGATTCGTCTGGGTTTCCTGCTGTCTCTCCGATATTTTTAAGCTTTGAAGATTACTGTCTTTCCCTCACTCGTATTGTTCGTTTCATGTACAACTTAGGGTTATAAGCTTTGAAAGGCAATAACTTCAGATGAAAAAACGCTCCTATCATCCCAAAGGCTTTTCTATGAATCATTTAAATGTACTTCACAAAGGATTTTTTAACACAAAAACCTCTTGAATATTCCTGACTCAATGTTGACAGCCAAGATTAACAAATTCATGTTTAATCGTTCATTTCAAACATCCTTTCATGGCTAAACAAGGTGATAATTTCTTTCGTTTTCTTTTCCGTTTTATTCTAATTTTATTTCTTTTCAAGGAAAATACGTTCCGTTATGTGTTCGCTACGACTTGCCTACATCCTTTCAACCAAAACAAGCAAAGATACAACCATTGGTATCGAGCATTGAAACAAAGCCATATAAGGTTTGAGCCTTTCCACCATTATTCTAATTTACATAAATTTCAGACGAATCAGTCATCTTCGAAACCACCGAGATTACATCATAGCGTGCGTTTCATTCGATTATTCAGTTGAAACCTCCCCAATCGTCCAAACATAAGACCAGCAGCAGTCTTTACACACAGTCCGTAACAGAAATGGAACTAACCTCAAATGTCTCAGCCAATACTAGTTTCAATGCGTATTCCAAAAAGAGCTCGCCAGCTTATCATAAAATAGAAATATCGTCCGCCGAAAAAACAAAAGCAGACCGTTGAGAGTAATCATTCACAGATCAACAAACCATTAGTTTGTTCTTCTAATATTGTCATTTGGCGCCCAATTACTATTATATAGTTAACCAAACTAAGCTACACATAATAATAACAATATTTTTGAAAGTTATGATTGGAGCAACCCTTTAATGTCAATAAATTGGCGATTAATGTTAATTAGACTTAATATTTTCAGCAATCTTTGAATCTGCCAACCAAATCAGATGCTGTTACGCAACAACCATTTTCAATTCCTCGTCCCAAAGTTTATCATCGCTCAATTTCAACTTCAGCTTCTTCTAAGACTTCGACTTGCAACTCATTACAATCAAATGTGACGTCAAGTTCTAGAGAGAGTTTGAAGAAAACAAACAAAATGGACAACAAGATATCAACAATCGAAAAACAACAAACGAAGGGATTACGTCGTAACCGTTCTCGTTCTGTTTCATCCATACTCATGACGCCTTCATTCAGGTTTTTCTTATTTAATATCATATCTAAAAATTAATAAATTTGTTTCTTACTTTTTCAATATTGATGTTCTTCAGGTGCATACCAGAATGCAATGAGAACGAAGATGAAATTCACAAAAGTTCACAGTTTTAATCATTAATTCATGTACATTTTCTTACAAATCTCCTATACGTGGAAAATTTCACGTAGCTGGCCCATTTATATAAGCTGTACAACATGATGAACGGTTGCTTTTCTTGTAATTTATTTTTGATTAACATTTTTCCTCATCTGTCTATATATTTGAAAGAAAAAGCTGTTTTGCTTACATGCAAAGAAAATGCTTCAATTTATACTCAAAATTTGTAGGACGAATGATTCAGTTTCTTGCCAAAAACGCTTTCTATTCAAGAATTAACAGAAACGATGTACTTCTGAAGACTTGTAATCAATTTTGTTTTGACTTCTAAGTTCATCTCTGTCTTTAGTGAACTTGTCTTGCTTTCACTCAGCCAGTTAGTGCGAATTTGTTTTTTCAACACAAAGCTTCTACTTCCGGCATGATGCTTTTGTTTGAACGTGTTATAATGAACGTTGAAATATTCTTTATTGACAGCATTCACCTAGAGATTGTTCTTGACGAACCCCCATCAATGGAGTTAATAGGAAATAAGCCAAAATGTGACCTGAAACATTCGCATAGTTAGCAGTTTAGTGGGGAGAAGATTACAAACCAAAAACTAAAGAGAAGAAGATGGGGATGTTGTAAGTCATTGTTATCATCATCAGAGAATATGAGATGAACAGCTCTACGAAGTAGAAAGTCGTAGGTAAGATTGAATGTCGAACTCGTTCATGCCGTATGAACCTAGCACTTGAAATGTAAAGTAACTTTTGAAGTTATTAAGAGATTTACCTGATTCCTGATAATAGACCTTCTTCAGCATCACTGTACGAGTTCTAAACGCCCAAATTAGTGCTTCGAAACAGTTACTTTCTAACCTCAAGGCTATCGAGAAAACGAGAGTGGCCAAAGCGAAGAAGTTCATACACAAACGAAATAGCTGAAACAGCAATGCATGACATGATGAATGCTTAAAAAATAGTTCTCAAAATTAATATATTCTTAAATGAAGTTACAGAACAAAGTTTTTGGAATCCATCCTTCAAACAGAATCACTTCTTGGATTCTGAAGTGAAAATACATAATCATCATCAACATTCTGATTCTGTTACGAAAAAAACAAAACTCGTGGAAAATAAATAAAATTTGAGAGGAAAAATAAAACGCTCAAAAACGTTTTATGAAGTGAAGAGAAGGAAAATAAAAACGTTTAATGAGTTTCTGTATTTGAATCAACTGCTTGGTTCGAAGATTGTGTTCGACTTCCGAAAATGAAAAACCCTATAGAAATTCCGGTGCAGACAGCCAAGCCAAGCCAAATGGAGAATGTCATGAATACTAACATCAGAATATAACTCAGAATGATCTTAACGTTCGAATTGACATAATCTTAGAACGTTTTGGAAATACCTGAATTCCAAATAGTATCGATTGAAAGATATGTTGTTGTTGAAATAACCGTTGCACATAACTGAAACGAAGAAAACATTCATCTTTCGATTACTCATCTACACTGGCTGAAATGTAAGCATAGAATCTAATTTTCGAGATTACTTGTCCGAATAAGGACTTACATAATCTCTTCAACTACGTTTTCACTAGGAAAGGTAGCATACTTTATATTTGGTTGCGATTGCTGAAACTTCAGTGAGTGTTCCCATCTTCGGAATTTAATGAATTCATAGAAAACCCCAATGAGAGCTATAATCAAAAAAGCCACAATCATCTCTGAATAAATATTTTTCTCTTATTTTTATAACTTCTTCTGCTCCCGAACTCACGCGGTACTGTTTTGACTGTCCAAAAGTCAAATAGAATTGTATCATCAATGGTGGTATGGAACCACATCCACATATGATGCTTCATATCCATTTTATTTCTATAAAATTCTTTTTATTTTATAAAATACTAGTTATTAACAGAAAACTTGAAGATAAAATGCTAGCATTCACACTCCGAGCCATCTCTCCCACTTATTTCTTGGCTTATCATTCAACGATAAGATAAGGGAATGCTTGTTATTTTCAAATGAACTCACTGTCTTCCTCTTTATCATCCACTATTAACCAACTCCTTCCGATATCTCGGGTGGCCCCCTTTTCTCATCTTCTTTCTCTACATCTTCACTTTGCTCATTCATTTCGTTCGTGTTAGACTTCCGAGCATATTTCCTTTGATGTTGAATGGGCAGCATGCTATCCTGGCATGAAGACTCGGCATCAGCAGAATGCAACCGTTCCATTTCCTCACTGCTTGTTTTTATATAAAACGCTGTAATCGACCGATCCTCCGCGTTTCTCATTCAACAATGAACTTCACGTGTACGACGTATTCTCCACGTGAACGGATATCCTGTACAATGACAAATCAATATATCTTAATATTGTTCTCAAACAATGGAAATTAGGGCTGATGAATACAAAGTTCGAGAAATATTTATTTTTTTATTTTTTGATAATCATCATCAGCAACAACGTATTAATGAATGGAATATTACGTAATAGAACTTCAAATGAAGTTATGAAAATATACAAATAATAATAAACTATAGCATATAGTTAATGAGAAGCAAGAGAATGATCAGCAAGAAAAATGAATAAATAATAATTAAACCAACAATAAACAATCATTAACATGTGTGCTTTTTAGGGAAAAATGTCATTCAGTCGGCTTTATCCGCACTTTCTTCCAAACAGAAGGGTTTTTTTGAATTAATTAATAAACTTTTAATTACATACGAATAAGCTTCGAAATATTAAAGAACGTGAAAGTTAAAGCAATTTGTGGTAAGATTTCCATATTAGATTTTCTCAAGCGCACACACATTTACAACCAGGTTACGAGCCTTATTTGTAGGAAGGATCTTCTATGCTTCAGTTTTTCCAATTTTTTTTCCAAAATTTTTGATTCAAGACGGTTTTTGGTCAGAAAAAGAAGACAAGAAAAGCTTTCGAGGACAAACAAGCCGATCAATCAATTTCTAAGTCATTTTTTATCAAATTAAAACACCAAATTGCTGCTCGAACCGATGGTCAAAGCCGGCAGAACCTGCCCAACATCTAAAATTTATAAAAATAGTAAATTCGATCAAGGTAAATTATAAAATACCTGAAATTATAAAGATGTTTACTGACAGTCTTTGTGGTCATTTCAATGTCGACAAAAACAATTCGCAATCGATGCAAATTTCGTCGTTCCAATACAAAATTACATTTGACGCCGTAATCGATGACTCTGAAGCATAGTGAGATTAGTCTTATATTCAAAAGCAAACCGTACCTGTCTAAGTGGGGTGCTTCTCTTTCAGTTGTTCGAATTGTTAAATGTTGAACTTTCGGCCAATATACCTGGGAAGATATACAGACCGTTATCTGTCAGTTCTTCGATTAGCTTACCTCGCCAGGGTTTGTAAATTCACATTGGAGATGCATATCTTCATCCATGGCATCCATTGCTTTCATGAAACATTGAAAAGCATACCAACGATTTAAGTCCAAAGCAGATATGGAAACCACTAACTAAAAAATTAGGCATAAATGCTTTTCAAGCATTCATTTGTTACTAATTCGGCGATCGGGGCGTCAATAGTTGCTTCTATCACAGATTTACGAAAAACACTCATCAATCCAACGATTGCCTGAATATCTCTAGCTGTCCATCTGAAAATATCATCTGGTCGTCTAAACAACTCATTTCAGTAACTCACTTTCTATCAACAACTATCCGAACTTTTTTTTCCTTCAATTTAATAGCAACTTGACTGTTCTCTCCAAGAACCCAACCATCAGAAGATGACGTCATTTGACGAACATCAGCTTTTTGAACATCCAAATGGGTATACTGTAATCAAGTTAAAGCATCTATCATATTCAGGGAGGTTCGACTTACTGGTTTCAACTTATTATCCACATGATTTTTGATTGTTTTACAAACTGCTCGAAGACGAATTTGCTCGAAAATATCAGCCGAATCAACTATCTTCAAAAGAACTTCTTCCGGAAAACTGCTGGTCGAGTTATTTGTATCGACAGAACTTGTAGAGCCTCTTTGGAATAATCCTTTAGAAGAAGATGATTTATGCATGGTTCCGTTCGAACAAGCTGCGGTAATCTATGAAGATATCATGTTTAACCTACAATGAGATTCTCACAATACCTTCAGATCGTCACGGTCAGCACTTTTCTTGTGTCGAAAAGACAACTTTCGTATTAATTTCAAGGGCATTTTATGCTTGAGCTCGTGATACTTGATGAGATACTTGCTAGGACACTGAAAACAGAGAGGTTGAACAAGAAAATCCAAAAACACAAGTATAAGCAAATAAAAACAAAAGTTTGAAGAGAAGAAGAAATTAAAATCTCACCACCACTTCCATGTTTGGATGATTATTTGAGGATTTAATGGAGACGAACAATCGTTCCAAATGAGCGAAATGAACTTTTTTTGTTTAAATCAACCAAATATTTAAAGGAGTAATGGGCGTGGAAGATGATGATGATTGGAAAGAAGAAAATCATTTAACAGGAACAAACACATTATTTTCTTGAATATAAAATTCTATTATTACATCATATAATTAACTAAAGAACATATGATTGAATGAGAGCAAAACAGAAAAATTTGACAAAGTTGCCACTTTTGCAGAAAGTTACTCCTCCCAACTAAGTTCGCGTCTGTTCAACTGTTTCTGACCAAACTCTTTTTTGGTCTCATCTCTCTTAAGAACTTTCTCTTTCTCTGTCTCTATTGCAAAACAACATGATGTAACTAACTACGTATTGCCCGAACATTATACTTGAACATTAGAAATATTTTGTAAAAGATGAGAAAGAGTGATAAAGAAGAGAAAACAACTACGTCGGGTAGAAGCCTCTCATTCACATGATAATCAACACAGTTTCTTCTTGATTTCAGCCAATTTGTCACTGTCACACCGCTTATTGCCTCAGGCCATGTAAGGAGAGAAAATGAGAGAAGGGTAAACGAGAAAACGATTGCTTAAATTCAAGCAGGTTCTTACTTTTGCACACCCAAATACTTTTAGTTCCACGTTTTACAACAAACTCAAAAATACAAAATCAAAATGTTTTCTTTTTTCCTTTCATGTCCTTTCAACCCATCTTCCCGTGTTCAGTTTGTTTGTCATCTACGAAATTAAGAATTTTCAAACAAAAATCACAATGAATCAGTCCAAATGACGTTTACCAACAAAAAAACCTTTCAAACACACTCCTCGCAGGCAGTGACTGAAGAAATTTCAAAAAACGTTGTAGAACAAATAACTTTTGGCATAAACATATCTCAAATGACTATGGATATAGTATTAAAGGTCAGATAGCCTCAAAGATTTCCTCCCGCGTCATTCCCTCTTGCTCCTCACCTTCTCTCTTTTACTATATTCCTCTCTCTCTCTCTCTCTCCTTGTGAACATCCACTATACTTGCTCTAAACTATAAATATGAGATCAAAATACAAAAAAACTATTGATTTCTATTAATCTCTGGAGGTTTTTTAAAAACTATCAAAGACGACAACAGAAACGTGATGTCAGAAGAGGTGACTAGAAAGAAATTAACAAATAAATTAGCAAATGATCCTAAAATAGAAAATGGCAACATGAGAAATAATAGTAAAACAGGTTAAACACAGATTGTTTTGAGACTAAAATGACCATATATGGCATTTAAGCATTTGTATCAATATTTATTAAGCAATTTGTATTCAAATTAAGCTTTCATTAATAATGTGCTCAAACAGAACTGAATTTCTTGTATTTGATGATAGAAAGAAATGTTTGAGGATTTTGTGTGATATTGATGATGTCATGAAGATAAACGATGATTTTCCTACGTCATCAGGACATGACTGGTTGAAGATTATCCAGTTTTATTTTATTTCGTTTTAATAAAGAAAAAAAACATTCATTAAGTTATACTTTTGGGTACAAAGGACACAACTGTCAAAAAATAAAGAATATTTTTATTTTTGAATCACTTAAAGAAGAGAAAATAAATTTTTTTGTTGCTTCTTTAGGCTTTGAGAAGCTTGTACAATCGCGGCTATTAAACCGGAAAATCGTCATTTTTGCAGGTGAGGAATAATAAAGATGAAGATGGATGTCATGACTCTCTATTGCTCCCCCACCTACATTTCTCTCACAAAATAAGAGAGAAAAAAGGAAAAGAGAAGGATTAAACAAAAATATTTTCTTTACAGACGCCATTCAGAGTCAATGCGCCTTCAACCCTCTGTGATTCATGACTTTTACCTGACTTTCAATCGAATGACATCAAAATTACAAATTAAAGAAGGAAACAAAACTGTCAGATTTTAGACAAGACAGTCGGAAGCAAGAATGATTTTCATCCGAAAATCAGAAAGATCACGTAAATGGCACGGGAAAAATCTTAACAACTGTTTTCATTTCAATTTGATGCAGAAAACTGATGACGAGCAAATGCTTTCGATGAGACAAATAGTAATTGAGAGTTCTTCTGCTTTATTCAGCAATTTTTTCAATAAATTATGGGAAAGTCATAAAAGTTTTTTGTTGCGATCAAAAGACAATTCTTTAGAAAAGAAAACATTATTGTTAAAGAGATACATGACCGGTCATATCAGAGTTTGTATGGGGTGAGATCATTAGAAGCTAAGTGATGAACTACTACCCATCATTTCACCTCTAAACGCTGTTCTCATCTCTAGACTGATTTCGTAATCATAATTTCGAAGGAAAGAATTAATTACCGTATAAACATTCAGCTTTCATCTCTTATAGGAACAAAGAAGAAAAAAGGAGAAGAAACACAAAAGATATAATGATGAGAGCGGAAGCAAATGTGTTCCAACAATCAAAATTATCAGGTTTGCGATAAAAGTTTCAAACCTACGCTTTTATAAGTGCTAGTGAGTTTTCAGAATCAACAAACTATTCCACCCACGTGTATTAATCACGTGTGAATTACATTTTTAGAGATCAGAATTTATAAGATAGAGATTGGTAAAAGCCAAATTAGCAGACACGTGATAGGGTTAAAGAAAATTTTTTTAAAAGAATAGTTGATTGAAGAGTTTATAAAGAAGAGAAAAATGTGATGAACATTGATGATGATGAATAATAACGTTGTATTTCACAGGAAATACATACAGTTCATTAATCAGTCCTTTGGAATTCCGTGACATTCGCTAATTACTGTAAAAGAAGCAAAAAGAGAGAAAAGGAGAAGGGAGTAGAAGAAGAGAAAGGGAATCCAAATAAAACCTCAAAATCAAAGCATTTTCTTCTTTTAATTATTTCAAAATTAGTGAACCATAAGTTTTATGAAAATTAACGAAAATGTTTGAATGAAGGAATTTGCTCGCAACGGATAAATAGGATGAATCACAGTCACATTTGATAAGAAATGTGATCCATTGATGAACAGATGATGCTGATTCTGGTAGGGAAGTGAGAGAAAGTCCAACAACAGAAGCGTCAAGGCTTTAAAAGAGAATTTTTAACAGTTAAAGGTCAATTATTCAACGAAATAGAACGTTAGGATGACTAAACATCGACTTCATCATGTTTGATTGGGAAATAGGAGGGGGGGGGGGGGTATCAGAACGACAAAAAACAGAAAAGAGAAGAACGTAAAACAGCGAGGTTCAAGAAGCGACGACGTCATCTTCTTGTCTTAGAGAAGCTGATTTAAGTCATATCATCATAACATCACATCATTAGCATCGAGAAGTTTAATGAACACGAATGAACATGATGAGAGGGGGGAGATAGAGGAACAGAGAGAGAGAGAGAGAGAGAGAGAGAGAGAGAGAGAGAGAGAGAGAGAGAGAGAGAGGGAGAGAGAGCGAGAAGAGAGAGTCGAACTGTAATTGGGTGTGGTCTGAAGACGTCAAGAAGTATTCAGATTATTAAAGAATAACTAAAACGGAAATGTTCAAACAAGAGGGTTTCCGTCATCATATCAATGGTAAAAGGTGCGAATCAAAAAGATGAAGTAATGATGATTCGCTAAATTAGGAAAAGGGGATTGATAACAGAAAATCGTGTTGGTAGCCAAAGGGAATTGCAAAGAACAGAAGAAGAAGATGATGATGATGATGATGAGAAGATTACTCAGAAGTTGTCTTAGACATCGTCATTGTTTTCTCTGAGAGAATACGTAAAAAAGGATAATCAATGTAATATGATGGGTGATTTAAGAAAACGATGAGTTGAAGGAAGGGTCTTACATTTAATAAGAATTTTTTCAACGGAAGTAGCAAAGTTGACTGTTATGCTGTTTATTATTAGAAAATGTTCATTATGACTTTCATAAGAACAATGAAAGAGCAAGTAACATAAAAAACGGAAAGGAAAAATCACTTGTTGAACGGAGGGAGCAGCAACAAAAAGTAAGGTAGAAAGTGATCTTTTTACTGAGTTGATTTGGAAGAGAAAAAGAAAGTGAATGAAAAACTGCTGATTAAAGAGAGAGCTAAGAAGAGACGGTAAGTGGAAACATCAAAAACGAAAAGACAGATGATTGTTTTACTTTTACAGGATAGCACATAACTACTTAAGGAATAACTATAGAACACAAAGAGAGACGAAAAGACAGAGAGAACCAGTTAGTCAGTGAACTATAGAAATTTCTTGTCATCTTTATCATTCACTCCTACACATCACCCTGATTCTTCCAAATATCATGAGTTATTAATTCATTTAGTTACTTCACTTCTAGCAAATTCGAACAGTCAATTGAAATTATTATGTTTTACGTCTAGTACACCACAATCGTTCAATTAGCTCATCACGTTCCAAGCACCTTAGTCATAAAATAGAACAAGTTCGAAAAAAGTTTAAATTGATGGAAGTTGACCAAAAAAAGGATAACTTCGATAAACATTCAAGTACAACAAAATAAGCAAATAATGAGAAAGAATATTGGTTATCTATTCTTCAAAGAAATTGGAGAGTAATGAAGCAGACAACAGAGACCAGTGGGAAATTTTTTAAAAACAAAAAATGTCCGTTCTATTGAATAAAACAAAAAATGATAAGAAGTCACTAATGGACAAGCGAAGTTGAAAGAACTACCAATGATCACAAAAGGACGAAACAGTGTATCGCAGAGAGAGACCAATTATAGTTTGATTAAGAATCGCCAAAACCTGCCAGTTTTTCTTTGCAATCGTTGAAAATTTCTGTGAATTTTCAAAAGTATCGGCCTTTTACAAACCGTCTTGTGGTTATTTCAGAAAACATCGTTCACCACAAAAATGAAGAAAAAGAAATCACACAACCACGTGGACGATATTCTGCAAACGAAATTATATTTCACCACTATTAATCTTCTGAACAAGATGAAGTTTTTTATCATTGAACTTTTGGTTCCTATGACAGCTGGGATCAATTTCAAGTGTTCCCAAAAAGGTATTTCCCTAACTATCACTGTTATACTCAAACTGCACATTTGGAAAACAGGGTTCGATTAGAGACTTTATCGAGTGAGGAAGATGGTTTTTCCAAGAACGATTTACGAACTCAATCCTCTGCTTATAATCAAATTTATTTATTTGAAAATCGAGAAGATACAAATAATTTAATTATACAAGTAGAAGAAATGCTCATTCGTACTGACAGTTCGTCTCAGCTATGCTCC
>CALQYR020007329.1:106398-150356 GCA_943334845.2 Auanema sp. JU1783 | reverse complement strand
TGTCAACGTTTGGAAGTATGAACTTCCAACTCATATTGAAACAATTGAAAGTAATCAAAAACTACGAAGGAGAAACTATCCATCCGTTTTGATGATATTGGGCATGAAGACTTACCATTGTAGAACAGTCCAAGATTTTAGCAGTAGAGCATATCTTCAATCTTGATAATAATGTACACTTTTCCTGAAAACTTTTATACTTAAGGAAATTTTGAGAGCAACTGAATAAGAAACGAACATTATCGAAGTTATGTTATAACATCATGATTTTAGATTTGAGAAATTCTTTTTTTAACGAGTTCTAACTTAGTGTTTTGTATGTTCGCCTGCTGTTACTAGCTCTTATACTAACGCAACTTATATTGTGTTATATCAAATATTCTTTACAGAATCATTTCTTATTATCCTGAGTTTCATCACAACAGTTTGAGCATGGTTGAGGAACAAAGAAGACTTCTGAGTTTGGTGAGAACCGAGGGTATAGGCTCGATGACATTCCTTCTCAAGAAAGTAGGTTCAGTGTCATTTTTTCATGAGCAGCACAGTTATAGGTAGATGAAAACTGCTTCAAAATGATAGATCGTGAAAATTCTTCTTTAATTCAAGTGTGTCTGAAGATATGTTGTGAAGAAGGGAGTAGGGAAAATGTTGGTACCGAAATTCTGATTTCTGAGTTGATTAAAAGAATTCTTATACTTCATAAGTAGGTTTGATTGATCTCATCTGTAATGCAAATGATCAACAGGGAAAAGGATGTCTCTCTTCATGAAAGCTTAATCCAACTAGTATTAGATTATTGTGTTCTACATTGGGACTCCTTAGTAGGTGCTGTTTCATATAATTGTGTGGATATATTTTCTCATATTCTGAGTAATCACACTAAATTCTGCGATGTTTGTAGGCTGAGGCAAGATTTCTATTGGTTCTTAAGTATGTGAAACTTTCAGGAATGTATGTTCTGTCGCTTCCAATATAATTTATAAAATTGTGCAGTCTGGCTCGAATTCGAAAGCTCGTTTGAAGTGTATTGTAGGTTCACATCGAAACCTACCATTCCTATAAACAATTTGCAGAAATTACTCCTCGATAGTTTTAACATAGTAGCTGAAGTGAACAAAGGTTTTGTTGAGGAAGCTTATGCTTCACTGGAGTACCCTAATCTTTCTGTCGCGGTAAACTTTGATTAGGATATTGTATTGAACTTCTCTCTAGGCAAGCGAGCTAATAGAGCAGGATATGTGTATCAAAAAAAACAACTATGAGTTTCATCTTCAACAAATCACTAGTATCTTCGTTAAAAACAGTGAGAATTCTAGAAGTGCTGTGAAGGTTTCTCTAAGACTGTTTCTGTCCAGAATTCTTTTTTCAGGATAGACTAATCCCGATTATTTTGAAAAGTTCTAACTATCCACCAACTATACTCTTGGATATTGTCTCTGCTTTAATAAGTTTCTAGTGATTTGTTTGTTGATGTACAAAAATATATTATGAACAGAAAATTCTTTGGAAAATCCACAGAACTTCGAAGCGCTCCTCGTTATTGTTCATCGCCTTGTTTACAAACCTCCAGTGCAAGAAAAGACACCTACATGGCTTAATTTCTTGAAACCCAAATCAGCGTACCAAGCTCTACTTAACCCTAGTTCGCAGGTTTCGATATATCAGTGCAATATAAACGATATACCTTACTTTGCTCCAGGTCCGTGTTGTCCTTTGGTCTCTCATAACAGACCATCCAAAAAAAACCCAACCGTTCACTAAGCTTGACTTTGATTTAATGAAATTTTTCCTGACCACTAATAGTGCTGAGCAATTACCTACAGTGCGTCAAAAAATTCTATCAGGCTTCCGAAATGTTCGTTTTTCTTAAGACACTGATATAGTACCTATACTTCAGGTTTTAGAACGGCTTTGCGAGTCTGGCGAGAATCATAAACTTAAACATGAGGACGGTTCGATAATATTAAATTCTATTTCTGATTTCATCAAGTGAGCAAAATTTATCTCAAAGTATATATAAGCCTAGGTTCACAATAAACTTGGCCTTTGATTGTATCAGTACCGAAGCGAATTTTTCGCGGAGGCTGATGGGATTGTACTTTATCGAGTTTATCTTCGCTTCAAAATATTTAGAAACCAAACAAAAAAGTAGATTGATTTCTGAAAAACCGTATTTCTTAAATATTTACAGGCAAAGTTTTGAAGCACCTGGAGCTTGAGAAAGAGCTCACACAGGATCGATTTTTTAAGCTGTTGTCAAATTTGGATAATGAATATCAGATTTGTCAAATGACCGCTATGAAGCTCCTTCGAGTTCTTTACCCACGAGAAAATATAGACTTTGTAACATATTTTCTTTATTCTGGCCTGAAATCGTTTCCTCTTACAGGATTTCAAAAAGTACACTGAGGACACATTAGTACTGATCAATTCTGTAAGAACGCAAGATACTTTAGCTTCCGGATACAGACTTCAGGTAAAGTGTCATTGAATGTTGAATTAGTTCTTTTAGTACTCCCTTATAAACGTCTCAGGAGCTGATATCTCATTGTTAACAATTTTACTTCAAAGATGCGAATTAAATCTAGCCAAAGTTAAGGAGAAATTGGTAAGTAAATAAAGAAAACCTCAAACGTCTTAATCCCAGATGAATATAACAACGTATTCTCTTCATTCTTTACTGAATGCTATTTCTTACTTATTAGATGAAAGAAGAAATAAAATTATGTGAGTTTTCATTCTGGTTTATCGGATAACTTTCTTTACTTGAGGGAGCATGATAGAGAATTCCTCGATACCTACACAAGCAAGTTACTCAAAATGTGTTTCGAAATAGCTGAAATAGTATGAAAATTTTATTTACCTCTCGCAGTTGATGTTTTCATGTTACCCCTGTGGTTCACTCGTTGTCTCCGGAAGGTTTTATACCTGAGGAAGAGCTAGAAGTATTGAGTACGTCATTTTTTTGCTGAATATTTATTCCAATACCTGTAGCCAAACTGTCGAACGCTCAAGTACAAGTCATAGCCGACAGGTCTCAATTACTTCTGGCATGCTGTTGGAGAGCGCATAAGTTTGTTTCGTCGATTTTCACTATTGTCGTGAATGGGGTGATTCTTTTTATTGCTTTTTTTTAACCATACTGGAGTGATTTGAGGGTACGGACTTGGATCCAAAAGTTATCGAGGATATGGCTAAATACTTTTGGCTACAACTGACGGAATGTAAACACTGTGGAGCGTTTGAGAGCGCAGTTGACGGGTTTAGTTTGTTTTTTATACTCATCCTCGCTGATGTGTTTTAGGTTTTACTCATTGTGCTCCTATTTATGGAAAGTGGAAGATGATAGTCTTCCTCATCCCGCTCGATGGGCAGAAGAGATCACCTTGGCTTTAGAAGGAAAAAATGGTCAAGTTTTATAACCTTCTGAGTGACAGTACCATTTTTTAGATTTGCAAAAACTTTGTTCGACAAGAAGAAGTGGGGGAGTCCCTCATTTGGTCACTTCTATTATGGCCTCGGAACCATTGGACAGAGAAGGAGACAAATCTATTTTTTCCAGAGTTTTTGATTCATTGCTCAATATGGAAGCTAAGGAGTTGGAATATAGGTTTTCAATCTCAAATGTTCGTACTAAAATCCTCTTCATAGAGTTCATTCGTTGAACGTTCTGAAAGCAATAATTTCGTCGTCTAAACTTGGTGAACGTATTCTTTTCGCTGTTGAGGTATACGATCCAATAAAATGAAATTCAAGACTTCGTTCAGAGAATATGTGTTGTTTCAATCAACTCTTGTTCTGCAGAGTCCTGGTCTGAGAGGAATGCAGGAGCTCAGCTGGCCGCTGCCCTACGTATCCGTATTTTTGGAGTTTCTCGAAACAGTCAGAAGGAGCATGAAGTGGACAGTAAAAATAAATTGAGTGCATTTGATTTCTTCTCGAGGCCAGTTTTCTATCTCAAGAAAAATAGTAAAGAATTGTATACAGATATCCTGCACTGTATGAGAAGCTTTATGAACAACTTCAAGGAACAACAACTGATAATTTCAAATGCTATCCAATTTTAATTTTTCTCTCTCATCTAACACCAACTGTTGCTGAGAAGGTTTGTGACAACTTCTACATCAAAAGTTCACTCATTCTTTCAGTTCCCTTTGGCACCGTTCATTCCAGCTTGTCTGCATATTCTTTTTACTGCCAAATCAGAGAAACTAAGGAATTTAACAGCAGCCACAATAACTTCCATCTCTCAAGAACAGGTTTGATTCTGCAGAAGGCAGCTTCATCCTCACTGCTTTTTTAATAGGATCTTTCCTGGGTTTTGCATCAAGCAAAAAAGTGCTCCGAAAAGTTTGAAACAGAAAGTGTGGCCCATAGCATTCTTATATTGGTTTCAATCGGATTGTGTCTCTCATTGATCGTTGTTTTTTTCAGATTAACTATACTTATAGAAAGTTGGCAAAAATCAAGAAACACAATGAAGTAGCTTCTGAACTTCTCCCATGTGTTCTTCCATTCCTAGAGCGACGAAATCTGTCGGATTGCAGCCCTAATTCCTAAAATAATGTTCTCTTTCAGCTGTGATTACAACTTGAATATCCTCTACACTATCTTAAACAGTTTGAAAGTTAGTTTCCAGCCGATCATTTCGAAAGAAATCAATTTGACCTGGGTAAATTTCTGTTTTCACTACGTGAAAGTATACTTTCACTTAGAGGCCAATTGCGGCTTCCAACATTCTTCAGAAGAATGTGCGCCCACATATTAAAGAAAAAGCCTTAAGGTTTGAATATTATCGCACTTTCCAAAAAGTTAGAGATGAGTAAGACGTGTTTAAATTATTTAAAATAGGTTTCTGAGTTTTCGGGAAGAGATGAACTCCTGGACTGGGCCTGCTCGGACCTTTCTCAATGCAAAATCGAACGAGAATTCTTCGAGGTTTTTTATTTTTTTGTGTCTTGTTTGAATGATAATACAAGGTTCTATCCTTCCTCCTCAACAACTTGGAAAGTAAGACGGAGCATCTCACCCAGAAGTTGAAGAAGACATTGCGGACACCTAAACTTTTCACATCGTTTGCTCTGTCATCTAACTATTAGTGTGGTACGTGATTTCAGATTGAAATCTTGGTTGTTGAGTAAGAAGCTTTATTACTCTATTTGCGTGCCACTAAACGTGGACAGTGAGGATTTTTCATGGCTGAAAACTGTCTCAGAAAACGATGAGGATGACAATCTAAAGGAAATAGCATTGGAAGTCTCGGATTTGCTATTATCTTCACGTAAATTTTTTCTACATCTGTTTCATATGAAAATATTACAGACAAAACTCCTGAGTTTATCGCTCATCTGTCATTATTCTTGCAAGATGAATGTGAGGAGATAAGAAATATGGTGAGCGCATTCATCCAACGCTTTTTTGAGCATATTTTTTCAGGCCGCCAAAATAGTTTCGAAGCATTTCCTGCAGAGGAACATGCCACTGTCTTCTGAAATTTGTTTGAGGCTCATTATGGGGGATCCGGAAATTCATAAAAATTACATCAAACTTTCCAAATATTCCGAGCGAAAGGCATAATTACCCAAGTTACTTTTTACTCACTATCTTTTCAGAGAGATGCTCTGTTTGATGTTTGTAACTCGCGGCCCTATGCGGAAGAGAAAGTCTTTGGAGAGAATCATTTTGTAATGGATTTCGTTTCTAACATGCTGATTCATATGGATCAGGAGAAACTAAATTGAAATTTGATTATTATTTGTTAGTTAGGTGTATTCGGTTATGTTATGGTTGTTGTTGTAGTTGTTATTGTTTTTGTTGATTTTTTTTATTTTTCCGTTAAGTGTGTATCTTATAAATCCCTCCAGTAATTTTTTTTACCAGAAAAAACAATTGAAGATAGTTCTACAAAGAAAAACTAAAAAAAAACCGCCCTGATTGATCATTTCGATATGATTTTCAGCGTACGCATGTCGCGTGCCAATTGATGTTATCTTAAGAAAAAAGATTTGAAGCTAATACCCATTTAAGGGAAAGAATCGGGTGGTCGTTGGGAAAGGTCGTCTAAGGACATTCTTATTTGTGTTGAAACAACTTCCAAATGGATGATGAAGGAAACTTGATAACAGGTGCAGATTAGTTTGAGATGGAAGAAACTTGAAATTCGAAGAACATTTAGACGTAGAATTTTTATTTCGAAAATATCTATAAATATGCAGTCGAACACTACTTTAAAAGCGATAGGAAAAAGAGAGAAAGAGAGAGAAAGTGGGAGATAGAAGGAGGCGAAGAATTGAGGATATTGGATAGGAACATATAAAACAGATTGTCGTGGGTCTGCGGAACTTTACAAGAGTGAGAGTACAAGAGAAAAATGAGAAAAGCAAGGTTATTGAAGACTGTCTAAGGATGTGGCACGAAGTTCGAGGAAGTTGAGGTTAAAGAAAAATAATGAAATACATTTGCATACTGAAAAAGTTTTTAAAAAAAAGTTTGTCAAGAGAATCGTTGGAATAAGACTTATTAGGAACAACATATAGGCGAGCATGCACAATAAAGCTTCTTTTTTTTCTTAAAAAGGTAATGAAATATGATTGAAGGATTGAAACACATGTAGATCTACAAAATGTAGAGGAGAATAGGGAAGTGAAGGAGAAGCTTCATCTAAAGATGAAAGAAATTGGTCATTATGCAAAAGAAGAATTGTTTCTTCTTGAGTGCTAACATACACTGATTACAGACAAGAACAGATGAGGAGATTTGATACATGTAAAGATGAAAATTCCTTAAATACTTTGTAAGTAGAAAAGTAGCTATGAATGTGGATAGTCATTGCTTACAAGGTTTTCGAACAATCTCAGAAAAAGAGGAAAAAAACAAAAAAAAACGGAAAGAGAATCACATCAGAATAATACTGACTTTATACTTGGACTGTTTCTTCTATATATATATAGATATATATATATATATATATGAGTATAAAAAATCTAACACAATAAGCCGGAAACCGGTTTAGAAATTTAGGGAGAAATATACAAACAACTTTTGTTTCCTTCTGGACACAATCTTCTTGTCTTTTCACAGAAAGTTTCGAAAATTAATGTCAATTGTCCGAAGAATGGAAGACTATTTCAAGCATCGGGTTAAATAGGAATATGCTCAAAAGCCGGGGCGTTCGCTAGATGTCCCTGCCATATTGCTTCATTCCAGCCTTGAGCTCCGTTTACCGCTGCGGTAAAGTTAAAATCATAAATGGAGGGTAATAACTCGGCTTCGGGAAAGTTCTGGACGAAGGGTTGGTGACCGAAGGACATAGTCAAAGGGTCAGAAGGATCGGTTGCAATGCTGCTGTAGCCAGAAGACCCGGAGGAGTGAGACCGCATATCATCCTAAACGTTTTAGATTTAATATTCATAAGCTCGATCCGATCAAACCTGATCCGAAGAGTTTTGTTGTTGAATTGGAGATGATTGCTGCTGAGTGAAAAAATGACCAGAAGCTTGTGCATGTCGGATCATTTGTGATGAAGCAGATGAGTTTGGATTTCCTTGCTGATTTTGAACAATTGGAATAGGATGAGAAGACGAGTGGTAGTTAGAATTGATTTGAGTCACTTCCATCTGAGGCTGAAAGGATGCTTTGGTTGTAGAAGAGATAAGTAGTAGAGAAAGTATTACACTTACAATTAGTTGCATTGGCATAAGAATAGGTGTTTTGCTGGGAGGGCTTCCACCAGTGGAAACACTGAATGGACAGGGGGCTGAGTAGAAATCATCATAAAATCCTGATTCTGGAGTTAAAGGAGCATGCCCGAACTCCGACGGAGATGGGTATGCTGGATGGAACAAACGGAGCTCCTAAAAACATTGTTTAGGAATGAGACTATTTTGCTTGAATAACCTGTTGTTTCTGTTGCGAAATCTTGAGATCGTCAGAAGGGGAGGAAGATATGAATGGTGGTACTGTATGTACATCATGTTCGATTTTCATATTTTTCCCGATGGGGTAAGAGTCTTGTGAGCCATTTATAGCTATTCCCATACCTCCCATTTGCTGTGAAGACCTGCAATAGATGAAAGTAAGATTCAGAGTAATTGATATCAAAGCTGACCGTTTCTGGCCCTTTCCTCTTGGAGACGCTGGCTGACTGTTTTGATTTGTTTGTGGATTCTGTTGTGCTCCCTCAGTATTTTTCTTTGCCTTCTTTCTTGGTTTGTATTTATAATCCGGATACTCTTGCATGTGCATGAGACGGAGTCTTTCCGCTTCTTGTATGAAAGGAGCTTTTTCAACTTCTGACAACTGGCGCCACCTGGAGCCTAACTAAAAAAAAGTTGGTTACAATGGTTATTCATATATATAAAACAAACCTGTTTGCTGATTTCGGCGTTGTGCATATCTGGCTGATGCTCACAAATTTTTCTTCTCTCCAATTGTGACCAAACCATGAATGCATTCATAGGTCTTTTTATATGATTGCTTGATTTCTTGCAATTGGTGGCATCAGTATATGGTGTTGTGCTAGCTTCGCATGATGTGCGTTGTTGAGGTTGAGACTGAGAGCTCTGTTGCACTGCTGGCATTTTTTGAGACACATTGAAAGCCTGAAAAGCCTTAAATGAAGAAGTGCACGGTATTCTTTGAAAAGCATCCACTTACTTTCTGCGTCGCTAGTTGAACATCCCACTGATGTGTCATCTGTGGATGAGCTATCATCGGTTGCGAGATCATGGAGTTAGAAAAGTTGGCAATTGGCCAACAGTTCTGAAAATGCATGAGTTGAAGTATTATCATTGATCACTGATAAGATTCCATGACAAGAGTATATAAGCAAGAAAAGAAAAAGGAAGCAATGCGAGAATTGGTAGTAGAGCTGCTCAGGCACCTTCAGTTCTTTCCCAATTGACTCATTCTATTTTTTTGCGGAATTTTTGAGGAATAGAATGAAAATGAAAAAACGCAAAGGTCAGAAGAAAGGAAAAGAAAGTGTAAGTAAAAGATTTGATGATTCTATATATGCTTTACTATCCCATATTAAGATGAATCTGTTAGTCGATAATGAAGAGAAAGCAAGACGAGAGAATAACGATAATCATAATGATCAAGAATGGAAATGATTCATTGAAATGGAAAAAAAAATGAAATTTTTGCGATTTTTCAGAGTTATTTCCATAAATGTTCTTTATTCTGAGGTTAAAATTATTATTTATTAATTTGAAGATCTTTTCCATATTGGGAACACGAGAAAAAAAATTATTCGGTAATTAGATAAAAGCAGAAGTTCTAAAGGAAGGACATCAAGATTCTGGTGAAAACTTGTAAAGAACATAAAGTGAGAAAACGACTGAGAAAGAGAAAGGAGAGGAACAGAGGAACAGATGTAACATGAGAGATGAGTAAAGTATGTAACCGTTTTAGTTAGCTGCCGTTTACTGTGAGATAATTATTTACCGAACTTAGAGTGTTGTGTGGAATCCATGGAAGTTGAATTTAAATTTTTATGAAAATTGGAGTCTATATATGAGATAAATGGCCTAATGGAGAAAGTTCAAATGAAATGGAATATCCAGGTAGAGTACAGTCATGCAGAAATGGATGGGGTGAAGACATTTGTGAACAGAGAGATTAGGAGAGCGAGAAAGCGAGAGAAAGAAGTGCATAAAAGTAGAAAATGAAGAGGTCGATCAATCGAGGGGATAGATGGATCGGGAATTTCATGGAACTTGCACTATCGACATCTCAACTATTCGGGGGTATAGAAGATTTTAATCTTACTGGATGCAGCAGACGTGAATTCAGATGACGATTACTGAACATTTTTTTGCGGGTAAAAAGTAAAGCCTTGATAGCTAAAGAGATCTCATTTCTTTAAGAACAGTCAAAAAATAAAACTTATAGATTTTTGCTTCTGGAAGTACATGATTAGCAAGATGATTCGGGAAAGGAAAAAGTTGAAAAATAGTTTAAGGCGTTTGCTGAAAGTTGTTCTCGTCCGGTGGTGTAACGTTGCCTCGAAGGGGATACTAAGTTCACGGTTACATGGGAAGAAGCTCCAACTGTCTCCCAATTATACAGTCTTTTGCTTCCTCTACACTATCTCTCGACTTGTCATTAAGTCAGATAGGAAAGAGAAAGTTTAATGAACGAAAAGAAAAAGAAGGAAGAAGCTGGAACTGGCAAAAACCGCTTTAAACGACATGCCTCGAGGCATTTGGATCGGGAGAAAGGATGATTTGATGTGATGCCACTCGATACCAGGGTCAAACAAGGTGAAAGCAGAAAAATTACAAAAATTGTTAAATAAGTTCATTAGAGACTACTCAAAACAATTATTTTGGACTAACTTAAAGCTCAGATCTTCATATGACGAGACTCGAGACTATTATTAACAAAGGAGTATAAGATTATTATCGTATCACTGTCTGTACACGCATAGCTTTCTCTCATTTTTGTGAAGTCATCGAAGAGCTTCTTGTTAGTTAACATTTCGTTTGGTAAGAAGATAAGAGAGGTATAATTCTGGAGAAAAGATAGTATAGATGAAGACTAAGCAGAAGCAGTCAGATGGAAAAGAAACGGAATAGCGAGATGTGGGCGTCGAACCCGTTCTCGAAGCCCCTTCGCTCTTTACTTCGTTCTCTCTCCCTCTCTCTCTCATTTTCGCTCTCTTACCCTCTACTAATACGCTAGCTTTATCAGTTTCTCTTTTTCATTCTCAACCTTATTAGGCTACTACCACCTTGTTTCCTCTCTCAACCTTTTGAACGGGTTATGTTCGGGTGGCATCACGAGAAACCAAAAATATTTAAAACAGAAAAAAACTTCAAAAAACGAGAGTTAATGATTATTTTTAAAATGATTATTACGATTGACTTGTAAAAAAAACTTAATTACTCGTTTCCGTTGACATTTGACAGTTTCCAGCTTAACGCATGGCAAATATGGTCAAACAGGCTTCGAGATGTCAAATCTAAAACTTGTTGGGCATCACAAAAAGTTTGGAAATAAGTAAAATACTTGTGAAATAATATATAGAGAAAAAAAGAAAAATAAGTGATGAAGATGATTAGATTTTAATTTTATGAAACATACCATGGATAGTTGACGATAGAGGTTTGAGTAAAGGCTGATTGATGACATGTCAATACGAATGACTTTGGTAATACTAAAATCTATGCTCATTACCACAGAAGTTCATTCATTATTTTTGGTTTTATTCACTTTTTATATATATTGTATGGGAATGTGGTAGTTTACATGGTATTATATCTTTAGGTTATGAACGAACGAAGTTTGAACATGGGAAAACGTGAAGTAAGGGCAGGGGGACGATTTCATATAGCCTTCAGCTAAAGGAAAATATTTGTCTGAAAATTACAGTCTTTTTCACTCTCTTTTTTTTTGTGCAAATTCATGAGAATATCAAAAGAAAACGCAGAAATGAGTTTTGATTAGAAGCATAAACGATAATACTGATGGAATAACAAGAAAAAAGGCATAACTAGCATGGGAAAGAAGATGGATGTTTGGCTTTTCTTTTCATCTTTATTTTCTCGTTTAAATCATCTTATTTCTCGATTACTGTGTAAAAACAGTTCCTCTCATGACGAGAAGGTATATGGGAGGTTGAAAGAGAGGGAAATTAAGGCAGAGAGGGAGCGAGAGAGAGAGAGAGAGAGAGAGACTGAGTGGAGAAAGGTGAGAGAGATGGAACAGAGATGAAGAGGTGTAATCTCGATGAAGCAGTAAGATAGTGTTCGATTACAGTCAACTGTCTCAGTTTATGCCTGGGGACATTATGAAAGGTTGAATCTTCATTAAGAGAGAGAAGAGAGAGTGAGAGGAGGGGAAGCAAGAGTTAGAGTGTCTGAATTTTATTCAGAACAAGATAGAGAGAGAGAGAGAGAGAGAGAGAGAGAGAGAGAGAGAGAGAGAGAGAGAGAGAGAAGCAGAAGTAAGAAATCAGTTGAAAACCGGTTCAAGGCGAAGCATCAGTACGAAGAAGCCGAGTAGTGACGTTCCTGGTATGATATACGAATAATGCTAATAGTAGTAATGATAATAATAATAATAATAATGTGAAACTGTAGAAAGAACAGCAAGGTATTGAAAGAAAGTTATTCTATGATCTGAATCGAGTTCTAAAATTAAAAGAGAAGAGGCTCAGTTAATGAGCTTTGCTTTCTTTTTGCTACATAATGAAAGAAAAACAATTTCCTTAGCTATATGATATAGTTCATGAGATGCATGTGAATCATTTCGATAGAGAGGGAAGGTATGAAAAGCGAAAGGTGCTTGACGTGTAGATTTTCGACTCTGTTCATCTGGGGCAGTATCATCTCGTCGTAAGAAGAGAAAAGAAGATGTTATAACAGATAAGCGGATCGTGCCCTTTTCCGTTTCGAAACTTTGAGAGGTTAGAGAAGTATTCATAGCTAGAACCGTTTTTTCATTCATACTGTGAAAGCAGATATGTATATGAGTTAATAGGTATTACTGCAAAAAAGGTTTTTCGTACGTTTCAGTTGATAATCATAGATGGTTGACACATTCTGCAGATTTGAAGAAGTCGTTTATCAGTGGGATGATAAATGATATTCCTTTTGAATATATTTAAAAATGATGAAATTCAAATACTGGCAAAGTTGAAATAATTTTAGGCCTCAATCAGGTCGTCATTGACGGCGGGAGACGATACGACGAAGTCTGAGAAAAATTTAACGTCGTCTATGAAGAGAACGAAAGAGAAACAGAACATCAGGAGATTTCGAAGACCTTAAACAGTCAAAGATGATGACGTTTCGAGAAAATATGTCATCGATGTCCAGGTGAAAGTTTGATAGGAAAGGATGATGATGCTGATGAGAGGGGAAAAGGCTGAGAGTCTCATATCTCTTGCTATGAAATGAAACGAAGAATTCAAAAAACACTTGAAAATCAAATAAGCTTATATTGTGTTTTCTATGATATGCAAACTATATGAAGACAGACTATCATTCTATTGAGTGATAAGTTAGAAATTGACTAGCAAATGAGGATAATGGACGTTTCTAGTCGACTTCATTGACTCTTCCACGAAGACGACGTCGACCCCCTACAGAGGAAAATGCGAGTACGGCGAGCTCCCGCAACGGTCCAGCCAGCATTGTGTGATAAACCAGATTGAGTTAAACTGAGGAGAAACTCTTTTTCTATAACTTCGTACAAAAGAAAATAAAACTGACGATGGAAGTGTGCGATAAGTAGAGATAAAAAAAATCAAATTCACAACAACTCTCTAAGGATTGGTAAAGGCAGATGTTGACCGAAGCTTTAACAAGCACGTATCAAATTAGACTAGATACAGGTTCATTGATAAATATAAATAACTAATCAATAAGACAACGTACTGAAATGAATCAAGTTTTTGTGATTCTGAAATTCCGTAAAAAGCACATGTGAACGTAAGTACGCGGTAAAAGAGTGTTCGCAGTGAAAGTAATAGAAAAAGTATGAAAAAGAAAAAGAGGATTTACAGTAACTTTTTTTCCTTGTAAAAGCAAATGTTAAACGAAGAAAGATAGGGTGAATCGGGAGAGAAGTGCCGTTTGCATAAGAAGACAACCTGCTGAGAAGCTCCAAGAAAAGCCGACTCTCCTTTTTTTTTCTGCTATGGTATAAAAAAATATTTATTGATGCCAGTTGTCTCTATATCTATATACATATAGTTTACGCAATTCATTATATAATAATATGGCTAATGTTATTGTATGAAATATAGAAAAGCTTCATCATCAGGTTGTCCATCATAGCAAGCACATCCATACATATTTTGGAGAATGAATAATGATTTTTGAGATTTGTAGTGGAGATTTGCATGAAAAATCTAATGAGAATGACAAAAGACTGAGGACATGTGTCATTAAATAGACATCTCAGCTTTTGCATATATTATGGATTCTTGAATGCCAATGTATGACTCAATTATGTGATAATAAGTGATTGTGATGATGATGCAAAAAAAGAAAAACACGTGAAATGGAATAATGTTTTAATACGACAACTGCATGTCATCGAACGACATCATGCACACCGTTCTAAAAATCCTTCCTTCTATGAAAATGAAGAAGAGAAGAAGAAAATATGTGTGAGAGACATGAACAGAAATGGAGACTGAAGGATTGCGACGAGCCAACGACAAGTTGACAGTAGGGGGTCACGGTGGGTGGTGCGGTCGGTGGCTGTGTGGCAAAAGGATCCACCTGTCTGTGTTTCTCTATTTCTCTCCCATTATGCTATGCAATCACTTTGATTTTCATGCATAGTCTTGTTAGATATCAATCTCAAAGTGCAGTATATTTAGCTTAGATGAAGATGGTTGATAAAAAATTTAAGGTGAAAATATGCAAAATGTAGGCGAATTATCGTCAATTCGTGCATCATCGGCACGCGACAAGAGAGGGAAAGGCTATTGATCAACTATATGCTAATTATAAAAAGGATGAAACATTACAAGATGTTACCTATATGTGTATAGAGACGGCTTACAACTTTCTACAACTGCAGCTGATCGTCGACTGGGAACAAAAGAAATAGGAGGAGCTCTAAATGTAGGAGGAGTAGCCACAGATTACGGTCAGCAGCCAAGAGTATTGGTCTGGAATTGCTCCGCCCACTTTGCAACCCAAATGAGCTCAAGTTTAGAAACACGTTATTTGAGCTTATGGATATAATATATTGATAACTCTTGTTCAAGTGTTAATCTATGAAATTCAAGATGATTTCATGAAAACAAGAGAGAGATACCAAAGGTGAAGAATGTTTTGAAATAGCGTTTACTCTTGAATACGCATGGTCGTATGTTAAAGATTGAAGAAAGATTGAAAACGATGAAAAAATGTCTGAAAAAATGAATATTTCTAATTGATACATCTGCTCATTCGTGTGTCTGTCAAATAATATCAGATGTGTCATAATTTGTAGGACGGCTAGGTGCGAAAACGACAACTGGGGCGAAAAACAATCGAAAATTAGCAGATGAGTTAAGTGAGAATCTCGACAGCTCATTGCTAGGAGCATTTCCGGGGAGTGAAGACTTCATCAGCGTATTAGGAAGTCTAATGTTATAATTCCTGCGAATTCGCACACTTCTTCACAAAGAAAGAGACAGTAAAGGTTGAATGCAAGAGAAAATAAGAAAGGCAGTATCCAAATATGGATTAACATCTACTTCTCCTACTTGACACTGTGAACTGTAGAGATACATGTACTTTACCTTAACTATATACATAGAGAAACTCTCTTATACCTAAATATTATCATATTTTGTTTAATTAAAAGCTTAAACATGGTTGTCTTGAGCTTATAAGTGAGAGCTACTTGTGACAAGCATGTTGGCAACAAACATTACACATAGAAGCTGTAGCATGTCATGATAGAGTATTTATTTTTTGTTTTCTTAGACTATTCAACCTGTAACCCAAGTTTTCAAGAAAAGAAAAGCTTCAACAAATGTTTCCACAAACAGAAAAGAAGAAGCTGTTGAAAAGCTGTCGGCATTACCTTCGTAGTTGACATCTAGGTGTCAAGAGGCCTTCTATATATTACAGACATAAAAGACCTTTCCGACATTTTCCTTATAAGAGCTATAACCTTAATGCTCATCATCATTACAACACTCAAGTATCAAAGGATGAAAGCTGAGAAATGTGTATGAAGAAGGGTAGGAAGTATAAACATTTGAGGACCAACACTTTGTGGATATGTTATCTTCGTTCTCTTAAGACGACACCCTGTCAATTCCATTTTTTTCTCAAATAGGTCATGTTCATATTCACACTTTGCACAGATCTTCATCATCACTTGGATAGGTCAGAAGCTGAACGCTGCGGGTGATGTGCGTGTGTATACTTGCATGAGCAGACAGAAAAATCCTTTTGAATCTGTTTTTATGCACGCTTGGTTACGGTAGCTGAGAAGGAATAACTTATAGTGATAGACTATGACAAAGGGAGAGGATTTTTCGCAACAACAGATCAGCAGATTTCTCAGAAAATCCGTGGATAAGATGGAGAAATAGAGGTACTGCTGCCAATCTTATAAAAGGTCAGGAACTTGGTGTGAGAAATACCGAGATTTGGAAAAACTTAGTTGTAGGTGACAAACAAACAATCCCTCTAAATCAGTCATCAACAAATAAGGAGAAAATAGCATGAGGTTAGTCAAGAAAAGAAAAAAAAAACCAAAAACTTTGAAAAGGTGACGATCAGAAAAATACGATGTTCTTAAGACAAATAGTTCCTGAGATTGAACTAAGGAGCAGGATGACATTACGATGAGTTTGGAGAATGATGATAACAGTCATGTTTCTCTTCAAGAGAACTCAACGGAAAATACATAGCAAGATGCAGACAACCAGCTTCTGGTTGATGAATTGTATAACTTAATGGAAATTTTTGATATATAGAATGAAAGAATGAGTGAGAACGAGAGAAGAAGCTAGTTGATGTCAATGTGAAGAAATGGCATATCGGTTCCATTGAATCCAGTGTGTGTTTCGCGGTGTTGAACCCTCAAGCGTCGCTCGTTTTGTTCTTAATCTTTCTCGTACGTCTTCTGTCGCCTATCTATCCATCTTTTTTTTCGTTAGCATCTCTTCTTCTGTTAACTGTCGTCATGACTGTTCCTGTGACTGGCAGTTCTTCTTCCTCCATTTTCTTTACTGTTACTACTACCAGCCATACATAACACACAAACAACCATCTGCTTCTCTCTTTATTCAACACGTTTGAAAAGTGGGAGAGAGCGAAGGAAACGATTAAGAAAGAATAAGAAAAAAATCTTCGCGAAACCATAGAAATGCAAAAAAAACGGCCCAAAATGAGAGAAAACGGTCTTTTATCAGAAAAATGTTCAACAAGCCTTTTTTAGTCCCTTATTGTAAGCAAGAACTCAAACTCAAATTTTCCGAAAACAAGGGTGTAGGATAGAACTGAAGACTCAAGAAATGAATGAAGCATCTCACAATCAGTGGGAATAAGAAGAAAAAATATCATTACAATTTCTATTAAAATGATGTTGTTGATGACTTCATCATCTCGTATTCTCTGTTCATTCGTCGAAAAGCTCCAATTATACAAAAACGAAGCTGACTTTGTATCTCTCTTCTCTCTTCTTTTCAAAAAGTCTCCCAATCTTTCATCAATTTATTTACCAGCTTCACCATGCCGTCTATCTGCTTAACAGGTTTTCAAACTTGATTACATGACCTTTGACATCATAGATGCCAGATAAAGCTGGTCATGAAGTCAACAGCCAATCTCATACTCTATTCCGAAAATTCCCAATATGTGAGGGACACACGAGAAAAGTGAACTCTCCAAGAATGATAACGTTGCGAAGCTCAGAATAAGTGGAAGACAGTAATATTAGAAATAAGGTAAGTTATCATGTACAGAAAAAGAAACGAATCGAAATGAGATCAAATATTTCTTGGCAAATCGTATAGTAGCCATGATCTAACCGTCAAAAAGTCTTATCAGCTGTCCGTACAAATAAAGACTAGAAATAAAAGAGAATAAGAAAGTAAAAAGATAAAAAGTCATCTTTTGAAGTTACATAAGTACTCCTCCTCATCATTTATATGTATATCCTACGAGATCACTAATCTAAAACTTGTCAACAACTAGAACATATGTATGTCCAAGTTGAGAAGAAAAAAAACACAAGAGAACCAAGAAAAAGAGACAAAATGTGAAATACAGAGCGAGATCAAACCGCGTTACGGTTACAAGAAATTAGATGATCGCAAACAAGTTGCAAACAATTTTTAGTTTCTTTCTGAAACATACAGCTTATCAAAAGCCACAGTTCCATATGAATACGATAAGCCTGAATAATCAGCTGCCTATGAGGAAAAACTTTTTGCCTGCTTTGGTATATAGATTTTCAAAAGGAAATCTTATGAAAGATAAGATAAAAAAAAGTATAATAAAGCATTTTTTAATTTTTTACTTTGGCTGTCTTCTAAAGGAAATGTGAGTAAAAACAGCTGATTGATGAAAGTCAAGAAATCGTAACATCTGCTGACGCAATGATGACGTCATGCTTCTCACGTTAACCAGATGATGTCTCCAGGAAATGCTAGAACATCCAAAAATAGCCAATTAGAGGTATTAATTTCATCAGAAGATATCATCAAACTGTCCATATATGGTCACCGTCTGTTAGACTTATAAGGTATCTCATCAATCTTTCTCGTTTTAATCTTGTTTAACTACTATTCACAAGTTCTGTAAGAGGTATGAATAGGAAGTGAAACTAAAAAACTCTAATAACACGCGAATGAAGAATGTTTTCATTTCTAGTTTGCAAAACGGCTAAATCGGTTGTGTGTTTCATGTTTACCCCTCCCACCAGCCATCTCATCTTAAACATTTTGAATTGGTCAAGTTACTGTTAAAAATTTGTAAATCATTCAGATTCTTCCAAGCAATTTACTTCCTAAATGGGAATTTTTACGAACGCCAGAGGCCTTCCCTTGTTCGTTCGAAGTCCATTACTCTTCCACACACTCTCTCCATACCTCCTTTACTCTTTCAGGGCACATCTTTCATAATCTCAAAAGTATCTCATTTTCCTCTCTTTGCTCCACATTTGGTTAATAATTGAAATACCGTATGTAACTTGAATTATGAGATGACTAGATAAATTACGAAAAGTAAAGAATGACTTTCGAGATTACGGTAGCTCGTTGAGACTCCCAGTAACCGAATTTCGTGGCAAGAAAGAGGAAAGGAAAAATACTTGGAAAAAATTAAGCTACACAAAAGTTTACATAATTTGCAGCAAAAAGTTATTCTTTTATTTACAAAAAGATTCTTATCAGCATCAAAGATATGACACACAGCATGCTATGGTATCTCTCCAGATGTGGTTTTTGAAAGACATATTCCCGCATAAAGACATATGTTAATTGGCATCCCACAGACTTTAGTATTCTTTTATCTTTTTCAATTTTAATTAACATATTACTGATAAAATCTAACTGTTTATGGCTAAAGAGAGTAACGCCTTTGAACAAACTTGGAGAAGAAGGATAAAGAAAATGGGTAAGCCAATGGTTTATTAGCTAAGCAAGTCATTGGGGGATCCTAATGTGCATTCATTCTTCTCTCATATAACAAAACATTTTTTTGCATGATATATGAAGTTAATAAAAGAACAGGGATATAGTAACAAAAGTTCACTTTTTTGAGACATTCCAACCGGAAGAACAAACTCTCTATTGTATATTTCTGACCTCAAGCAGGTGGCAGAGAAATGTTTAAAAAAATGTTTTTTTTCTGTACAAAGTCTATGAGGACATTGAAATGGAAATAAGAGGATTAAGTTTTTCTTTGCATAAAATAGATGAATTACAGTAATTTGTGCCATAAATGACAATTGTAAATCATGAAATTCAAGTAATTCTTAATGGTTTGCAGAGATGAAAATGAGCAGAGAAAGAGGAAAAAATGGAATTTGTTGAAATTATTTGTGAGTTAGATAAATATAGTAAAAGATAATAAATTCTAAATGAATACGATTAAAAAGCGGAAGATCTGAAGGGTAGCGAGGTTGAAACATACCGAAATAAGAATTAATGAGACGAGTATATTGCACAAGATAAAATGAATTGCTGAATGGTTTTAAAGGTAATAAGAGATTGTGAGATTGGAGAGACAGAGAGAAATTTTAGAAGAATTGTTAAAAATTGTTGAGAAGAACGATGATGATGTCGATGATGAAGTCGACGATGGTGGTAAGGAGAAGATGAAGAGGACGCAAAGGATAAACTGAAGATGGAGGTAGATTGATTGACAGCTAAGGGAATATATCATTTTCGGAAACGGAATACATATGGAGAGAATGGTTCTTTTCCTTCATCTTCTTGAACTTCTTCAATCTTTTCTTATTTCTCAGCCCAAAAACACATTTTCTAATCTCAAATAAAGTTGTTCGCCAGTGGGCAACAAGGAAAAACTTTTCTTCACATATTTAAGAAACTATAAAGAAGAAAAAAGAAAAAGAATAGGTAAAATATCATTCACCACCAATGATGAAAATTCATCTGAATCTCAATGACTTGTGTGGCCTCACGAATCATCAATTCCAGCTTATTATGAGATGATGTACAAAAGAAAATTCAAACTTTCTTACTCGTCAACAGGTTTTTTGCGGCTATTGGAGAGCAAATTAAAAATGTAAAATGTGATTAAATCATGTTAGAAATGGCAATGAGTTTCCGAATTTGGTGGTTGTCCTCATCAGAAGGTTAATAGACGGATGGATGAATGTTTGAGAATTTGAGGAAAGAAATATACCTAATAGTCTATCAAGAAGAAGATGCATACTAGTTAATAGGAAACAAGGTTGTCAACCAAGAAGAGTCTAACATTTATAGCCAATACTTTTACGTTTTTGATAGAAAAATCAGCAACAATAGCACACATACTGTCAATAAACAAACAAAAATTTTTTTTTCTCTTGATCATAAATGTTTCTGAGTCGATGTACTACAGAAAACTTTGATCAGAAGATTGTTAAGTTATTGCAATTCTTTTGAAAAGTAATCATGTTTCATATACTTTTTTCTCTTCCCTCGGACTATCGATTCAAAACAAATTAGAAAGTAAACATTAAGCCGTCTGAACTGGCTGCTTAACCTAAGATGATCGTGAGCGATTTATGCTCTTCTCTCCACATCGACAAATCACGTCTTGCTCTTTCCTTTAACTTTCTCTTTCCCCTCTCATCATCTCTCTTTTTCACATGTTTTCTCTTTTATAACTGTCCATCTTTTTTCTTTTAAATGACTGTCGACACTTATTCACGTTGACCACATATCATTCAAATCAAAGCAACATCAGATCATTTTCCAAAAATTAAAATTTTTTCTGAGAAAACCACAGAATCATTCTTTCAAAATGTAATTAACATAGGAAAACCAACTAGAAGAAGAGTTGAATTTTTCAAAAAAATTAAACAACATCTATAAACTCACTGTACCACTTCAGCTGTTTTGACTGCAACCGTTCAACTTTTCGTGTTAGGGAAATGAAAACAATAGGGGAACTCGACGTTTACGGGAGCAACGTGTATTCTGAACACATAAGAATTAAAACGAATAGTTTTGAAATCAACAAAATTTATGAGTAACATCCAAGGAAATATAGAGGGAAATAAGGAAAAGTGAAGAAGGGGAAGGGAAAGACTTGAAGGGAACGAGAGAAAAGTTTTAGAAAGAAGATGCTGGGGGCGCCTAGAAGAGCACACAAACGCCTTCCAAGTCACGCAGTCGATCACGAAACGGAAAAGAGAAGAAGGAAATTCATACAGATAATTTTAAAATATGATTTTTTATTATTCGAGAGGAAAGCAAGTAACAAAAAATAGAGCCGAAGGAGATGAGAATGGAAAGAATGGATCATACATTTGTGGAAACATGGGATGAGGCTGAAAATAAATTGAAGCCAAGTTGATTTAACGAACTATATGATAAATAGAAAGGATATGTAGAGATAAGTAGTAAAGCACATGAGAGCGAAGAGATTCCAGTGATAAACGAATGGTCAATAAGCTATTTGCCTGAGGCTATCTGTAGAAAGAATGAATGATATTTTGTCATTTAAAGAAACAATACCTTTTTTATTTACATATTTATACAGCTGTCTTATAATTATTGCTATTATTAGATTATTTCGATAGTTTTGTGTTCTCGTATCAAATCTTGTAAGGAACACAACAGAAAAAAAAATTTCAAAGGTCGTTCGTTCTACTTTTCTCTGTGGGGAATAATCTCCCATTTTTTAACTAATTCTTAAGTCAATTTCCACAAAAAATCTGTTTAAATCACTTAGGAATTATTCCCATTCAATACCGTAATTCGGCTACTAAATTGTCTTTGTGACTAAGATGAAAACTCAATTTTTAATTTTTCCAAGAATCTAACCATATTTAGCTATTGTTGTGCTCCAATCTAATCAAGATTACTGTAATCCTATAACTCACTTATGTACGTATGGTTACAATAAGCAAATTCATAGAGTAAACATTTATATATTCCTCATGGCTAATTATGAAATAGTGCTTAAAATAAAACATGAATACTCTCTTTGTTCTCTGGAGAAAGAGATTTTAACACTCTTACGGGTTCCACGTAGATTTCACGTGGATAATTCCAACCATGTGCCACAAATGGTTCTATATTCTTTTTTCACATCCTTCATGTAAATATCGATCGTACTTCTCATACTTCTCTGAAATTCGTTTTAATAACTTTCTTTTTTTCATTGAAAGTTAGCTAACTAACAGCTGATTCTTTGCATTTGTTGTAATGGCGCTTCTGGCATTTGAGTCTCCGCTTTATCTTAGTACACCTTTACTATGGATGATGATGAAGATCCATCCGCAATAAATCGATATCCTGATAATAATGGTGCGTTTGAATCTGTTTTATTGATTTAATGGGCTATTTGTATGTTTTTAAGATTCTAGTCTTTACCTGCTATTCGCAAACCGTTCAGCCAGTGGCACAAGATGCCAGCATACCGATTGGGATCGATGTGAAGCAATTCGAATACAAGAAATGCACGAAGTTCTTTCTACAAAAGTTCCCTCCAAATCTGTACGATTCATAGGCTAGAGATAGAGCTGCCCAAATGGAAAAAATTATGAGATGGTGGAAAGATTGTACTGCTGAATGGAGAGAGAAATGGCTTGTTGTGAAAGAAGAGAGAGATGAAGCTCGTGAAGAAGGGTCATCTTATAAAAAATTATTTGTGGAAACTAAGGTTGTTCTTATCATCAAATACTCGAAACATCTTGTTTCAGGCAAAGTTGGACAAAATTGTTCCTGAAAAAATTGTATTAGAGTCAGAATTGGAAGACACTAAAAATACGCTACGGGAGATAACAATGGATCAACTGAGGAGAGACGTAGTAGGACACTTGAACATTTAATAACATGGTTATGATTATCAGCTTGAATACGATGATGACAGACGACGAAACGAAAGCTCCGCAGAAAAAGATGAATTAGAGAGAGCAGCCCAGTTACAGAAAAACGCGTAAGTTCTTGATTGAAGGATTATTCAATGGATCATTTAGTAATTTGGAGAGATTGTTGGCAACGAGCCAAGAGACAATAAAGAGGTTGGAGCAACTAAGTAAGCAACACAAAGAGCAGGTAAAACACTCTGGAAAGTATATTAATGTATTATTATCCAGATAAAATCTTTGACGGAGAAATCAGCAAACCGTGAAAAAGAATTGAAGGAAGAGTTATGCAAGGTGAGCTGCATAACGAATTTATGAACTTCTAAACTATTCAATTTACAGTTGAAAGATCAATATGAACCTAAGGAAGAGAAGTTATCGAAAACGTTCAGTAATGGAATGAGTTTGAATAAATAATTCTTGTGATAAGTAGTTATGTGATTGATCTAGTGACAAAAGATGAACACCTTAGACATATGATTTTTTAGTCATTCGATTTCTACATAGCTTTGAACAGCTTTCTCTGTTTGGAGAGAAATAAACGTTGCTCTCTTAACTATGCTCGGAAACTTTGTTAGTAATAATTTCACAAAAAAACAACGGAAAGTCTACCATATTCAACTTCTAACGTTTTCCGAGATTTCTGCAGATCAACTTGATCATTAATGCTTTACGTGACGTAAAAAAGAGTAAATGATCAGAAATGAAAGCTTTCCAAGAACTTCTTTATATGAATCATAATGATAATAGTGATAATTGCAATCTAGCAATCATTCCACGTGGTTCACCATTCCAACAGTTGTATCAACATCCTCTTTCTCATTAACACGTGTTTCTCCCTTTTTCTCTTATCCTTTCTTTCCCTCTTCTGGTGTGGAAAACCCTCCCGCATATACGCTGCCTTTCTATAACACATTATACAATATATAAAATCATTATAATTTTATTTACTTGATGACTTAACTCGGTAAGAAATGAGAAATCGTGCGTGGACCTTATTCCAACGTGTTACCTGTATGCGCTTCACAGGTAATAATTTTAGTGCTGTACTAGTAAAAACATTTCACAGTGTCAGGTCCCATATTATTCTTAATAATATTTGGTATATCTGGATTCATATCATGTACTTTATATAATCCTCTCTTGGTTAGTTTAAATTATCCTCATTTAAATTTCATATTACCTCTTGTTTAGGAATTTGTAAGCTTTTCTAACTTTCTTAAGATCATGTTATATTAGAAGTTTTCAGCTGATTGACAACTCCTATGGTTTTTCAAATGATATCGAATCGGAGGTTGTATAATATACTTAATCCTACGAGCAGATCATTTTTACAGTATACGATCGCTGGTCTCGAAGCTACAACAACTTTTCATAAATTTGACATGAGCAAACCAAAAAATAATGGACCTCGGGGAGCTCTGGTTAGTTTTTTTGCTTTTAAAGTTTTTAAATAGAGTTTTCAAGAAAATCATTGGCAAAGTTCCTCTGATAGTAGGATGGAATAAATTTCATAAAAGACCACTATCGTGGATGTTTGACCGTTTGAAGTTGTGTGAATATAGATGTGATTATTCTGATGACCGCAGGTTTCGAGCCAGTCCTTGTATAGCTTTTCCATTAGTTCAATTTCAGAAATGCCAGCTTGGCTGATGTTCTTATAATCCATGGAGGAACTTTACACTCCTTGCCTCCAAAAAAAAAACATCAAAAAATTGTATTCTTCATGAGAGAATCTCCAGGTCGGGAATGGAAGGGCTTCTATCGTCATTGGCATCAGGCATCTCAATGTCTTCAACTTGTTTAAATCTAGCAAAGCTTTCAGGTTCCGATGAAATTTTTTGATGTAACAATGACTTATCATCGGCGAGCTAATTATTGGGAAAGATATTTTACAATGGATCCGATAGAGAGTTCTGAAGACCCTCACTGGACCGATTCTGAAGTTGATGAAGCAATCTCCAGAAAAACACATGGATCTTTTTTTTTGGCTTCTCATTGTAATGCTGGATCAAAGAGAGATCAAATAGTTCGTCAACTTAACCAATATCATGAAGTATCAATGTAAAAAATCACCTATAGTTTATCATAATTTTCTGAAAAGTATATTTTAGTTTTGGCAAGTGTGACGGAGCAAGTCCTTGTGACTTTGATTGTGAGCAAGAAGTTGTCGGTAGGATCATCAGATATACAATAGCTTCCATTTTTTTTCAAGATACCACTCACTTCTATCTCGCATTGGAAAATTCTGTGTGCACAGACTACATTACAGAAAAATTTTATCGTTTTAAGCGATTAATTGGTATGCAGTCTATCTTAGTTATAATTTCCCAACTGTTCATAGTTCCAATAACGTTCAAACGAGAAATCGTATCAGGAATGGTTCCGGACGATGCCTTCATAGCTGTGGATGACTTTTGTTCTTTGGAAGAATTAGGAAAATACTTGAACTGGTTAATGGCAAACAAGAAGGAATACAAAAGGTTGATTTCACTTCGAAAAAACAATCATACTGTTGCAACAGATATTTCAATTGGTCAAAACTTTACCGTAACGATTATCGGATGTCTGATTCCATTTGTGATATGTGCGAAGATTTGGTGTTCAATAGATTGAAAACTACAAAGTATAATAATTACCGGACAATTTCTTCGTGGATGCCACGTTCTCAATGTAGTAAACGATTCGGAGGGAAAATGTTAGAAAACAGATGCGCAAATATTACTGAACCCAGTAAAAATCCCTTACTCATTCACTATTACTCTGCTATGAAGAAAAATTAAATAATTAACTTCTTATAATGAAAACTATTTCTTTAAATCATTATTAACATTAATAAACCTAAGATTTGAAAAATTGAACCAAAACCGAACTTTGAGCTGCCGGAAACTCGTAAAGATAAGTGACGAATTTCCATGGAATTTTCAGTCTTTACTAATACTTTTATGTCTTGATCGTCTGGCTCCACGTTCCGTATGTATAATTCGCTCAAATAGCAATAAGGTACTACAGAAGCTGGACCACTCGCATCTAATCGGGTCTTAATCAACGCTATAATTTTGAGAACCAGTTTTGTGGAAAACTTTTTGGTGATGTAAGTGAGCAACAATAAGCCTGTCTGTCCCGGTATGAGAAGTCACGATACTTTCAGAAGATAGCCAGTACACTTCAGGCTTTGGGTTGGCACAAACCTATTTAAAAAAATTGTTTTTTTATTCTGCATTTGAAGTCATACCTCAATGATAATATTTCCTAGTTGTTTCTGTTTTAGAGTATAGTTGATAACTTTTACGCTTGATATCCCTACAACACTTATGTCAAACTCAGATCTAAAAAATTATGTTTAGAATTAGAAATATTGTATGTTTCTAACCCATATGCTTTATGATTTTCAGTAACTATTGGGTTATTGTTGGATGCCTGACAACGATAACTACCAGACATATTGAGATCGGTTGCACGTAAAACACATCGCGATATTACTCTGTGTTCAGAGCTCCTGTAAGCAGCATCTAATGTGAAGAAAGAAAAATTGTTCATATAAAACGCCCACGTACTAAACTAGCATATCGTGATGAAGCATACTTTCTCTCACATGAGTTTCGTGAACCCTCAAACCCTTCTCACTCAGTATATCAAAACTGATTTACCCGCAAATTTTTTCTTCGTTTTTTGTCGAACATGGGAAAGTTTTCCAGCTATTTGTATTAACAGCTTTATGCACCCAAGAGACGATAGCTGGTTCGGGCAATGAGGAAAATTCGCATGTCATGTTTACTATTCCTTTATTAAGCTATATCATATATAATATTTGAAACACACGAAACGAAAATGAATTGGAAACCTCGTACGCTCCTGCTATACCAGAGTTGTTTTCACTTATGAGCCATGTGCCGCATGTTGGCATTTTCCCCTATAATAGACAAAACGCTTCGTTGAAACAGACGCTCAGTGAACCTCGTAACAGTGAGAATGACATGACTCATCAGTTACAGCAGCCAGAGAACCGAATATATAAAAAAGGCTTAGTATAGTGAGCATCGCGTCGAATAGTATCAAATTTATACAGGAGAAAAGTAGAGTGGACTAACAGCTCAGAATTATGAAATGAGAGCAATCAATAAGAATCATAACTATCTGCTTCCCAGGAAGCTCATACTGATAAGAAATCAGTATGAGCTGCTACGTTTCTATTATTTTAAAACTGACTACAATCTAAATTCTTTATTAAAATGATAAAAATATTAAATTTATTTAAACGATCTGTATATATGTATTTCTTTTAAAATGAAAACTTCAGACTAGATCCAAAACGCACTGCACAGGATATGCTTAACCACATTTACTCAAGGGCTTAGTATTATCCGAAAATTCCCGTGAAATTGATGTGAACACGAATGTACATAACTTGCCCAAAAGGGCAACATTATCACAGATATGAAAAAGTGAAATTAAATAACTTAAGCATTTTCAATGTTTCTCTAAGACTCATGAAAACGAGTGCAAACTAGCAATAGACTTTGTAGCTGACAAACGCACGGTCAAATCTTCATCTTTCAGTAGTAAAACAAGGCCTGAAACAAAGATTCGTCAAATGGGCAGACTGTATTCATAAAAACCTGAGAAAATCAAATCTTTGCTTATTGTTGCTCTTAACTGGGGAGACAAATCACTCAATAAGCACCCGATCAGAGCTGCCGCGTTAGAGCGAATTTTAACGCACGAGCTTTTGAAATAAATGCTACAAGTCAAAGCATACTGATTTACACGATCCGGGAAGGAAGATGTCTGAAATGAATCAATCTGTTCATTCCTCAGGATGATCCTTACGAGAACCGCGGCAAAGTGCTGAATGAAAGAAATATACGATGATGGTAATCGTCCGTCTGGAGTTTCATGTTCAACAAGCGCAGATAGAGCACTAACATTCATTAGGTGATAAACTCGATAAAGAGCGGATGTGCACATCTGGAACACGCGTAAAAAAGATAATTCATAACACTGCCGAGAAAACCTTCTTCACTTCATCGTTCTCATCATTTACATGAAGGAGAATACTGATAATGTTGGTCTGTAGATGCGAAAGGAAGTCATTTGAGCCGTCCCCCACACGACTTCCAAGTTCTCCAAAAAGACTGAAACAAGCCGCTCTCAAATCAGCAGACTCCTGAAAAAGAAGCAGATGAAGTATAGTATTTTGTTTTTCGAACCTTTTCAAAACATGGCCTAATTTTCAACAAGACAAAAGGTAGAATGCTAGTAAGCTGTTGATCACTAGTTCGAGAAACTAACTTGCTCAGAGCCAAAATGGATTCCATTGCAACCTTTGAATACCTCGTTAATAAGAATCTTCAAAAAATTGTAGAAAATCATACAGTATCTTGCCGATCCCCGATATCATCTAGGCCAGCCATAGCTGCTTCAACTGCCATGCTGGCAAAACGTTTAGTTACTGTCTCTGATGAACACTCGGCAATTTCTCCCAAACCGCGTAAACATAGCTAAATCAAAACAATACAAGATTGGAAAATCATAGAGAAAAAAATCTACTTTGCGAACTCTCAAACTTTGGTCCGTTAATTCATTCTGCAGTAATCTTATGCATTCCACTAACAACTTTTCGTTGAACTCTCCCTGTGAGTCCGGGCAACTGAAGTATATGTACGAATTGAGTATTATTTTGGAAATTCAATCACTTCTTGATCAGAGCAGAGGCTGCCACAACAGCAGCAAGTCTTATAGGCTCATGCTCGCTCTCAGCCTTTTCAGCCAGACAAATCCATAACTGTTCAATCCAATCTGGTCGGTGTTCGGCAATAGAACGAACAAGTTGTGAAAGCTGAAATTTGTAAAACACTATGAAACTCGTTACTCATATACATACAGAGCTAATAAACTGCTCTCGGTCTAAACACTCGGTCCACCCTCTAGCTTGATTCATGTCTTCAACTACGTTTGTTACGCTCAACCTAAAGAACATTACTTCCTGCGTGGAAAACATCAAATCCTCACCTATACAATATTCTTTTGATGGCATTGAGAGGCAATCCCACAGGCTTTTCAACCGCTTTTCTCAGTTCATTCGTGATGATTGCGGGTTTACCAGTTCCTAAAAAAAAAGTGGTTCAAACAACATAAAACTGATTCAACCATCTTTACTCTCTTTAACAAGAGGAAATTGGGTGTCGGCTACACAGCAAACATGATGTAGAAGCGCACTGAGCAAGTTCGGGACCCTTTCATTTAAAGTCCATTCAGGTTCTCCATTCTTAATCCTTGGTTCTTAAAAAAATCAAGTGGTCATCATGCGTACCTTGACAACTTCAGCTAGAGCTGAAACGTATTGACATGGTTCAATTTTAACCACTTTCACCGAATTTCCTCCACCAGTGTCTAACACTTCATAAGGACTGTCGAATGAAGATGTTAAGAGTTCTAATAAATGATCAATAATAGAAGGGAATAAAGTTCGATCTCTTGAAAGGCATCCCCAGGCATCACATGTGTATCTAGAGAGTAATACACAATTAAAATAAAAGTAAGTTATTCACAATGCTAAAGGAAGGGGTTGTTGCAGCAATGCGTCGCAAACAGTATGCAGTTGATGTGCAGCGAAAGCAACGAGTGCGGCCATTACATCCGTATATGTCTGAACACATTTGTGAATATCAGGTAAGCGTTCCATGAGGGTTGTTACGAGTGTTTCTCCCTGGAAACATAAACATCATATCTATAGTTCAGAAAAGGGTAGACCTCGTTGATCAATAAATCTCCACGTGCTTGCAGTGAATATGTGAGAAGTTGGGCAGCTGATGAGCTAACATGACTTTGACGGTCAGTCAGCATCTTGATAAGCCTCGTTATATATAACTGCATTTGGGACTGTGGTAAACGTGCATCAATTATCTCCAAAAGAAATTGTCAAAACAAAGCTTCAAATTTATCAAAAAACCTCTGATATCGACTTGATTGCTCTCTTGGCAGTTTGACCATCAAGTTTACCTTCTTCCATCAAATGCAATCTTATGAACTCATCGATATCGAAAGCTGAGCCATTTGTATCCCTGCCGTGTCCCTGAACATGAGAGTGAAAACAATAAGAATTGGAGTCACCTTATGAACATGAGCCAATCGAAGAGACCAATGAATAGCGCGTAAGCTTTGATGCCTGATTTGAGAGAGGCTGTCAGCGATTCTGGGAGTCAAACGAGCTAGGAGCGAAGATAAAGGTGTGAAATCATTAGCATGCTGAAAAATACTGTACCATTCAAAATTGTTGGAATGATACCCCAAGAACGATGTCTTCTGCATATTCATAATACACTCTTAGAATAAGAACTGTGGTATCGATTGCTCGAGACCTTTCATGCTCAGCAGATTTACCATAGAATGGATGAAGAAGCTGAGAATAACTTCTTTGAACGGACCATTAGAGAATAGCGAACCTTCAGCAGAATAGTGACTGTGTTAACGGTGGGCTTCATGTACACCATGGCTTCTAACGCTGACCCATAGTGGCTAACGGTTGCATCCATAATAGTTGCAGATTCATCGTCTTCGATCTATTAAAAAAGTGGTTGAAATATGAAGCTGACAGTTTTTCATTGAAGTTAAATGGTTAAGTGATTATTTTGTGAAAGCATAATGAGTACCTTTCTGGGATAATGTGAACTGCTGTTATCCGAAGACAAAACAGAGAAGGATGAAGTAGCATAATCGAACAAATCAAAAGCTAACTAAAGGTGCGACTTGTTAGCAAAGAGTTGTAATATTAACAATACTGCTTCTCAGCATTTTCTTTGAAGCGGGAGCGAATACATACCGTTTTCAAACCACTTTTTTCACGATGCATCGGTAAAATATATTGTGTTAAAATTTGTCCAAAATCGAACATGTCATCATCTGAGAGCGCTGGTTGGAGCCTCCTGTCAATGAAAGGTGATGAACATGATTACTCTCTACACATACACGAGAGCAGCGAAAGCTTTGGAAGCCAGCAATCTCAACGAACTGGATAGCACTTCAGCATTTTCACTTTGAACATAATCCTCAAAAAAAAAAGAGTGGACATATTAGAGGGTTTCTCTCACTCGAATATATTCCAAAAGTTCGTTTCTGCAATCCAGTTTATACTCAACTCCCAGCCTTGCAGGGTTAACGGCCATAGCTATTAATCTCATCGTTTCTAACATAGCTTCTCTCACAACGGTTTCTTGCTAAAATCATAAGGTATCCAGGTGAATAAATGACAAGTGAAACCTTCGAATTGGCAAAATATTGTCGGAGAAATGCGATTATAGTATTTTGAAGCCTTTGAGTAACAGTGTCAATTGGACATGCCATCACTACATGCCCATAACTAAGCATTATAGTCGCTCTAAGGTATACCATTTCGATATCAGAGTACTGCCGCATGGGCATTGCGTCCTGAGAAAAAAGTTTTTCGATCATAAAGTATGAAAAGTACTTTAATGAATCCAAAGAAGCCACTACTTCTTTTAACATGTTCCCATTTAGCAACATTTTCCAGTTCAACTAGAATAGTCTCAATGTGTACTGAAGCACATGCCCCGACTCCTCGTGCACATCCTTGCCGTTCTGTTGCGTTATTATGTTGAGTGGATCTGAGCAGAAATATACTTTGCTTTGTTTAGCTATACTGTTTCGTACTTGAACATCATGAGAAAATGGTCGATCACGAATGGCTTGGAAGCTATCTTAGACAGTGACGTTCCAATACATCGGAGAAGGAAAGCCTGAAAAGCTATAATCAGCATACAAATACTACACGGCTAACTTTTTCGTCCGGTGATTCTTTATATAAATCCAACTGCTTCGCGAAAGCTGATGTAACTTCCGCTCTCCAATTTCCATCTGAAACCGAAGACAGACAAGCACATAACATTTCCAGAACAATATCGTGCCATCTGAACATTTGATTTCTTTCAATAAAACAATTCGAGATACCTCGAGATTCGTCTTCCTCTCAATTCAACCGCGGGCGAGAATTCTGACGTTGGTGATGAAACAGTTACATTACTTAGCTCTCAAACATTAATTCATTTATTTGCATAATTTTTGCTTTTACCATCTAACAGCGGCTCCATTCTTTCTGTATAACTCTCAATAGTTTCCACGACCGCTGGATGAAGCCATGGGGCGATAGTGCGGAGAAGGTTCAGAGACTCTCTGCAATTAAAATTAAAACGGTTGATTTTTTACGAGACAGGAACCTTGCTCTTCTGGTAATCAACCCATTCGCAGGAGCATTGCACATGCAAACTATTAGTCTTGCCAATACTGCATACTTCCCAGCGATTTTTGCTTTAAATAAAAAGAAATTACTTGAGCTGCTTTTATAAAACTAACGATTGTCAAAACCCGTTATATAGTCGACCTCACGTCCCTCTTCTATTTCCCTAGTAATCAGGATGCGAAGACATTTGAAAATATCTCCAATAACAGGGGAGTAACGATCTGAACAGACAAATTCTAACAAATACGGCCACAGCAGCTAGAAAAAATGTTGACTGATTGAAATAGTAATCAGAAAGAAAACCTTGTTCGCACATACACAAGTACTTGTGATAGTATGTAAAGCTTGTGCACATTGAGTTCGAAGTTGGTTGGACCCTGCTACGTCTACCTCGAGCTTACGCACTTGAGCTTCTTGCTCGGAAGGTAAAACCAAATTGCGTACTAAGAATGATATTACGTGGTCGCCACCTTCGGCATCAACATATGCATGATCTGCTAAAGCAATGCAGAGCTGTACTACAGCTCTCTTGACCTAAACGTATTATTGTTTGAGGAAACAACTGATTGATTCTGTACAAACCTTGATGCTAGCACTCTGTTCAGCTCCTAATAACTTTTTCAATCCCATCATTACAAGACTCCGCTTGTCTTCAATATATTGTCCTAAAGATGAAAAGAAATAAGATATGAAGGTAAGAAGCAACCTGAATAGTTCAAGAGATGGCGCAGAACGTTTATAGCGCCGAGCTTTTGCAGGTCGGAGAGATGTTGCATTTTATGTAGAAGATAATAAACTATTTTGTCAGCGAATCTTCTAGCTTGAAGAAAAATTCTCTCAGAAACTTAGTAATAAAACTCACAAGCTACATGGAAGCAACGTAAAGCTTCGCTATGGTTTTTCATAGTTTGTTCGTTCAAAGTCAAGTTCATATCATCAAGATCCACACAGGCGTTCGGGAACAAAGCGTTTAGAATATCCTCCAAATAGTGTTCTAACGGAATTCTTTCGTCAGCACATGTTGCTTCCAGGAACCTACAGAGTGCCTGAAAGCTCGAACTATTGAGTTTTCAACAAACGATGCCATACTATAGTGATCATTAAGTGTTCGGAATAAGCTTTCTTGTATAGGCCAGTGAGTGTTTGTACAAGTTTCTTTATATCCTCTATTATTTTCACAGTAGGAATAACCAAACATAGTTCTCCAACACATTCCGCTGCTTCAGCTCTGGTCTACGTGGAGAAAAGAGGAGGTACTGAACTACGATGCATCATCTTACCACTGCATCTTTGCTGTACATCCATTGGAAGACAACATCGTAAATGACTCCAGATTGATCAGAATAAGATGTAGGATCGAATGAATCGTTAGAAACAGAAAGATCATGCTTTGTATCAACTCAAATAGTAGATTGTAAACTTAAGAATTCTGCAAGCAAAAATTACCAGTCAAATCTTCAACCGCTTCTGTTGGTCTCTCGGTTTGACGCTCCCTGATTGCTTCACAGAAAGAGCACAAAGCTCTCGCCCAAGCACATCTTGAAATAAGCTCATGCTATTTTTTTCTACTTCGTTACCTTAAGGGATCCGTTTTAATATGCGGTAACAAGTGAACAGTTCGAGAAAGAATATCTGTTAAGAATGGTATAAGTCCTGAAGCTGGAAAGAGAGTTTTTTTTATAAAAGCTAGTTATTCTATCATACGGTTGTATTGGGCAATGGCAGCTAAACAGAGAACAACGTATTTATGAGGACTGTTTGAAACTCCGGGAGGGAACTTCAATAAAACAGCTTCGATTACGCGTGATACAAAGAGTTCACATTTTCCTATAGTCACTAGCACATCCTTGGCAGCATCCGCAAATTCTGTTTCGGTTTCCTATAGAAGAACATGATAATTCTAATTCAAACAATCTTTGATAGAACCTTGCTCATGGTCATTTCCTGTGTAGCCAAATTGATAATTAGGAGAACAAGTTGTTCATCAAGAGTTTTGGTTACCAACGAATCGCCGACAACAGTATTGACCACCTTGAATACAAATGCTTTGTTTCCTGGGGGTAGCTAAAAGAAATGTTGAATAATTGGGAGAAAAAGTTTCAAGAACCCTTGGATTGTGTAAAAAATATTTATGACAAGCATTCAGTATGGCTGTTGGCTGGTGTTGCCCTATAGTTTTCAAGGACTCAGCAATCTATGAAAACAATTAGAAATAGTTAACTCTGGACGCTAAACCTCAAGGAGTATAACGGGAGATGACTGATACGTTGTGGAACAATCCAATAAGGAAGTTATCAAATCTGAAGAAGATCAATCTGCAGCAAATAGGAAGCACAACAAACCTTCAATGCTTTGTACTTGTGATACCATAGTTAATACTAATGACAACACTTATTGTTTCACATTAAAATCTAAAAAAAAAGAATGCGAAAGCTAATAAGACTAAGTAAGCAAACAACGAAAAATCCTATTGATTGGCTACAATAACCGCCATTGAAAAGCCTGTTATACATGAAAAGAACGCAGTCAAATCAAATTGCTAACTTCCGTGCAAAATTTGAAAAATCATTGAAAATACGTGGTTTCAAATTATGCTACCGGAAATCGATATATTTGTCAATATCGATTGTGATAACATGAAAAAAGAAAAATATCGACTTTGATAATTAAAAAGACAGACACAATCAATAAAATTTCTAGAAGAGCGAAAAAAGGGAGGACGAGAGAAGGCAGGAAAACAAACTGTCACGTGAATATACTGCTTCACACACAGGCTCCAGCTCTCTCTCCCTCACTGTCTAGTTCGCATATTCTTTTCTCTCTCTTTTTCTCCCTTATCTTCGCTATTGGGTTCATAATGATGTTGTATACAAGTTGCAACACAGATTTAATCTTGTTTCACATATTAAAAAATCACAATGTGGAAAAGAAAGAATGCTCGGAACAAAAGCATGTTCATATCTATTATTAAAGGAATTTAGTGCAAAATAGAAAACGATAATTATAGTTACAATACGTTTAAGAAAGAACTTTAAGTCGAGTTGGGGTATATACCAAGTGGAATACGACATGTAGAAGCTAATCTCATATTATTAACTTAAAACAATGAAATGACTGAAAACTAAAAAATCCCGACGATTATTAAGAACTAACATTAATAACTAGAATTTGAAAGCAACATAATGTGAACCACGTTCTACTAACCAGTTATCCCAAGACACTAAAGGACAAAATAAACAAAAAAAGGTGATCAAGAAGCTTTTTTACGAATTTATACTTTTTTTTGGGATATGACGAATAATCCAGACCAGCAAAATAGAATATGAAACTTGCTGAACTTCTAAAAGTTATAACATTCTAAATTAATCGCGCATACTAGTCTTTTGATGGAAAGCCCTTAGAAGATATACTCTTCATCATTCGACATAGTCATATCAATAGCCCAACGGAACTTTTCCCGTTGTGTTTTGTTAAAAACCTGAAAAAAAAATATATTTGGCTCAAAGTAAACTATACGTTACTTTTTCAATTGGTACATCATATTTCTTGCACCAAGCAATTGAGATACGAGGATCCAAATAGTTTAACTTAGAGGTAGATAACGCAATTTGTTTATTTTCATCCTGAATGCTTGATTTCGTTTCTGATTCATCAAACAATGATTATACCTTGTCAGTTCTACTGATTTTTAATTTTTTCAGCTGTTCTTTCAAACGGTCAACTCGTTTTTTCAGTTTTTCGACATCTTTCCCACGAGCACCATCAAGTTCTTTCTTAGCTTGCTTGAGTTCTGCTTTCTTATCTTTGATCTGAATTGAAAACCATGAGCGCGTAGTTGAAAGTGCCAAACCTTGTTTTCCAAATTTTCCATGGACTTCTCGTGAGTTTTGGGTACTGCACGCTGGTGATTACATAGAATGGCAACTTGACGATTAGCCCTATTGTAAGACAGCATCTTCTGGTGAACGTTGTCATCTTCTACAGTAGTAACAATTAGAAAAAAAACAAAACCAGAAACTTACTATTGGTTAATTTATTCAATTGTTCTTGAAGTGTGATTGAAGCATTGTAGGTACGGAAGACTTTAACTGTGAGACCAGGCATTAGAGATCGTAGATGCTCATTCAATGTTGTAGTCTATAAATGAAAAAACATTATTATCTGCACTCATCCTACACATACATCCAGACGGTCGAAGAGATCATCTCCGGGATCCTTGTTCTCCATAAAGAGTTGGAGATTCTTGAAAACTCTTTTCTCAACAGGAACTTGGTTATAGTATCGAATAGAATCTTTACCAAGAAAATCAAACTCAACGACATACCTAAACACATAAATTTTGCAGTAGTTTGAGGTGCACATACTCTTTATCATTAATTTTTTCATGAAGTTTTATATGCTCACAACGTAGTGAACAACAACCAACAGTATCAGCAGCTTCATCAACATCTTTTTCATTACCAGCACGAAGGGCTAACTGAAAATATATCGTAATTGACAGTTGACTTAAGAAATTTGACCTTATCAATAAAGTAAAGAGCTACTGCTCTTTGTCTTATACGCATTTCCTTGCTCTTCCAATCAGCAGTATAGTTCTAAAACATTCATAGAAAATTTTTCCACAACATAAACCTCAAACCTCTCTAATGACCTTGATTCTTGACTTCAAACGTCTTGCGGTCTCGTATTTCTCATAATCTTTCTCTCCCTGTATATATTTTTTAAAATCGGTTAGAACATGCTAGCAATTCATACCTTAATCTTACTACTAGGGTTCAGCATGATATATTTGTTTTGACCCAACACGTTTTCAGTCCAGGAGCACAGCCAAGTTACCTGATTATCATGACGAACTTCCTTCCAGTTGTGACCAGCAGGCGCACGTGGAATTTCGCCACCCCTATGTCAGTTGAGAAATAGATTTACTTTGGTCAACTCACTTCGAACAGTTGATAATCACGTCCTCTGGTCTGACACGTTTTTTTAACATGCCCATTTTTGGATGGCCACCTCGGCCACGGAAGAGTCCTAGACATATATTTGAATATACTTCATAACAAAGAGCAAACCTGGAGGTTCAATACGAAAGTTTGCAACTTTTTGCTTATGACCATCAATATAGGCAAACCCATAGATCTTACCCTCAGCTTCTTTCTCCTCCTTGAAGGACTATCTTTTGAAAACATTCTTTAATTGCAACCAACTTTTATTTTAAGCTTTTCCTCCTTTGTCATGGCTTTTCTTATCTCAGTTTGCTCTTTGAAATACGCCTCCATCTGACGGAAATCACACTTTTTCAAATCAGTTATCATTTCTCTTTCCTTGGCAGTCATTTGCTTTAAAATAATAAATTTTGAGTGGTTGATTGTTCATATTACTCACCTTTCTCCAATCTTTAAAGAAGTTATTGTTAAAAGCATCTTTAGACGTATACTCATGGTCGAGCATCCGTGCATAAAAGGTTGCTACCTCTTCTGCGTCATTGGACAGCTTAACAATATGGCCATCGTACTTGAATTTGACATGATCAGGTAAAGTAATATAATCGGGAGCGAAAAGAGGGCCATGATGAACTAAAGTATTCCATTTAACTCCGGCAGGCTTCTTCTCTTCTTTCCACCTGAACATTATGAATACAATATGAAGCGAATTGAGTGCAAACCATTCCCAAACATCTTCTAGCTCTTCTTCTTTCTTCTTCCGTTTTGTAGGTGATGAAACTTCTTCTTTTACTTTTTTATCTTTAGAGGATTTTTCCTTTTCTTTTTTTCTGTCTTTCTTCTTCTATATGAACAAAACTCAAACTCTATGAACTGTTTAGACAAACCTTTGGCTTCCCATGATCATCATCACTCTCACTCTGCTTTCTTTTTCGGTCCTTCTTCTTATCTTTGCTTTTATTCAGACGCTCAGCTAATGGAACGTCATCGTCACTCTCTATCTTGGGTGTTTTTTGATTTTTAGAAACCTTTTTCTGGAACGGCAAGTTAAAATTATAAAGTAAAATATGATGCTTACTTCAGGTTTATAATCGTCATCAATGTCTTCCTTCTTCCTTTTTTTGTGAGAGTCGTTTGATACTTGACTGAAACGCTGGTGCAAAGGCACATCATCTTCATCGGATAAGTCTTCGGCTTTTATCTAAACAAACTGACATAGACTGATAGGTTGCAAACAACCAACGTCTTTAGAAGGAGCCTTTGGCTTGTTGGGAGAACTGTATGCAGATGCAGCCTAAATAGATTTATTAAACAAACATTGAAAACATTGTAATAAAACCTCAGTTTTCAAATTTTCATCAATCCCCATTCCATTCTCTTGGCTTCCATAATCACTTCAAAATGATCACTAATTTATTTATTTTATCTAATTGCATACCTATCGCAAGTTGAGTATTCAGTTTTGTGCTCAGCCAAGTAAGGAGAAGAGACTTCAGCCATTTAATTGACTGATTTGATGAATCAAAGCCTGCAACGTACTAGCAATAAGCTATCTTTAAGTTTTCCCGCTATTTCATGAGGATTAAAGTTTAAACTATATATATAAAAGGGGTAAAAGGCGTCAAAACAGCCTATAATCGGTATAGAAGAACAAGCTAAAATAACAACAATAACATTATTTGCAAATAAATAGAAAGAAATTTATTTCCTGAAGAAAAAATCAGAAAAAAAGGGACAACACGCTAAGTTTTATAGGGAAAGTATAGAAAACGAGTAAAATCGGCTAAGTCCGGGGGAACGGCTGGACTTGGAAAAACGCTGGTAAGCAGAACGCTCGCATTACGCGTCCGTCGCAGACGCGTTACTTACGTATACGGTAGATATTAGCATTCGTCCACAACTTCGAGTGTCGGTGTTTTCGGTTCATCCACGCTCTAATATGGCTTCAATTGATGAGATACGGACATAAAACATGAATGAAACGTTGAAATAAAGATAGTAAAATGGAAGAAAAAGTAAGTTCTCTAAATAATTTATAATTTCATTTGGGCGTGGAAACGCAAGTAGTAGGAAATTGCCTGAATGCATGTTCTTCAACTCATTAATATGCGTTTTTTATTGATTATTTTTTAGATTTTTTGAGAGCTTTGAAGGATGGTTTAACTTCTTTTTGATATGTTTTTTGATTTACGAATTATTTCACTTCATTCTTCAAGCTGTCTTTCACCTTTTCAGTTATTGATATGCAATACTTTATCATTTCTTGTGCATTTCATCCATTCACGCTCACTAGCCTCCTGAATACAGCAGCTTCTTTTCGTATTATCTCATTTTAACGTCTTTTCACACACTAATTGCATGTTTGTACAATGCTGAGATTTTAAACTTAAACTGCTTACGATAAGTCTGTTTTGTTTGAATTAAAGTTTAAGCAAATTTCATGTTCTCAACATCTGATCATATTCTTGTCTTTTCACAACATTAGTACGCTGGTAAAACAAAAGCCATTTCCTTTAATATTGGAATTAATTGTCTTAGGGATGAGATATAACTTTTTTCATCGTGTTTCCTAATAAATTGTCAGAAATCAGGTTTTTCTGAATCTCTGCCCGACAATTTTTCTGATACAACCTCTCGAAATTGCATTGGGGCGGAGAGCTAAGGATGGAGAGAGAGTGGTGACGCGTCGCGGTCGCTGTAGTGATGCCGGGCATCTTCTTTACCGGAACCCTTTCTTCTTTATTACTATTTTGAATGCAGACTCCTTGTTTGTCTCATTGATTGCTGGCCAAGCGAACTCTTTCTCTCTCTCTCTTTTTCTACAACAACAAACAACTTATGGCTGCGGATAGACGAAGTATCAGAAGTGTATGCAAACTTATTTCGAAGCGTGTTGTTAGCACTGGAACTACATTTCTGCTGAATGACAGTAATGAAAAATCCTTTGATGCAAAGTTGGAAGAATTATGGCTGAGGTACTCAAACACGTCACTTTCTTTTATTCCGTCTTGGTTCCAGCAAACAAGAAGCGATGACTATATTTGTTGATGAAATTGATAAGGTTCGAGAAGAAATCAAGGTTCCGGTGTATTCATACCTCTAAACAATGTATTGTACATTTTATTAGCTCCAATTACACGAATTCATTGAATACGGCAAGCACGATGGGATCTTGCGTATACTAGATGAGCCTCTAATTGAAAGCCTTATTGAGATGTCTGAACCTGAACCTAATACTGAAGGTTTGGCTTTCTAGTCACTCGAGCAAATTCTCGTTTATAGAAAGTCTAAAAACAGTGCTACCCAGTCTGGATTTGACGAATATACGTGAATCATCTCGTACAAGCACAAGGTTGGACTTTTCATAGATTTTGCTAACGTTTTAGTTTTCAAGAAGGTCTCGAGAAATCCAGGATAACTCAACAGGTTCTATTTCTCATCGAGAAGTTTCACTGTCTCCTGATTTTGTGGAAGTATCCGATAGCTCGATCGAAAAATCTTCTTTTGCTAATCAGGTAGAATATCAGACATATGTGTATCATATGTAATGAGGTTTCAGATAGTGGATGATATATTCTGTCAAGATAGACAGGCGGAAGCGTTATCTATTGCCCAAGGAAATTACTCGAAAACAGCAGAGACTAATGTTGCTGTGGAACAGAAAAGAGAATATTTGATGTCTTCATTTCAGATTTCGCTAAATGACTCAAAAGAAAAATTGAATAAGAAAATGAACGAGACAAGTGAGCTTTCGTCTCCATCGTTCTACTCTGTTCCATCAACAGAAGAATCGAATAAAAGTGCAGGGGAATGTAAACCATGGAGGTCAGTAAGTACAAAAATCTTTCCCATCTCATTTCACTTATAGAAAAGCAAAGGCTATACCCGTTTTACCCGATGGTAGTGTACTGAAAACTCCGAGAGTACTTGAGAATGATGACTTGAAGCAACAGATGAGATGTAATAATTCATTCACTTGTGTTAATAATCTCCTTTTACTTCATTAGATTCATCTCATCGACTCTCTACAAGTTCAGACGAAATTTTATCCGAAAGATTTTTGAATGATGAAATAAGATGGAACGAAGGAAATCCCAAAGTAGTTCAAATAGATGTTGCGAGCAGCTTCAACTCTAATAAAAATATTGGTCAGTGAATAGAACTGAGAAGTCTCCAATTGTTAGTATTTTAGAATGTATCAGTGCTCGTTCCTTAGAAAAAAAAAAAAAGGAAGCTTAGTCGTTTCCCACGTTTTATTCATTATTCCGCGTGTGTGTATTTGACTGCTGTCACTATTTCATCAATTAATTGTCACTACATCTAATCTTTCCTGCCTTTTATAGTTTCTTTATTTACCAAAAATTGACACACACACTGGTTTTTAAGTTTCACCTGTTAATGTCCTCATTAGGTGCTCCTGGTGTTCTGAGTGTTCGCTTTATGTAAAACTAATGGTGTGTTGTGTTGTACTCCTAAGCCACTAATTCTGGAAACAAATATATTTTTTTCAACTAATCATACACTCATTTTCATGCTCGCTTCATCATAAAATTACCTCAGCATTTCGAACATTACGGAACAGTCAGCCAGGTTCCTCCTGAGAAATTAAAGTAAAAATAAATGCCACAGGAACATCTCACAAGGACGTAGGAGGAGTGTTGAAATGAATGGGTGAGAGAACAAGAGAACTTTTCTTCGCATTGTAGTTTGTAGAATGCTTGTTCAGGAAAAAATGACTAATTCCGACGGACAGAAAGTTATTTTCGGCAGAACGCAAAATTAATGAAGAAATGTGGGAGTAAACCAAACATTTTAAAACTCATTATGGTATTCAAAATCGAGGAACTTCTTCCTACTGAATTTTAATTTTATTCCAATAATGTTTTCATTTTTATTGTATCACGTTCTCTATCATGAAAATACTTTTCTATATCTAACAAGTCTATTTTACTCTATCATGCTCCTTCTTCTCATGTTATCCAGGAAATCGCTGTTTATCTATTATACTGCTGGTTTAGGCAAAACTTTCCTCGAAGTGTAGGGGTTCGCGGATCCAGATTTTCGTCCTAATGAGTGGCAGTTGTGGAATCGTGAAGTATGCAAAAAAAAATTTCGAATGTTATCTTTAATTTAGCCCTTATACGTTCAAAAACAAGAGAGCTGCCAAAGGAGAAGCGTATGAGCCAACTCATCACGAGCACTATGCTAACACCCTTTCACATGCTGTACCAGTAACCTTCATTAATATTCAATTCATCATTATTTTAGATAGGAGTACTGCCTTCCATTCTTATATTCTCTCATATGATAACTTCTACTCACAATTCTATGCAATTTTATTTAATGCTTGTTTATGGGATATTCACAACTTTACTTTTCTGTTCGTCTACCTGTTATCACTTCTGTGAACTTTGTTACAGAGAGAAAAGAGAGTAAGTATTTCACAAGTCCCTGATCTGAACTAATTTATACTTGACAGGCAACCAACGCTGAGATTTTATTTGCACATTTGTGATAGAGCTGCTATTTATCTGTTCATTGCAGCTTCATATACACCATGGCTTTTCCTCAGGTAAATTTTTCATGCTTGTCATCTTATGAGCAGAAGATTCAGGGAGTATGATTGTTACGGTCTAAATATGAAGTACCTTGTTTGGGTTTTCGCCCTTTTAGGAATTCTGTATCAATATAATTTTCATGAGCGGTATTTTAACTTCGTCTAGTCAAGAAAATTTGAAATTTAAGTTATAAAACTTTGGAAATAGTTATATATATAACTATTGCTGCAGGACCTTCGATTGCTATTTTCAACATGGTTTTCATTTATCCTTTTTTGATTCAACTGAAATGTTCCAGAAAGATCAAAGCGGATTGGATATCATGCTCTTCGGAGGTATCATCTACTTGGCTGGAGTTATTTTTTTCAAAATGGATGGAATTATACCATTTGCTCATGCCATTTGGCATGTTTTCGTTCTCGCTGGTTAATTAAAAAGAACATCCTATGTAAAAATTGGTTTAAGGTTCAAGCTGTCATACGTATGCCGTGTACTCAACCCTACTAAAACCAGATATTGGAACTAGTAACGAAAATAATGTGGATAGTTCTAGTTTGTATTCCCGAGTGGATTTATAAAAAAAAACAAAAATCGTAGTCAAATATAATGTGATTAATTTTTAGATCTGTACTTTTACTTTGCAAGAATTCAAATGTTTAAATGTTAATATTAATTCAAATACTTTGTAATATTTTAATTTTTTCTTACCTGACTTATATCATTCTAACCTTTTCTGATGCCAAACTCTTCATTGCTAATACTTACGATCAATCTGAAGACAGTAAAAAACTTTTCTATAAATATATATAAAAAGCAAGCATTGGATATTTAACTCGAGATATGTTGAAAAAGCCAAAGAACAATTTTTTTTATTGTTCATTTTGTGCGCTCTGATGCGAACTGCATGGAACAGTACGAAAAAATGGGCTTTTATTCTTAATATCATCACATTGGAGAAATTGAATTGCTTTCAGTGAGAATGTCGTCGAAATATTTATGTATTCAAATCGCGAAGCAAAACATTTTCACATGTACATTATAAACAATTTTTTTTCTACTTTGAGACATGCTATGCCTTGATTTTTCCGGTGTTACTAACTTTGCTGATCGTTTGAATGATTGAACAAATCTTTATCAAAACGGATGGATAGTTTCTCCTTCGTAGTTTTTGATTACTTTCAATTGTTTCAA
>CALQYR020007329.1:90417-105390 GCA_943334845.2 Auanema sp. JU1783 | reverse complement strand
TAATCTATAAATTCAGGAAGTTGTTATTGGCGACTGGAGCATAGCTGAGACGAACTGTCAGTACGAATGAGCATTTCTTCTACTTGTATAATTTATTTATTAACTGTTCATTCAAATATTTCAAAATGGGTTTTTTCATTGAAGAAAAAAAGCACAATACTAAACAAAAAAGTGGTGTAGTAATCTTGTAGACAAGAGGTTTCTCCAGTAATCTCAATTTTTTTTCGTTTATTTTTGTGAAGGCGATGAATCGATCAATAAACAGTTTTTAAAACACTCAATACTTGATGAATTCAATCAGTCTATTTCAGGTGCTCAATTTTCTTAATATTCGGGGGATTATAAGTAAACTAAGTCATGATGATTTTTTTAGTTGCGCTCCATTGCTAATGATCGCGCTCTGTTGAGAATTGCAATGTCATTCAAGTCTAAAATTATCATCATATGAGAAAAATAAATTGAAACTATGGTTTTTTTGTTGCCTGTATCTCTTGAATGATTTATTTTTTTGCTATGTTATAGTTAAGTTGTCAGCTAAACATTATTTAAGTTCTAACAATGCCTGATCACCTTGGAGATGACATGAGAAAAGTACGTAACGAAGAGAAGACTGAAGAGAAAAACTTTCAAGCTCTCGATGAAGGAGATATTGCTGTTCTGAAAAGATACGGGCAAGGCCCATATGCTGAGCAGCTGAAACAACTGGAAACCGATACAGAGGAGTGTCTCAAGAAGGTAAGGCAAAATATACTTTTCTTTTCTAACTGAATTTTCCAGGTAAACGAATTGTCCGGAATAAAAGAGTCTGATACCGGTTTGGCTCCTCCTGCGCTCTGGGATATTCCAGGTGATAAAGCGATAATGCAACAAGAACAACCTTTACAAGTTTGTTACGAAGTTTGCTTATTTTCTACAGTCTTTAACAGGTTGCTCGTTGTACAAAAATCATTCAAACCGAGGGTCAGGATCCGCGGTACATGATTAACGTCAAACAGTTCGCTAAATTTGTAGTCGATTTGGCTGATACTGTTGCCCCTACTGATATTGAGGTGATTTTTCCAAATTTAATATGTAATATCTTCTTTTTTTTTAGGAAGGAATGAGAGTCGGTGTTGATCGAAATAAATACCAAATTCACCTTCCCTTACCCGCTAAAATTGATCCTACAGTGACCATGATGCAGGTAGGAAACTTCAGTTTTTTTTTATTCACTGCTTGTGTTATAGGTTGAAGAAAAACCTGACGTAACATATGCTGACGTTGGAGGTTGTAAAGAACAGATCGAGAAACTACGGGAAGTTGTAGAAACACCTTTGCTTCATGTATGAATTTCTTCACTTTCTGACTTGGAAGCCTAAACTTTTTCTTTAGCCTGAACGCTTTGTAAATCTGGGTATTGAGCCTCCAAAGGGAGTTCTACTCTATGGTCCCCCAGGAACTGGTAAAACTCTGTGTGCTAGAGCTGTCGCCAACAGGTATATCTCGTTATGATAATAACTTATTGAGTGTGTGTTGTAGAACCGATGCTTGCTTTATCCGTGTTATCGGTTCTGAGTTAGTTCAGAAGTATGTTGGAGAAGGGGCTAGGATGGTGCGTGAACTTTTCGAGATGGCTAGAACTAAAAAAGCTTGTCTTATTTTCTTTGACGAAATCGATGCTGTCGGAGGAGCTCGGTATAACGAAAAACCAACACAAATAGTATTCATTGATATGTTTCAAGCTTTGATGATGGACAAGGAGGAGATAATGAAGTTCAGAGAACTATGTTGGAATTGATCAACCAACTCGATGGTTTCGATCCTCGTGGAAATATCAAAGTGAGATTTGTGTTTTACTAGCAGGTTGCTTATGTTTCTAATAGGTATTGATGGCGACTAATAGGCCAGATACCCTGGATCCTGCTTTGATGCGTCCTGGTCGTTTGGATCGTAAGATTGAGTTTGCTCTACCGGATTTGGCTGGTAAGACGTTTACTTTTACGGAAGATAATAAAATTGTAGGTCGTGCTCATATTTTGAAAATTCATGCAAAACAAATGAGCGTGGAGAGAGACATAAGATATGATTTACTCGCACGCTTATGTCCAAACAGCACAGGTATTCATTCTATTTCTAAATATCCCGTTAATTTGTATTCATCAGGTGCTGAAATTCGTTCTGTCTGCACCGAAGCTGGTATGTTTGCTATTAGGGCAAGACGTAAGGTTGCCACAGAGAAAGATTTCTTAGAAGCCATCAATAAGGTTACACAGTGATGAGAGGTCATTTAACATGTTTTTTTTCTAGGTCATCAAGGGATATGCTAAATTTAGCGCTACTCCAAGATATCTCACTCACAACTAAAGCGGGATTTTATAAGTTTGGTTTCATTACGATTGATCTGGTTTTTGACTTGTAAAGATTGCACTTCTAGTTCAATCTCATCTTGTGGTCTAAAGCAATGTTTTCCGAGACCAATTTTCAAAATGCAATTGCACATACCGTTAAATTATTGAAGGAACTAATGATAAACTTTTCTTTAACTTTGCCATTGATACATGTTCATGCGTATATTACAATGTGAGTAAAGGCAGAAGAAGTAGATGGCCATGTATAGAGTTTATTTAACTTCGGGTGAAGTGTGACCTCCGGTGTTCTGCTTCTTGCTCCTGGTAGGCGGGACAAAAGTTTGGGAAAGTACATCTCTAATAATGTGGTAAGGGAAATGTCAATCAGTTCCTATTGTCTCGATCAGTGCTGGCAGTTTTTCTTTTTTTTACCTACTGTTGTCTTTTCCGTTACTACTCACTCCTCCCCTTCTATTGTTTTTGTACTTCATTTTTGACATTAGAGAGTGCTATGTATCTTGACAACAATGCTCGTCTCATATGCCGTCTGTTCATCTTGTTTATGGTTCACCCTTATTTCTATCAGAACGGTCATTGCTTGGCAAGCTGCCAAAAGTCTAACTGTCTCTGAATTGTATGCGTTGTATACAGTTCTCTAATCGTTTGCGCTCTCTTTATTCTCTGTTGTCTGCTGTTTCTCTCGCTTCGAGGTCAGCGTGGTCCGATGGCGTCCTTTTCCCCTTCTGCTCCAAGCTGAAGTATTGTGACTGCTCGAAGCGATTGCACTTGTCTTACTGTTGAAATATTATATTAAAACTTTTCAATTTCTTTTTTATTTGAATTTTGTTTATTTTGAGTCATGTTTCAGATCCTCCTCAGAGGGATACTTATAGTTTTGGACTGTGAGTTTTGTCGCGTTTGTGTAAAGAAAAATAATGGTTAGTTCACATTTATTTTACTCAAACGGGATAGCCGTAATGAAAAATCCTAGTCTGTTTTTTATCTCTATAGCAAAGAATTTAACATTGTAATAAGAAGAGTTGAGCTAATACTGAGTAGATAACTAAATATTGAGCCCTTCAATATATTTTCATCAGTCCTCATTGTTCAATTTGCTACAGGCTGCAAGATCGAAGTCAAGAGACACAAGATCTCCTGCACGTGCAAGGAAAACTACTCCAAAGGCTGCGAAGTCTCCAAAGCCGGCGAAACCAGCAAAGGCTACAAAAGTTACAAAAAGGGGAAAGGTATGTTCTAAAAAACGGATGTATCTTATCATCTTGCTCAGGCTGGAGCGTCTCAATCTCGTTCTCGCTCGGCAAGCCGAGGACGCCAAACAAAGAAAGTGGTCACCCCCAAGACTGCCCCTGCTCCTCCAAAAACCACAAGAAGCAGGTACATAAATATCCCTTTTTGGCAGTCATAATGTGACTTTGGTTTATAGGTCATCTTCCCGCGCACGTGTTGCTCCTAAGCCTCTAGAAAAGGAAGAGAGTGTGACACCTCCAACTTCTCGAACTTCTCGGGTCAGCGAACGTAGAAAGCCACAAGCTACTTCAACTCCCATTAGAACTCTTCGTTCAGATAGCCACTCACCATCAAAGGTTGTTGAAAATAACTTTTCCGTGACAAATTATTTACGAATTTAGACTCAAATCACTAAGGTTTCACCCTGTCCTCTTTATCCAAACATTGTGTGTGACATCGGCCGAAAAGCAGTGAACTTTGTGAAAGAAAACTCTAAGGACTTGTTCATCAGTTTCCTCATAATTGGACTTCTTTCTGTTCTTACACATTTCATCTTGTTCTACGATCCCGCACACATCAGAAGTCATTTACAAAGTATTCCAGGAAGAATACAGATCTTCGCTAAAAGCGCCTATGCATCGTTGAGAAAATAATTTCTTCTTACTTCCAAACGCATTTTATTCAGGGCTAGAAGCCATGTTTTATACAATAATTATTACTTATATCATAACTAAGTTAAAGCTGTCAGCTATTCTATGGTTCAATATTGAGTTTTTGTTAGATTTGTGTTGTCTCATATACCCGTGACTTTGGTACAGTTTGCCAAATTTGATGATCTTTCATATGACAAATCTAACTCTCACTCACAGAAACATTGTAGAAATTAATATTTATAACCATCTTTGTATCTGTAACTCCTTTGTACGCATTTAATAAATCCATTCTAAAAAGTCATAGATCAGGTTAAAGGAAAAGCATTACCTTGATTACCATACGCCGATGTTTATGGTCTTACTCCTCAAAATGTTATGTCAACGTGTATTTGACGACTCCCTCAGCAACTTGGGAAGTGCAGCTATCAAGCGGAAAATTGTTTGCTATCAAGAACTTCCTAGCTATTCGCGCACATCAAATGACGAAGAGCTTGTTCCTGTTTTCAATTATATTCAATTAGTCTTCGACTTAAAAACGCTCATGTGCGATAATTGGTTCTTTTTTATCATTCTTCCGGAAATAAAAAACTCATACTTTACATCTCAATTTATTTAATGATCATTGTACAGGTAACAATTGAGCTAACTCAATAACTCCAAGTATTTTGAACAACTGCAGAAATATCAAAGAAACCAATGAATGCAATATCTCGTTCATAACATGGATGGGAAAAAACGAATGGGTCGAGACGGGGTGGCTCTAGTGAGCGTTGGCCATCATGGCGTTGAGGAGGATGAGGACAATGTCGTTCAGCGGCGTAATGCCAAATATCGATTAGAATGAGTGTGGAAGATTTGTAAGACGTGTTGTTTGTGTCCTTTGATATCCTATTTCATTGCGTACATGTACTAGGTTAAATATGTATTAATATACAGCTTCATAATGGTTTTCAACAGCATTTCGAATTATGTTTTACACTCATTATATGAAACACTCTTATAAACATTTTGATAAACAAAAAATTTTTGGCCTGAAGACAGCACAAATAGTTTCTCAAAAAATCTGTCATCTGTGAATACAATGGAGGGCATTTAATATTGACATTTATCGAGCCGCATCTTTTCACATTTTCTGTTTTTTCATCTTGCCTACATTCCATTTCTCATCCATTTTTACTCTAGAAACTCGATGGGCGAAAAAATACTTAGTTCATTTGTATTGTTTTATACTATCATCTTCCATGTTTATTCGTTTTTTAACTTACTTGACTACTAATGTCCTGTTCCCTTCAAATCTCTTCATATTTGAAAGCAAGAACAATATTTAACGGGAGAGGATTTAGGCAATAATGAATGACCTCCCGCGAGACATATCTTAAGAACCTTACATCTATGAATCCTTTGTAATGCGTAAAATGCTCGTATGAAACATTGAAATCTACATTATTGCTAATGATTTCTCTGCAATATCTTTAATATTTTAGTAATAACTAATGGGGTTTTTTGGTTTTTTCTTCATATTTTTTTTTTGGGTTAGTCGGTTTCACCGTCTAAGCTTACTGATTGCATTAATTATAAATAAAGCATGTCGTTTAGAGGAAAACGTTCTTTATATATCAAGACAATTGAAAATTTACAAATTATTTCAGTTCTTCGGGTATTCCCCAATGGATGGCTCGCAGCCTCCATCTGAGCTGCTTGTGCCGCCTGTTCTGGACGACATCGATGAGGTTAGCTTTCAGTTTCAATTGCCTTTTCTAGATAGAAGTTCTGTTCCTCTCTTTTTCTAATTGTCTTACTAGTTTCATCTTCCCTAATTTAAATTTTTATGTTTTCTCTTTTAGATGTCTGCAGGTTGTGCTAGCTGGCAATTATTGTCCGTTTCACTACATAGGGTATGTTATTCACTTTATTCGATATGTTTCTGTTCTACTGTCCTCACTTTTTAATTCATTGTTTTTTTTCTAATTTCTTTAGTTCTTTTTTTCAATCTACTAAATCACGCTTTTTTTCCTACCCGCTCAATTTATGTAGAGAATTTGGTAATGTAAGCTTTCTGTTTCATGAAAATCATAAATTTCAAAGTTCCACAGTTTATAAGAGTTGCATTTTGGATATCTAGTGAAGTACTTGCTGATCCTGAGCGATGGACAGCCGCTTGTGGCACCAGGTCATCAACTTCTCTAACATTCGCACACTTTACATTCTTTGCAGTATCTTCATCTGAGATGCTCCTGAGCTCTTTATTTTTTTTCTTAATGTTTTGGTCTTAATTTGAGAAATTTGCCTTTTCTTCGAAACGCTTGTGAAGTATTGCTTGTTTCTTAAAGATGGCTATAACAAAGCCCATGAGTCATATAAGTTGCTACTGATCAATGGAAACCCATAGGGAAGACAAGGATAAATAGCAGTCAATAGGCGTAGAAAGAAGGCTTAGAAAGGCAATAGACGCTTTTAAGAGTAGAGATTAGCACTTCTTATTCATCTTCATCTTCTGACATTTATCTTTGCTTGAATTCTCTAACTTCCTTTTTTTCAGGCATCTTCTTGGGGATTCGGAATAGCAGTGAGCGGTGGGAGAGATAATCCTCATTTTACTTCTGGAGATCCAGCAGTGGTAATTTCTGACGTTCTTTCGAACGGGCCAGCTTTCGGGTTGTTACAGTACTACAGTTTTTTGAAAAAGCTCCATTCATATGTTGCATTCTAGAGTCAATGATCGGATATTATCAGCAAACGGTGTCTCTTTCGAGAACGTAGATTACGCGTCCGCCGTAGAAATTATAAAGAAGGCTGAGCAAATTAATATGGTTTCCGCCTTGAGGTTTTCACGAGTAACTTGTTGCTTCAGATAGTGAAAAGAAAAATACCTGTACCGATTATGGAGTTTGAACAGAGAACTTTAAAATTTACACTATCTAAATCAAGGAAAAAAGAAGATTTTGGCATCGTTGTTGGTTGCAAGTTCTATATAAAAGAAATCAGGAACCCGAAACTAGCCGACAAGGTAGTTATATATATATATATATACTGTTTCTCAAAGCGGCAAAAATTAGGATCCTGGTCTCCGCGAAGGAGACGCCGTCTTACGGATAAATGGACAAAACTTGGAGGGAGCTACTCTGGAAGAAGTGAACAAATGGTTGGAAAGGTATCCTATAATGGTTTTTATTCGAAAAAGTCTCGTTTATCCTAAGGTCTCGAGAAAAACTTTGTCTCGTTATTCAAAGAGATGTTAGGCGAACTACATCGAGATGGCCTAGTCAAAATACAGTGTACGAGCGAGTAGGATCGGTCTCTGCAACACCCCGTCACAGTCCTAGCCCCATGTTAGCCCACCAAGCTTATAATAATAAGTTAGTTAACTCCTAATCCGCTAATAGTTGGTGATTTTCAGTGGTTTAAGATCTTCTCATGAGTATATAAACTCACCGAGATGGAGAAACGAAGGTTCTGTTACAGATGAAAGGAGAATTAGTAGTCCAGTCATGTCCGTCAATGGTTTGTAAAATACTCAAATATGCATCTACTTCGCTATCTTAGGGGTCTTAGGTTTCAATGGTGAATATGAATACTACAACAGGCAACAACCTAGACCTGATTCTAATGGAGTTAGAACTGTTGTATTCAGAAAGGTTTTTGTTTTAATATGAGCATGTTAACTTTGCTCTGCTCATCTGTAGGTTGGAGGAAGCGTTGGAGTTCGTGTTATAGGAGGGAACGAAGTAGGAATTTTTGTTTCTGCTGTAGCTGCGGACTCTCCTGCAGCTGTTCATGGAGTTTGCTGTGGGGATCGAATACTCGAGGTTCATATCAAATTTTTCTCATTCATAGTTCTTAATCAAATTTTAAGGTCAACGGACGCTCTATGAGGGGTGTAACCAGGGAAGCAGCTGTGCAACTGCTTTTAGCACTAGAAGATAGAGTAACTTTACGGTTGGAGCACGCGAGACAAGAGTTTGAGCATGTACGGAATAATCAATTAGGAGATAATTTCTATATAAGGCACGTTAGTTTACACTGTTTTGTTGTCAGACATTTCTTGGTTTCGAAATTGCGACGTTGTTTGAAACTATTAAGTTGTCAAATCTTGACCTCTTGTTGTAATCGAACAGCTGACTCGTTTTAAAATATCGATGCAGCAAAATAATTGATGCGTTCCGAATTGGTGACACATTTGATTTCTTCATTGTAGGGCTCATTTTTCGAAAGATAAAAAGAATTCGCCTTTGGAACTATCTTTGAATGAAGGCGACATTTTTCACATTACTGACACTCTGTTCGGAGGGACCGTTGGATTATGGCAAGCTTCTCGTGTTTACTCCTCCAATAACAATAAGGGTGAAGCTGCCAAGGGGGTTATACCGAACGAGGTATTCATTGGTGTGAGGGCGAGCGTCTGCATTGAGTGCTTTAGGCTACTGCTGAAACCATTTGCCGAGATCAACGTCGACAACAAGACAGCAAAGGAAAAGGAACGCTATTGAGAAGAAAACTGGAACAACGACGAACTAAAAGCTTACCCAAAAATCTTTTATCGGATCCGACAGAGTTATCCGCTTCTGTTCCTCTACCAGCTTATGAACGTGTAGCTTTGAATACACCCAGTTTTTACAGGTATTGACTTCTAAAGTCATATTCCATCTATCTATTACTCAGACCCGTGGTGTTGTTTGGCCCTCTTGCCGATCTAGCTAGGCAACAACTCTTGTCCCAATTCTCAATGAGATTCGCAGAGCCTGATGGTGATGGTGGAATATTCCGATTAGCAGCTATTGATTCTGTGATTAGTTCTGGGAAACATTGCATTTTGGATATCTCGATAGACTCGGTCAGTGCAATTTTGAAACTTTTTCAATCTGCTTATTTCTCAGGTGGAAAGGCTGCAATTAGCGCAGTATGCTCCGATAGTTGTTCTCATTGATGTTGATAATAGGTCGCGAATACGGGAAATACGTAAAAAGGTCAGAATGAAGTAAATACATAGTATTATAACTTTTCCACAGATGAATGGGCAACATATATCGTCTAAGAAATTGGCAGAACAAAGCAGTCGAATCAAAAAATGCCATTCACATCTTTTGTCAGGTATTTTTTGATTCAATGCTTCGAACTGATGTTAAATTTTGAAGCCACTGTTGATGCTAGTCATGAAGATGGTTGGTTTGATGCTTTGAGAGATTTGATAGCTCATCTGCAACAACGAAGATTATGGATGCCTGAGTTCCCACCCAACATTCCTCTTGAAGATGTATATTTTTATATATTTTTCTGTCCTGATTTCTACTTCTTTTAGGTTCTACTTTTTCCATTGTCTACTAAAACTACTAACTATGATTCGGATATGGATTCTTTGAAAGGAGACTACAGTGATTTCGGGTTGAGGCGAGAAGACAGCTTGACCAAAATGAATACTTCTATGAATAGGTAAGGTTTAAAAAGCGAACTTCTAATCTTTATATTAGGTCAATGTACGACTGGGACCGTTCTCAGCACTCTGGTCATCCGGATCATTCAAGTGAGCCTCGTTCTTGGACTACTTTACCTCGTAAACCAAACGAATCATTAACATCTAACACTGCCAACAATATAGCCTCAACTAACTCAGTAATACCTGTGAAAATCGCAAGTCATGATTTAACCTTAGTCTCTCCTGTGAAAGCTAATATTACTGGTGTGTATAATTATTGCAATATTCAATTTTGTTCATGTTTTCAGAAAACAATAACCCTACCGCTCCGTCTCCTGGATTTTACCACGTTAAGCAGGTGTGAAAACATCGGAAGACTATCTATTCATTACTTTTATTTTTTCAGCTATTAAATGATGATTCGCTTTATCATGATGCAAGACTGGCCAACGAAATAGCAAATGTAAGACTCCGTGAGGAAGCAAGGCTGCGCGAAGAAAGAATGAAGGAAGATCGGTTGAAGCAGTCGGTTAATGACCGTGAGCCATCGCCTCTGCAGCCTCCTAATTCTAATATGTATTCTCCGAGAGATGAAAGATCCGAATCTGTCGGTGATAGCGGAATGTATGTACCAATGGGTATGTTATTTTTGTTGTTTTTTCACAGCTCATTGTTACTTCAAGGAACTCATAATGGTAGATTGGCATCTTCATCGCATAGTAATTTGCCAGCTAGATTATCTCCAAGATTCTTACAGACAGCTTCACAGAAGCCTTCTATTGCTCCAAAGCCAAATTTCCAGAGTGATAGTGTTATTAGGTAGAACTACTTGGGAGTTTTTTTAAATTAATTTATTTGAAGAAATAGGTGGAATGCAGATCACACTGAATCTGCTAATCTAGACGCTTTGTCTAATCAACATCAACCATATGTAAACTCTCCCATGAACGGTTTGACTGAACACTTGAGCGCTGAGTGAGTTGATATTGTTTTCTAGGAATTTACTATTGTTTCTTCAATATAGGAATTACAGAATGAACCCTGTAAGCAATCAAGGTAATAGTTCCAGTTCAAGTTTGCGTATTAATGGAACCAACTCCCCATTAGTTACCCTAGCGAAACCGGAAGAACTATCAGTCTCTGAAGATTTGGACAATGTCCATGATGAGAAAGATGAGGTATTTCATACTACTGGCTTCCATGCATACTCTGCAGAGAGTCCGACGTTCTCTGTAGCTGTTTTTGGTTGTTATTAAGTTTTTCTTCTAGCAAGAACCTACGGTGGTCGAGGAAACTTCTGGGTTCATTGGATCAGAAGGGGGTGTTTTGAGTTGCCCTAACTCTAATGTAGAGCTTAGGATTCCACCTGGCGCTTTACTGGATGGCCAAAAGAAAGAAATTTATGTTAAAGTAAGTACCTTTTCATATTGACAGTGTACTTTTGATCATAGGTATGTCGTGAAGGAGAATCGCCTCCAATTGATAGAGCGAAGGGTGAAACCCTACTATCCCCTCTTGTTATGTGTGGTCCTCAGGGACTATCATTCAAAATTCCTTGTGAGTTGAGGTTGCCTCATTGTGGTCCTGTGGATCAGGATGGTCAATGGTCATTCTCTTTGAAGGTAACTTTCAAATTATAAACTTACAAGTATTTTCTTTCTAAGGCTGGTGAAGGCGGAAAATGGAAACATATGGAACTGAATGGAGCAAATACAGTTGGTGATCCAAAGTTCATAACAGTACCTATAACTCATTTCTAATCTCTTCTCGGCAAGGTTGATTTCCACATTCGGGTAAAATGATCATTAAGTTTTGAACTATTAATCCTATTCACTTTCATTTATTGGCATTGTTTTTTTTTATACTTGTTGTCATTACCTAATGAGATAATATATATGCATTTCTAGTCACAGTTGTCATTTATACATCTAGATGTTGTAGAAGCAAATGCTCAATTTATATATGTTTATTATATAGTGTGTGATACAATTGTTGTAGTCAGAGTTAAACACTTTAACATTTAAACGTTTGAATTCTAAGGCGTTTTTGTAATAACTTGACATAAATTGCTTGTAAGTTGTTTATTTTAGTTTCAATTCCAGAGCACTATTTGTTCCGCATAAGGCAGTACCAGACAGCATGAATTATAGCTGGGAAGAAGAAGAGAAGCATGAGACATATGTTGAGACAAACATTAATAGAGCAAGCTTTATCATGGTACCATATTGCCAAGGGCTGAAATGTAAAAGTAGCTTGAAATATTATAGCAAACTTACAGGTAAAAGAATTATTAGAAGAACTTCAATGATCAATTCAGTGTCTGTCGCCATCTATAAGCTGAAGGATGAATAATGAAGAAGACTTGTGAATACAAAAAAGTTCTTATATTCTGTTCATGGGGGAGTGTCTAGGGGTGCATGCATACGATGAAAGCTTGTTGCTATGACTAAAAGCAAAGAAAGCAAAAGTTTATATTTTATGCCTTTCTGCACACAATTCTGCTCCGGCGCAAAAGAACGTAACGTACCATATATGATATCATTCAATTGCCTTCAATAAATCGACGCATTTGTTCTCAATACAAGCGAACGCATGACCACAATCGCGTGCAGCAAACGTACAGAACCGTCCAACTACTCTCACACAGGATCCGTTTTCACAGGCTTCTCCCAATTGACAAACTTTTTTGGAACAATCTGCAATTCTCAAATACATCCTCCTCCAATATTTATCTGTTACCATTACGGCGGCAACGACCATCGATGCATTCATAAGGTCCCTTGCATTCAGATTGGCAGGCTATACCTTCCATGTACCGGCATTGGCCTAAGCGACAATCCTGTTCAGCTGGGCAACTGAAATTCAATAGAACTCATTGATGAGCTAGATATATACTGAACCTGCTTTTACATGGGTCATGAGCACACACGTTGTTTATGCATACAGCACCACCGTGACAACTTTCTTCTGAGCAATCTGACCCAACAGCTAGAAATATTTGCAATGCTATATCGGATTGTTCTGATGATATACCGTTAACACATTGTCCTTCTACGCAATACGTTCCAGGCTCACAAAAAACAGATAAACATTCTGTATATAGATAAACTTAAGATAATCAATGCGTCATCAAGTTGAATTAGCATTTTGAATCATTGAACAAACTTGAATCAATAGAGTATTACTGATTAAACTACATTCAACTCGGAACATCGATAAAAACGTCATCTTCTTTTATTTCGAATAAAAAGCTTACGATTGTTTGCGAAGCATTGTCCATGGTGACAAATTTCATATGGCTGGCAATTACAAATCGCTTCTGCCTTTCTAAATGACACCTTATGCTTATACATGATCAATAACTAACTTTAATTGACATTTGTTGTTCAGGCAATCAAGGCTTGGTCCACATTCCGCATGCCCAATGCAGAAGTTGTCTAAAATTTTGATACACATACCATCCCTACATATTTCTCCATCCTCGCATAAAACATCTTTGCACCCTAGGAATAACAACCTTTGCTGTATACTTTCAGATCAATATTTTTTACTATCAAGTACACACTGTCCATTAACACATTTCCCTTTGACACCACAGTCAGACACTAAACTTTTCGCTTTGCCTTCAGCCACTAGGACATGCCTAAAAATTTTATATCACAATATTTCCTTGTTGTTCCATGTACCTATTACATTTGATAACATTCTGTGAATAGCATCTTCCTTCAGCGCAGACTGTTCCTGAAGGGCAGATTACCTTAAAAAGTTAAGTCAAAGACAACTTTAGTTAAAAAATAGTTACTAACATCTGAAGAGCATGCAGTTGAAGGAGTCAAATCTTTATCAATACATTGCCCTTCCTTGCATTCGAATAGTTGGGGACATTCATAATCGCCAAAAATTGGAGGGCATCTTGTAGAATATTCTAGATCGAAGAAGAAAAAGAGATTAAAACTCACCTTTCAGAAGTAGCAGGCGTAAGGAACAAAACACTTAATAAAATGAACTTAACACCATCCATGACCTGCTCATTCATATCACTGAAACAGAGAGAAAGGTTTACGTTAGAATCAATCAGTGACCTAATTTCGGACATTCAGAACGCATCTTCAACACTTTCATCATAAAATCATACTGTGAAAACGATCAAATATTTCTCATATGGACGATAACTCTATACTCGTCTTGCTTGGATATCCCCTGAGAAAGAGGATATAATAAATTAGGAGCTAAAATACATCTATGAATCGGTACTGCTCCTTGTTTATCTAGGTTTTACAAGCTTCAGGTTTTGAGAACTTTGATGATGTTTTCAAATTGAAAGCGTGTGGTATTATTCAACCATTTTCTTTTTAGAGTGAAGTTGTTAGGTAAGCTTCCTTTCACAAAATTTCTCCCCGATAAAACATACGCTTCAGTTGTAATTGAAGAAGTTTCAAGTTATACCCATGCCTTCCTTCATCTTTCATTACATAGAAAAGGGTGTATTGTTTTTTTACCAACTTTTCCTATAGTTTGATTCACCTATCTGAACTATAAACTTCTCGATTGATTGGAATGAAAATTCAAACTGGCAAAAGAGATCTATTGATTTCTGAAATCAGAAGTCCTATTTCGAGTTGATCAATCGTGAAAACTGTTTTCTACATTATAATTTCTTCTGTTATTTTAGACTTGTCAAATTTGTATGCACGTTTGATAGCAGGGCTCAGTGTCATTTTATTTTCCCTTAACTATGAATATAATCGAGATCTGAACCGTTTGAAACACCCTCTTGAATAAGTATAGCTTAATTAAAATTATACATATCTGGTGATAAAATGTTCTGTTTTGGTTTCATGTGAACACCAACAGTCAAACGATGGGTCATGAATTCGATGATCATTCTCTTTAATGAGTGCTCTTTTTTATCGATTGTTCATCAAATGTATCTTCCCCGATTAGCCTCATCTTCTTCACAGCATCTTTCTCTATCATCCTCTATTATTCGGCTGTAACTAATTGCTGGAAAGAATTTATATTATGACTAAGATTCAGTTTTTGTTCCCTCTCGCCTCTTCTTCTTTGCCTCATTGTTCTCTTTTAATTTGTTACACGTTCCTACTTTTCGAATAGCCACTACTACTCTTTGGAGAAGACCAGGTTTCGAGTACAAATCTAGTGTAGTGTATTTGTCATCTTTCCGATTTCCCCGAATAAAGATTCATTTTTGGTGGATTTTTCCAGAGTATTGAGCCAAAGGCCAAACGATGCTGTTGAAAAGCTTTGAAAGTGTCTTATATATATATAAGAATAAATATATATATTATTATATAAATATTATATTTAAAAGACT
>CALQYR020007329.1:486-84607 GCA_943334845.2 Auanema sp. JU1783 | reverse complement strand
TGATGTTGTTGAAACTCGTCGTTTTTTGTCTGCTAAATAAGGCCCGACTAAATGAACTTCCACAAAAGGCTTGAAGGTACTCGAAGTTTGCCACATTCGAAAACATCAGTTTTTTTTTCAGTCACATCACCAATTCTGGTATTATGAAACTGTTAAAGAATCTAAAAATGACAAATAAAAGCTAATAAGGTTGACCATCCTACCGCTTTGTCCGACGAACTACCAGCTTTTCCATCCTTACAACAAAACTTGTTCACCCGCATGGAAACACTCTGCAGTGAAATTGGAAGATAAGAAAAAATAAAAGAGTTCATACCTTCGATTCCATGCATAAGATGTTTAGAAGAGAGTGAAATATACTGATGAACTCAAGTGGAAAGAAACGGTCTTCCTCTCCTTGTTTGAAAAATTAAACGAAAAGAAAAGCTGCGACCTTCATATTATGACTGGCACTCAATGAATTCTTCAAAAATCTGAATTGGAAGCTGTTACAACCTTAAATAGAATTTGCTTTCGGGTGTAAAGGTTGGTGATTTTGTCGATTCGACAGAGTATCTATAAATAAAATTTTTAAGCCAGTGAACATATATGGAATGATTTACTGCAATTAATGTACGGTGCATTCGTTTGAAAATTAAAGGTTTTTTTTTAAACTATAAATAGTCCTCCAGCGAAAAACCTGCATTAGTTGATCCTTCTCAGTGATTTCTCTCTAGAGCTCTCTGTTTTCGTACACTGTTTCGCCTGTCAAAATTTCCTCCATTCTCCACTAACGAAATGCTATCTCTTGATCTCTCTCAACAATATTTTCTGTTGTTCGTTCCACCTCCAATTTTCTCATCCTTCTGCAAGTCTGTAAACCACAGCATGTATGAATTTATGTATTTTAATAATTGATCCACGCTATCCAAACCGTAAAGATTTTCTGGGCAACCATCATCTCATATTTCTAGAATCAAAACCTATTTTGATGAGTTACGAAGAGCAACAGTTGCAAGAAATAGAAGCCTTATCGGCCATCTATCCAGAGGATGAGTTGGAGATTATCTCGAACGAGTATCCTAATATTGCTGTTCGAGTTAATTTGAAATCCAATCAGGTATGTTATCAATAATATTGTTTTTATTAGTATGACGTCTATATAAGGAAGAAGATGCTACCGCTCATGATTTTGAGCTTTCTTTGTTACTGGAATTAGGTGGGAACTATCCTGATGAACTTCCAGAAGTATCAGTGGAAGGTTTGGACGGAATTTTCCCAGATGAACGTATTGAAGAGATTTCAAATGTTGTTGCTTTGAAACAAAAAAAAATTACATACTTTTTTTTTGAGAAACTCGATGCTGAGGCAGAGAATTATAAAGGAATGGTCATGGTTTTTTCTATTGTGAGTGCCATGCAAGTATGTTTTTATTTTTATTTCGAGCTGATTTACTGTTTTCAGGAAGAAATCGGCATGTTGATTGAAGATTTGCATAAAAAAGCTGAGCAAGACGCTGACAAAGCTAAACAGGAAGTTGAAGCTATTTCTCGCAAAAAGTTCGAAGGTTGGCTAATTTTTTTAGCACCATAGTATACGCTTCGTTAAGGAACTCAAGTCACTCCTGAATCGTTCCGTTCTTGGAAGGAGAAATTTGATTTGGAGCGTCGAGCTCTAGTGGAGAAGCAAGAGAAGGTTTTTTGTTTTTTCTTTCATTAGTAGATGCTCCATAATCAGGACAGAGAAGCTGCTTTAGCTGGTAAATCGACGGGTCGTGATCTTTTCCTGAAAGACGCAACTCTCAATTTGTCAGATGTGGCTTTGATCGAACAGAGTGTTGAAATCGATGAGACATTGTTTGATGACGAGGTGAGTTTTGTTTCCTTTTCAAACAGTCTACATTTTTGTTTAGGATTTGGATGGCCTGGATTCAGATGGATCTGGGAGTGATTAAACTGTTGGTAACGTTAGAAGTAATTTTTTATTTATTCGGGTTTATAGTTTTATCTTTTTTTTCTTGCTATGCTTTGTTGATTTTTTCTGTTAAAAAGTGATTGAAATATCGAACTGTTCTTATTATCTGAGTTCCATCTCTCATTACTTCTCCGCATTTCTTGTTCTTTAGTGCATGTTGTGTTATAGTTATGTCACATAATTCAAATGGCATAACCTCGAGTAGAGGATCTATTCAGAGTCGCAATTCGGTTAGTTTTTACCTTCCTTCTAGAAAGAACATTATGTCTGATGTTCAGAACGGGAGAACACAATTAAACAACTTGCATGCTCATCAATCTTTGAGAATTCCAGCACTTTTGGAGGTTATCAGTCATCTTAACCTGAGTTAGTTCTTGTTGTAGGTAAAGTCCAAGTTTGATGCAGAATGGAGGCGATTCTCGCTGGATGCTGATCCTCATGCTCCTACTTATGATTCTTTTCGCAGCTTAGTCGAGAAGCTGCATAAGTTGGAGAGTGTTCCATTTACTCTGTGCTATACAAGTCTCGCTGGAGATTTGCTGCCAATAACAAACGATGAGGTTAGCTATTGTTCAAGATTGATTTAATGGTTATATATACACAAATAGAATTTACGTAAGTCGTTTGAGTCAGCAAAACCAACTCTTAGACTACTAATACAAAGGAAAGGTGAATCATGGGAAGAAAAATATGGTTATGGAACCGATAGTGATAGGTTTAAAGCATTTTTCAGTGTTCTGCTAAGCTTTAAATCGTTCCAGAAGAAAAAAAGGCTTGTCTTCTCTAATTACGGCGCAAAAAACACCAAAGAGAAACTATCTGATCTCTAATCCTGAAGACTTCAGACAAGTTGACTGAATGTTTTAACTATCATTTGACAACAATTAATAGGTTTCTGCCATTATTGATGTTGATATTGTTCCGGAAGCTCATCGGAGAGTTCGTTTGTGCAAACACGGTCAAGATAGACCGCTTGGATTTTATATAAGGTTAGTAACCGTGTGGGACTTAACTTGAAAACATCTTGATGTAACGCAGAGATGGAACAACTATGCGATTGACAGAGAGAGGTGTTTGCAAAGTTCAAGGAATTTACATTTCTCGGCTTGTCGACGGTGGCTTAGCAGAGTCTACCGGCTTACTCGGAGTAAATGATGAAGTCAGTATTTTAAACTACAAGCTGTTCTCTTATTTTTCTTTAAGGTACTGGAAGTGAATGGTATAGATGTTGCTGGGAAATCTTTGGACCAAGTAACAGATATGATGGTAGCGAACGCTCACAATCTCATTATAACCGGTAAAGGTGAAAACAACTAAATGTTGAAGCAAATACTTCCAGTTATTCCTGCAAATCAACGAAACACTCTCCAACGACCCCTACGAGAAATGAAACGTCGAGAAGAAGCAGATGACTCGGACTCTGACGATGAAGTTATTGACTATCAATAACTGTGCTCAACCCCTACTTGCATGTTTACCAACAGAATGTGATAAAGTCACTATTAAGGTGACAAATACTTTTAAAATTCTTGTAATACAATTGTTTTATACCCTAATTTATTGAAATCTGTGAGCAATTTGTGATACAGGCTGTGTTCATTTTTCACTTGAGTTTTCACTTTGATTGTGTTCTGTTTCATTTAACACATTCCTCATCAAAGGTTGTTATATATATATTGAAAGACTGACCGTTTTATCCTTCTCTTCTCTCTTATGCTCAACTAGGCCTTTTATGGTTATGCTCATATACTTATATTTATTTTTACAAAATGATATGTAACTTCCAAAAGTTGTATGTATTAGTTGGTGACTAAGTTCAAAAAAATTTTATGAAAATAACTCTTCCTTCTTGACAGACCCCTTTCAGGCATACATAGCAATATTTTTGTCATATATAATAAACTAAATTTTTATTTTCTCTTCGTTTTCATTCATATAACGCTTGAATTTCATTCTCAGCTATCTTTCTTTTGTTTTTGCGTAGTAACAAGTAAACTGGAACAGATAATGCTGTATCATTTGTTTGTACATCCATATAGACAAGTTCTTAATCCGAGCTATAAACTCCGGCCTAGAGCTTCTTCGATACTGCGATCGTATCTTCGTCATAGAAGTTATCCAAGTTGGACCTCTTACTTCATTCAATATAGGTATATCGAATCATTTTCTCAAATATTCTGTGTTTCTAGATCAATACAGGATGATGACTACGGGCAGAAGCATTTTAACTTCAAGGTTGACGGACATAATTATCATATTCTGAGGTAGAACTTCTTGCTTCTTCAATTCATGATCGTAATACACTTTTGATGGTTCAAAATGTCTTAATATGTCTTTTCTTGCGTAACCGCCCACACTACTTTTAACCGCCCACCTGACTCATTCTATCTCTCACACACTCCTCTTCTCTGAATATTTCGATAACGTCCTCTTTCAAAACTTATTGTGTTGTTGTTGTCACCTACCAGCTGTCGTTGTCGTCGTTCTAACACGCAGCGCATAGACTGTGCGTCGCGTATAATGTCTATGTCCGACGTCGACGAAAGATTCCTAGTTTCCCATATTCTAACCTCTGCATATATAAAAATTTTTTTCTTACTAATTTCCATAATAACCTATATTCTTCTGCAGTCTTTGTGTTTTCATCATTAATCTTAGCATTCTTTTGAAACTTCGTATCTTCAGATGCTATTTCAGTGCAAATTTTCTTCAACTGAATATACTAATCTCCAAGATTTATATCTAACGGATTTCAATTATTTTTCATCTTAACCTTACTGCGATTAAGGCTCTTCACCTGAATCCCAAACTGTTGTGCGGGCCGTTCAATCATGTGAATTTCTGAGCGTAGGAGACTCAAGTTTCAAAAAGTTTCCCATGTGGTTTCGTTTGTTTAGAAGAAGAGTTGAACAAAAGCTAAATCGACTATTTTTCAACTTTTATTGTCTCGGAAATCAGAGAGCTATTGAATCACGTGATTCTTCCTACTCCTCAGTTTTGATTTTCGTTAACCTTTTCTCCTTTTTTTCACCTTGTTTGCAGTTGGAAAGCTAAGCTTTCCAACTGCAAACAGTTTACTTTCATGTAAAAGCTATTGAATTCCATTTATATACAATGAGAACATCGATTTACTTGTTCGCGGCAGTCTAACATCGTTCACTTTTATCTTATCTCAGTTTGAATCTGTTTGTTCAATGGTTCAAATTTGTAATACATTCTATACTCTTTAAGTTCTGGCTTTCAACATTTTATTGTCACAGCACATTGCACGTTCACATTGTTGATTAAGAAAAGAAATCTTGTTTGTACGATTCTTTGCATGAAGAAAAACAGGTCGCTCTCATGAATTACTCTGTCTTATCAAAACATCATTTTGAAGCTTTCCAATTTATATGTTAAGAGTCGTTTCGTCTGACGTTGCTCCAAATTTCACTGTCTCCATCATCGATTCGTTCAGTTTTAAAATATTTTTCTAGAGTTGGTTGTTATCCATATATCAAATATCATTGTACTAAGAGACCACATCAAGATCTCAGTTTGGAGAACAACCTCTACAAATTGATCACGCTCATAAATTTAGGTGAGTTCGCCATCTCCTCTGAATCACAAGACTTTTAATTATAAATTTATTCTTCCCGATTTCGAAGTATAGGTTGAAAAAATCTTTATACTATTTGCCTTACAAACAAAGTATACATAAATACAATTTTCTGCTTTTCAGGGTTCCCATGCATCTTATATGGAATTGCTGCTACAGGTCTTATAAGACATACTGAAACAGTTATTGATCAACAGACAGGAGCTGAAGTTCCCATTCACTTTCTCATAAAAGAAGATCACAATTAAGTTTTCCCCTATGAATCTACTGTCTTAACTTCTGATATGTAGATTACAGTGGAATGGTCGCTCCGTCCTGCTGTTTAGAATATCGACCAACAATCTACTTCTGGCTTATTCTATTTTTCGTAGTTTTTCCGTGTCTCTACATAACTGGCAGAGTAAGCTTTTACGAGACGTTCTGAGTTATAAATTCGAATTCAGGTGATCACATGCGCTATTGAAGTTTTATTGAGAATGCTATGGGCTGTAATCAGTTTCATTTATTGGGATTCGGAGGAAGATGACATCGATCCTTCACAATATGAGCCTCCAAAGCACAACTCTCAAAATAAATCACAAAAAGAAAAACGAATAGCCAGGCAGAACATCAAAGTTGTATCTAAGCAAATCAAGGTAAAGTGAATCGATATGATTTTTACGAGTATTTGAAACTTAGGCCTCTTCAACTCAGACAGATCAATCAATGAATTGTCACATAAGGTACAGCGTTTAATCAGATCACGTAGACAATAATTTAAATTTAAGTTATATAAAGAAGATTCACTCTTCCGATAACAGTGATTCTCTTATATCTGATGATGAGGTGATTTATAATGGAGCAAACAATCCATTTCAAAACTTTTAGATATCTCAAACAACTAATGGGACTGCTCCTCATGATATGTATAATTCCACTCTGACACATCTTAGAACTCACATGAGTTTGAAGTGAAAGAGAGAAACTTCACCAAATAATCTTGAATCCAACTCAGTACCGGCAAAATTGCTCTTTATAATCTCATGTGTTATTATTATTTTTTTCACGGGTCTTTTGCTTTGATGTATAGATCTCGTTCAGTTATTCTACTAAATACTTTTCGAAGAAAAAATGCTTTAAGAAGCTTTCTTATCGAACTTTGAACTCTTAGTATGTATAACAATTGAGAAATTCCGTTATCTGGTTGTGTTGGGAAAACTGTCGATTAGTTGATTGTTTTCCTTCTTCTCTAGACAATAAAGTTTTGTATAGATATTTTATTTTGAAATGAAGATAGCTTTTGAGATCATGTGAGTATATGTGCGTGGATTATGACTATTGGAGGATGACTAGCACAACCGTTCTAGGGAATATACGCTTGCATAAAAGTAATGAGCGAAAATTGTAACCCGTTGAACTAAAAATGAATGAAATAGAGATGTCTAAAAGAACTGAATTAAGAATTTTCTTTTGAGAAAAGCTTTTGTCGATCTGACGTTGGACCGAAAATATCATCATCAGAATCTGAATCAATGGCAAGCCCTGTTTGAAGTTCTCTTGTTGATACAATATCGTATTTGCGGATTCTTGATCGTGATGCATTAGCTCGTCTAAAACAGAGTAAGAGAAGGAAAACGACATGAATGAACTTGGTGGTGATGGTTTAAATTATTTACCTATAACATTGGACTCCACAATACAAGCCAGTCAAAATTAATAAGCCAACAACCACAACTATGGCTCGAATCCAGGCATTCTCATCCATATCAAAAGCATTTGAACTACTGGATGTTGTTGTCCTTGTCTTGTCATTAATCAATGACGATGGTAATTCAGCTTCGAGCATTCCTATCAAATAAATTACTTAAGCAATTTTGTTGTGAACAAAGGACACAGGGATATACGAGAATCAATATATATACATATACATATACATATACATATACATATATATATATATAATTGTATGTTTTACCATCTATTTGATAGGAAAATGAACAGTAGAGTTGGCAAGCGGGTTCCCCCTGCTTTGTTCCTCTATTTCATTCGTTTCATATTGATTTACGAGGTCGCTAGCTGATGTGAGCATACAGCTCGCCTGAGGGCATAAAATTTGCAGTAGGGCATACATTGCTTGAGTATATATATTTATGGACATATGGATATATATTGTGAAGAAATCTTCAATAAATCTGTCGATGAATATTGATACATATTTGAAAATAGCGATAAAATTAGGAAAGAAGTAAGAAAATACGATTGATTTGGTTATCTCATGAGTGAACGAAATCTTTATTAGGAATTTCTGACACTGATAAATATAACTTTTAATTTTTTTTGTTGATTTTCAAGAGGAATTCCATATCAGCTGTTGTTCGCGACAAAATGCAAGCTGCCTTATCGATTTTACGTCTATGGGAATGTTGTCTTTGTGAATGGTTTCGTCATCTTCCAGGATTAGATGCGTCCATCCTTTGAGTTTCCATCTTATGTAGCCAGAGTCAACGGTTATTTCAAGAATACTTCAAATGATAATTCATTGAACATGTTTTTAATGACAAGGATCACAAATACAGTAGTAGAAAAGAAGAATCAAATGAATGTCTGCAAAAGTATTGTAACTTAAAATACTAACCTTTCGATGTTCCTCACAAATAATTTTTGTAAAGCTTCTCGAGTTTGTTTGGGATCATGGTAGAAAAGATTTTGTTATTGCTTGAATATTTTCTTCTCAATTTGCGTTCGAAAATGTGAAGGAATCACGACCTTGATTTTGCTAATTTAGCAGTCTGTTGGCATGAACTGTTGTTGACCAAGTATAGACAGGATGAACCAATGAGAAAAGTAGGAAGGTAAGAGAGGGTTGAAAGAAGAAACATCATACGACCTATAGAGATGAGAGAGAAATGAAAGATTAAGAAAAGATATGAACAAAAGGGTTGGAGATTTCAGACAACTTAAGTAAAAGTGGTTGTAAGAAGAATGAGAAGAAGAAACGCATAAGAAGTTATCTGTAATATTACAATACAAAATATTACAACTATAAAGGTATAACCACTTACATATCATAAGCTTTCCTCCATTGGTTAAGCATTCACTGAAGCAGTTCTTTATCGAAAATATTTATCTCCTTAGTCTTTCTCCAAACTAGAAGACACTTTTTCAGTTGTTTTCCTCACTCCGCCTTCAAATGTCCGTTTTTCTTGTCTTTTCACCGTCCTTCCCTCTCCCACAAAAATGGACTGTTTTTTTTTATAACTGATCGCTTTTCCTTCACATTCCCGTATACTCAATTTTAAACTTTTTGAATAATTCCTTGATGTGCAGGTTTTCTACATTTTCTGTATTACTTTGTTGTTCTCTTCGGTTTTGAGCGAGCTAATTTAGATGACTCTGCTTATAACTAGTTTCAGATTAACACTGAAACAGATGAATCTTAGACAAAATCCTCTTTCCTCAATCTGTAAAGACCTCGAAGAATACAAAGAGAGTCTGAACGATCCACTTGGTTATTTCACCTTCTTATTCCCTCCATCATTCTTCTCCTTCAGTTTCCCTTGACTGTTTTCGTTTTCTTTACAGTCTTCTTTTAATATCCCTTTCTCATGTCTCCGATTTAGTCCTATTTTCTTACCTCTAACCTCCCACCAGCATCACGCTTGTTCAAGTCTCTAATGTATCATTCCTCTAAGATTATGATACAAAAACTTATTTTTTGAAGATTAAAAACGTTTGTTGAGCCATTTGAACATTCTCTTTCTCTTATCTCTCTCACATAATCTTCCATTTTTCATTATCTGTTTCCTCTTTCTTGTCATTGGGCATTTCAAAGTTGAAATTATCACAATTTCTTTTCTTTTCACCAAATTAAGATTTTGAAGAAGAGGAGTCATTAACAATTTATTTCTGTTCTCTGTATCAATTTCAATCAGGTCAAATTCTTCGAAATCACTCCTGCCGTCTCTCTCACTATATATGTTTCCAAGCATCTCTGCCTCTCACTATCACTTCATTATTAGTTTTCATTCACTTTCTTTCTCTTCTAATTTTTCTTTTCTTCACAGTTAAATATTCATCAAATTCCAATCTATGGAAATCCAGCTGTGACGAAAAACGGTTGTCTATCGTTTTTATTAATCCGGCTGACAGTTTTCTGTCCGTTCTGACAGTTTTTCCCCTCATTTTCTCGAACACTTACGAAAACCATCATCTCACACATATTTCTGATTAGTTTTCTCTGAAATACCTAATTATAACCGCTAGTTATAAATAAATAAAATAAAGAATAGATCTGCAAGGCTTTTTCTTGACCTACTTCATACTTATCCCTTACCAATAGCAATTCCTTCTATAGACATATATCTTACACTCTTCTATGCAAATATTCCGTCTTATATCGTTCCTTATAGAGCTTTGTAGTTTTTTTTCACTTTTTTCGCTTTTTTGAAGAAGTTTGAGTTGAATTTTCCTTTCTTTTTATATGTTTTTCCTCTCACTCTTTTAATCTTTCTCCCATCTCTGTATCTCCACCTTTTCTTTATCTTTTTCTTTCTTTTTTATTTTCTCTTGTTATCAATGCTCAAATAAAAACGTTTTGCTTATATTTTCAAACATTTGACGAGCAATAGGTTTAACCAAATAAAGAAAATACTGTTGATGACACATAAACGCGACAACCACAGAATGCGTTATGTGTTAACTCTTTAATGATTCATTCCATACTCACCTCTTTCTAACTCCTCTCTTTCATCTCGTTTCTCTTTCTTTTTTCTTTTCTCTCCATTACTTTCCTACTCTTTATAACCCTCTTACCCAGTACTTGTCCTCCCTCTTTATGCTTCTACCATTCATATACGTGACATGTATGACTTCATTACAAAGTTCTTTACAAACGAACTGTATTTTTAGATTTTTAGCTTTAAACTCCCGATTTCGATATTTTCATTCGTTAACTGTGACGAAATTATATGTCTTTTCATCCATTTGTTCTCCATTTAAAAAAAATACTCTAAAAGAATCTCTTAGAGGTCAGATTAGGGAATAAGAATATAATCAAATCTCTCAGGTCAAATTAATCCCTTTTTTCCGTTCACGATCGGCTTCTCTTTGAAGGCAATAGTACTAATAAAACTTTTTTGAAAGTAGAATGATATGCTATAACTTGCGTCATTTTTCCATTCGCACAAAGCATATATGAACTCAATAACAAACTATGATTATTCTCTACTTCTCAACTTTCTATGATTATTAAACAGAAGAACATGAACATTTTTTGTAGAAATGACAGAATTCAACTCTACTGTTTTCCTACAAGAATTGGATTCCTTCGGACAACCACCACCACCTCAAAAAATTGTCGCCAAGTTTTCAGCAACAAACATTTCACAAAAATTGGATCAAATTAATCGAGATAGACAAGGGGTAGGCATTCATTCTTTTTGTGTTTTTAAAGGTTTTTTATCTTTGAAGAAGTTACGAGATGCTTATATTCTTCCGGCAGATAACGGAATGGTGAAACTAGGTCGGAACGTTCGAGAGGAGAAACAAAAAATAAAAGCAGAAGAGGCAAATAAATGGAGAAGTGATGTATGTTTCATTTTCAATTTGAATTATCATACTATTTCGAAGGTTTTGAAAGAATGTCGTCCGCGAGTCTCATCTCACCCAGTTGACACGGTTAGTCCTCGTGAACAAACATTTTCATTAGAAAACAGAGTAAATCTCTCCTCACATATTTATGAAGATGAAGACGATGCATCGGTATTCGAACAATCTTTGATTTAATATGATATGATGTTCAGATTTCAAACCCTCAGCAATTACGTGTTAAGACATTGCCTCACCATGAACGGCGATCATCAGATTATTCATCAGCTTCTTCCACAAGTCAAAAAAGTCCAAGCCCACCCAGTCAATCATCGTGAGTTCCTAGGAAGAACTTTATATATGAACCAGAGCACTATTACAGATACTCCGATTATGCCTCTCTATATAAATCACAAACTGCTTCTCCTATAACTATTTCTCCAACTGCTACAGATTCATCTGCCAACACATCCAATGTTTCTAGTTTCAATACTGCTTTTCGGAACTCGGCCAATGTCCCAATTGTTATTGCAGATACGCGAAATCGTTTTTCACCAGTGAGCCCGGTATATTTCGAAAGCGTTATATTGTATTTCCGTCGGTAATTCTAGTCTGCGTCTAGTAAAACTTATGGGAACACTTCTAAATATGGAACAAGCCTGACTCAACAAATGCGTTTAACTGATGACAAGGCTGCCGGTCGACCCCCTGCTTTTAAGTATCATATAATTTAAAATTCATGCAATATGTTATACTTTGAAGATCTATTACTTCTACCAATACACAGAAATGGAAAGATATTGCAACAAAGCTGGAAAGTGATGATCGAAAATTGGAATTTTTAACGAAACAATTGAAAGAGGATTTAGTTATTGAGCGAAAAAACACAGTAGGTAGGTTGAATAATTTTCAATTTACGAACAAAAGCTGAAAATTTTGAAGGCTCTTGTAACAACTGCAATAAGTTGATTCTAAGCTCAGAGGGATACACAAGTGTTTCCGATAAAACATATCACACCCAATGTTTCATTTGTGATGTTTGCGGTAAAGAATTGAAGTAACTCACCTTGGTGATGCCAATAGTTATTCTCGAGTTACAGTGAACAACAATTTCATTTTCAAAATGATCGTATTTTCTGCAAACAACATTTTTTCAATGATCAAATGGTAGCAAAAAAGGAAACTTATTGTTCTAAATGTCGATTGCCTATTGATGAGATGGTAAGTTTTTACGTTTTCTCTGTATCTTCTCATTCATCTTCTTTTTCACGGATCAGCTTTCAGATCTTAACAGCTCTTGACAGAAAATATCACCCAGCTTGTTTCTGTTGTACGGATTGTGGAAAATGTCTAGATGGAATTCCTTTTTCTATTGACAAGAACTCTCAGGTTTCATTCCATGATAATTCAGTATGATCATCATTTTTTTAAGCCATATTGCTTACCTGACTATCATAACCGCTTTGCTCCTCGATGCGCTCGCTGTGCCTTACCAATAACTCCACAAAAAGTTTGTTGATCTCAATCCTATATAGATACTATAAGCTTGTCCTAGGATACAGGCGAAACTATTCGAATTGTAGCGCTGGAGAACAGTTATCATATTGAATGTTACGTCTGTGAAGTAAGGTTTTGGCAATACCTTTTATAGTTTTTCATACGCAATAACTCCTGTTTGAGCACTCCCGATTTTATTTAAGAAAAAATCTCTTAATTTATGAGAAAGCAACAAATTTTTGATTTTCCCTCTGATAATGATCTATCTTGGAAATTTCAAATAAAATAATAACTTTGAATATTTCTTAGGGTTGCGGAGTAGCATTAGCAGATGGACCAGAAGCTCGCTGTTATCCACTAGGAAACCATTTACTATGTAAAAAGTGCCATATTCATTGGGCAAGCTCTAGAACTGAACCACCTCTGACAGATTTGTAAAACAAAGTAGAAATCAATAACAATCAGAAACAACGATAATCATCCAATACATATGAATCTAAGTCAATTACCTCGGTAAGTTTTTGTTGAAAATGAAAAGTTTTCCTCCCTCACCTTAATCTCAACTGGCTCAACTAATCTGTTTATTGTTTGTTAAACTTTGTAATAAAGATTTGTCTCATATATTCTGTCCGCTTCTATAAAGACATTGAGCTCCTACTCGAAACGAGGTTCTTGCCTTTCTTGCCATTATTCCATCAGAAACTCAAACCAATCAACTTTGAGACTATTTGACGTTCTACCACATCTAATAAAGTTTGTTATTTGTTTATTTCCTTCTTTATAGTGTTTGTAGTTTTTTATTTGACACTTTGCTGTATATCTTCAGCTTCGCTCTCTAACTTTCTAAATGTCTTGTTTGAGCTTCTTTTGTTTTTCACGAAGTTCACGTTCAGGGCTCGATTACGTGGGGATTTTTGACGGAAAAGTTTTAAACAAACGACACTTCAATCTTCCTTTGAAATCTTCTCCTTCAATTTTTACCTATATATATGTGTATATATATATATATACATATATATATGTATTATAGTTTAAATTCTATTCGAAATATCCCTCTTTCTGTCGTTTTTTTTTTTCTTATAGTGGTACAAACTCGAGGAATTGTTCGATTGTGGGAGAGAACGAAGAAGCAGAAAGAGAGAGACAACGACTTCGGCGGTATGATAGCAGATAGGGCTGGAAAACAATACAAAGGGAAGAATTCTGCTAATTAACAAGATCGGACTATCCTCTCTTATTTAACGACTAGTTCTTTCTCTTCTCTCTCTCTCTCTCCCTTTCTCCACTTTTCTTCCTTGGGGCATGCTTGAAAACGCTGTTGTTAAGGTGATAAAAGGAAAATCACCCTTCCATTATATCTCTGAATCCAGGATCATCCGTATCGTGTCCTAACATGATTCTCTTGAAATTGCCCATGAATCAATCAAGCACATCTATTTCTTTCAAACTTCTGAATGTTTTTACTGGTCTGCATAGATTTTAATGAAATATTTCATTATATTACTAATAAATTCGGTAAAGATACTATAATGACATTGATTTTCTGGATCTCCTCATCAGGTGCTCCAATGCTATTTGAGATGCTTTCAAGTTTTCGTTGAAATTCTCTGAGAATTACGTTTTACTTATTACAAAGTGTTCGAATGAAAGTAGATAAGCTTCAGTGCATCGTTTATTTGTTCTCTCGCATATAAGTCATATTTCTCTATCTTCCATTTCAGAATATTCGAACGAATGAAAGTAGAAGAAGAGTTTAGAAATTTATAAATTTTCTCCTTTCCTGCGTTCATACTCAGGTGAAGTTATTTTTTCCTGTTCTTCACTTCCAGAAATTACCTTTTCCCAGAATATTCCGTAATTTCAACTAAAATTTGATAAATTTTTTCGATAACCATTGATTTCTAATCGATTTACATGCATTTTGAAGTTCAGTGAGTCTGTTCAATTCGCTCTTATTACACAAACTTTTCTGAAAGAGCGAAACGGATACAAAGATATTCATCGGCAGCTGATACTTTCTATAGAAAAGCTAGTAGAAAATCTATTCCGATGATGTTTGATTTTGAAATTTTACCTTAAATATAGTTATTTGTTTCTCTAACGGTTTCTCAATGAATGATTACTTCCAAAACACTTAATATGCCTTGGCTCACATTCTTTTGATTGTTTGGAAATTAATGTTTTACGAATCTCAATGAATTGGCTCTGCGGATTGCAAGTGTGGTAGAGTTACTCCATTCATAATTACAACAAGACTGATTGATCGGTGTTTGTGATCAGATTACTTACGTTTTTCATGCCAAAGTTTATGCTTGAGTTAGTTTATCACTGCAACAGTAACAGTCTTCAACTGCCCATTTGTAAGACTCTGTATAATTACCATCACAAGCTCGAAGTTTATGCATATTCAAAGTTTCATTTGTCCACATGTTGCTTCAATCAATTGGTGAACAGTTTTATTTCTTCCTCCACAATAACTAAAATTCTCGAATTCGGATATTAGATAACTGCCAACCTCAAAAACTTTTCGTTTCATTGTTTCGCTAGCTAACAATGCTTTTTCAGTTTATGTTTTCAAAGAGCTTTTCATAGCAACTACTACTCGACCACTTGAGATAATATTTCTGAACTAGGACTTCCTCATCAGTATTCGCATTATGAGTACTGGTCATTATCATCGCAGGTTCATTATTTGAACTTTTCCTAACGTCTTTCTATTCTCTACAGATGGTCAGCTGGTAGCTCAGCTTCTCGTTCAACACCCATTTCCAACTCCCTGACAAGTAATGTTGAGCCGAGCACATATGGAACAAGGTTTATATGAAAATTCTCGGTAGCATCTGTATTAAATCATTTTCAAGTTGGAATTCAGTTCGATGGAATAAACCAAACACAGGCACAGGTTATCGTAGCTTATCTACATTAGCTTCACAGTTCGAATCAAGAACTCCTTCCAAGTCTCATTACTCTCCATCCCCCATCGGCCGTTCTACAAAGCCATCCAGGTGAATCTCAAAGCATTTTGTTTTTTTCTTGATGTCTGAAGATCAGTAGAGAAATAAGTTTTTCTATCAATTTTTCTTCTATTCTTACACCTGAAGTTCCCTTCCAATGATATATTACAATAAAATTTCTGTGAAGATAACCTACCGAAAAAAAGCTTAAGCACATAACTCATTTCTATCATAAATTTATCGGTGATTATTCATTCAAATTTTTTATTGAATTTTTAGTCGCTATAATATAGCGATGAGTAATGCAGCTCGACATGCAGCTAATATTACAAGGTATATTCTCAGAACAATTAGTTAGAGTAAAATTTGATAGAACTTACTAATTTTAGCTTTAGTTCATCCCTCTGTATAGAAGTATTTTACTTTTTAAAAATTTCATATACTAACTATATTCATTATGTTTTGTTTCAAGTTTGGGGCCTTCTGTGTCTGTTAGGGCTTCAAGATTCGACAGTACTGTTCGTGACCAGAAAGATAAGTATCGTACTGAAGCCAGGGATCTTATCAATAAATGGACCAGTAGGGAACGTGGATCTACAAATACTGGTAGTTTTAACTTAATATTCTTCTTTTCTATCAATTGACAAGAAAATTCATACACTTAAATGATATAATATATACATTGTATATGTATAGACTCAATAGTCACGCATTTCTACAAATTAGCTGAATTCTTTCAGTTGAGCCTTCCTATAACTCGAGAAAACTGGATACACCAACCAATCCGCTGAGTACATCATACCGTAATAGATTACACAATCATTCTTAGTGAAATGAAACCTATTATAGCTTATCGAACATCAACAATTACCCCAAGAGCTCATTCCACATCTGTATCGAGATATTCATCATATGAACGTCCGGCGAATTCATCTTATACGTCACCATCACCCACTCCACAAACCCAGTAAGCTTGATTTTTTTGAACTATTGAAAAGATGTTTAAAACTTTGATGAGTTCTTTTTGAAATATCTCCAGGTGGTCTTATTCAACTCCATATATACAGTAAGTTTCCACTGTTATAAGTTCATACTAGAGAACGTTTACGATTAGCTCAGCGATACTAACATAGTTAAGAAAAACTTGAGTTCGGAAGAAAAGCTATCAGTTTATGCCTTTCTTCATTTTACTCATCTATGTATTTGCATAAACTGACGACGATTGACAGTATGTGATAGTTATAGTCTTAGTATACAGAGTAGAATATTCAACTAAACTTGTGTTTCAAATATAATTCAGCTTTTACGTTTAAATACAATTATTTTTAAGCACGCTGAAGGCCGAACGTCCTTGGCGTCAACGAATGGCTGAATCTCAACGAATACGGGCTACGCTTGGGGATGAAGTGAGTGAAGCTTATTCACGACATCGACGAGCGTCATCATCACGTCGAAATAGTCTTTCACAGACTAGCGATGTTGATGATGTTCCGATGTCATCGGCATTGTTACTACGAAATTTTGGTTCTTCAACGAAAAGCAATCCAACGAGCAATTCAAACTGTGCTTCTTCTTCTCCCTCTTCTTTTCCTGCGGTGCGTAGTCAAAAAATTTAGTTTTATCACCTGTATGAAACCTTCTTGGGTGTTAATATGCCAGCAAAGAAGTTAGTATGCATACTGCCAGTTTTCTGCACGTTTTTCGGATTTTGCCGAGGATAACACTTAGAATAGAGAACACCTTAGAATAGATTGTTTGCACGTAGCTTGGATTAGACAGCTTTTTTTCAGTTTTAATTGTATGACTTCTAACCAAATTCCTCTTTATCCAGACATCATCACGCAATAGAGAAAGTTCTTCCATATACGGACCAAACTCGCGGTTTACATCATCGTTCGCTTCCCACTCTGGTTACAAGCCTGCGGACGAGACTTTTACATCGAAGTATATGTCCAGGTTTGGAAATAAAACTACTAGCACATTTAGCAATATTCACGATCTAGAAGTTATTCTCCAATTCGTAGTACAAGTGATGTATTCAGAAACACCTCCTCTTCACGCTTATCTCACAGTGCGGCTCTAGACAGGTTCGAGGGTTATGAGCTTCCCGCTAGTTTTTAGTTGTTTTAGAGAACCAAGTCTTGAACCTGATACTAATCGGGATGATGCTAGAGATAAAGGGGTTTCAGCAATACCTACAAATCCTTCGATACGAGAGAGTAGTAAAGAACAAGATTGTGAAAAAAAGCGATTCAGCAGCAAAGAGAGAAGTATTTCTGCTTTATGAATTGAATTATCTAAGTGTATTCATAGCAGCCCGGCGAAACTCTCGACAACAGAGTCTAAACTTAGAAACATCTTCCAGTGAAGAAGATGTTCAGTTCAAAGAAGAAACTCGTAGACAAAGGAGAAAGAAATCAAAAAGTGAAGCAAGTATCATCGAAAACTTAATGATTTACTTTTCCAGATAGGGTGCCTGGAGCGGTATGTTACTTCAAAACATTTTTTGTTATCTTTCTATAAATAATACACACACACTCCAACATGCTCTCTTGTTAGCATTACACATGAAGTGCTAACAGCAGACTATCTATATAGTTATAATAATCAATGATTACCTATGTATTCATAGTGCTGTATTTTCTGAGAAGTTTTAAAATATTCAACCGAAAAGTAACTTTTATTTTTTTAGTCATTGAGTAATACTTTTCTTTAATAATCATTTCAGGCTGCTCGAGTTTTGCTGAACAACGAAAAGTTAGTAAAAACTTTCAAGTCTAAAGAATTTCTTTTCATTTTCAGTGTCAAGTTAGAGCCCGGAGATACCGTAGCAGGTTTTATCTTTTTTTTCTTTCTCTTTGTTTTAATATCGTTTGTAAATAGAGCTTACTAACCAGTTAGTTGATTTGGCTAATAAAGAGGAACAACTGGCGTCATGCCCATCAACTCCTAGGGCAACGAGAAAGTTTTCAAAATCAAATGCTCTATCAAGAGTTCCTTCTAAAACAAAAATCATTAGTGATTGCTTTATTTTAGTAGCAAAGCTCTAATATACTTTTTTCAGAAAGTCCGTCTGTTGTGGAAGTAGCCGGAATTTCAAAGTCCGAATCTGTTTCAAGTATCAGATCTCCTAGTTTTAAAACAGCGCCTTCAGAAGAGGATAAGAAGAAAATCCTTGTAGGAGTACGTATTATGTCTTTCATTCTGCATGTTTTGATATAATGCTCACAAAAACGCAAATAGCGCATAATCTATAGAATTTAAGTTTCTTCTAACATTTCAGTCTAACTCACTTGACAATATAGATGATCTCACTTTCGATAGCTGTGAGGTCAGTTTCTAGTTTTTTTCATTAAGCAGATTGTAGTCTGCTTCTAACTGAACATTTTTCTCATTTAGGATACACAAGATGATGAATCTCAATATAGTGCGATTGCTCACTTCAAACCATTTAAGGTTTATCCTTGAGTTTACACGCTTTCTACAAAATATTTTCAGCCAATGGTTAAACGACTTGCTCCTGTACCAGGACTATGGAATATGACTGGAGGCGAGGAAAATATTAGTAGGAACAAATCGTTTGAAAAGTTAGGATTTTTTTCAATCTTTATCTAAATTAACGCTTTAAGACAAGAAGAGGCTGCATCTACATTCAAAGTTGTAAGAATAAAGGCTAAAGAGACATCTTCTAAAAAATTGAAAACCCCCAAGGCTCCAAAGAAAACAGCCAAAGCTGAAACCAACTTGGGTGAAGGAACAGATAATATGGATATCAAAAGCAAAAGAGTATGATTGGCTTAGAAGTTTGAAATTATTTTCGAAACTTAGGTTCTGCCCAAAAAAGTGTTGAAGGTAACCCAAACTTCTCCCACAAAACTTGATAATGACAAGAATATCACGGTTTGCTTACAATTTATCCTGAGTTTACTTTTTTTTTCTAGATTTCTAAGTCGTTTAACAAGTTTAGTAGCTCAGCTGGTGATTTAAAAATATTTAAAGAATCGCCTAAGTGAGTTTGTTTGATGTATTTATTCACAAACCGTAATGATAGTGAAAGTAACATAAGTGCGCTAGGTCACTGACTGTCCTAGTGGTGTAAGAATTAGCCATAAGCAGACAGTTAGTGGATCGAATCCCGTCTATGATTATAAATTACTGTTCACGTACCGAAAATCAATGAGTTGAATCCTTCTATGAGACTTGAGATTTTTATGAAATAGTATAAAGGCTTGTAGAGAATCGATAAGTTACTATTTGTTTATTCATGTTCTTACAAGAGAAATATTAGCTTCTTCTCGATCCTCTCAATCTTCTTCTGTGTATGTATGAGATGTGAGAAGTTGATCGTGATTTTTAGAATCATCAAGATGTTCTATGTAATAACTTTCAGAAAGAAGGTTTCGCTGCGGAAAATTCGTTCAGTTCCAACATTGCGTGAAGTCGGATGCCAAAAAAATCTGGAAAAAAAAGCTGTATCTTCCAATACATCGAGAACGTTGAAAATTCCACTGTAAGTCTTATTTTGCATTCTTTTCTGCATGTTTTTTTCACAGAAAAACTAAAAGTGTGATTTGTTCGAGTTACACCGAACCTAAAACATATTATGCTCAAATGGAGAAAGAAATACTCCAAAAAGAGCAATCATCTGGTGCTCAGGTACTTTATTTCTTTTCCATTCATTGAAACGCCTGACCTATTATCTTTTTCTTGCTCAATAGTGCCGTGAAGGCAATACCTTTTTTTCATTTTAACAAAATGTTTATAGGTTATTGTGGATACTCCTCAAAAGGGAGTGACTATTAGCAAAATCAGGAAAAAAATTAAACTACAAGCAAAAGAACTGTATAACTAACTAACCTTGTTCAAAAAATTAGATTCATTTTCTCCAGATTGGGACCTATAATTATTTCTGATAATGGCAAAACCCCGGACTATGCCTCAGTGACTACGGAAGTACGACTATACTTACAATTCACCGTTTCTCTTTGAGATAAAAAAAGACTGAAAGATGTTATTACAGGATTTACGGCGATCATCATCTAGAGCTGCAGATTTTTTGGACGAAATGCGTTACACTGAACCATGTATGGATTGGAACCGCGTATGTTTTTTTTGAAACAGAAAACTATATTCAAATGAAAAACGAAATCATGATGCTGAATGACCACTCTGTCTCTCTTTCTGTTACGCTAAAGCAGAGATTAATGAAAATTCAGAAAGAGGGGAGCATATGAATTGACTCCGAACGGATATTAAGATGTGAGCAAGAAGAAGAGAAGAGAGAAGATGAAAACAGAAAAAAAAGTAGAGATACTTGGAGAAATACTTAGAGAAAATGAGCAACGAACGAGAGATATAAGGTGGAAGCAAAGTGAGGACAAGTCACAGAACGACTATGCCTTCCATTTTCTTCTCTCTATCGTTACATTCTCATATATTAACATAATATCTCGCCTCTATCTCTATCTTCATTGTGTTATCCTAATCTCTCTTAAGTTACCAAATTTTTCTCTGTCTTCTGTCGCTCTTTGCGTATCTTAGTTTCCTATCCCTTCAACTGATTGTTACACGAATCTTTCCCCTTGTGGTGTGTACTCCCGAGAAGCTGCAACTGCAAAACATTCCAGTTCGATCGGACTTTGCCTACAACTTTCCTTTTTCTCTTCTTTAAAAATTGTTTTTCTTCGTTTCGGTAAAATGCATTTGTTTATGTTTCGTACTCTGGGAAATTTGAAAGTAAGCGGTTGACACTAAATATCTGTGAGAAATTATCGTAAATTTACTTTAATGAGAGGGTTCCATATGTTTTCGAAATGCAAAGCCATTCAATGGAGAAACTTCTCGAGAGGCTCATGATTTGAAAACTCCGGGGGAAAGAAAAACATTTTTCATTTATTAGAATGACATAAAGATATGATTGAAAAATAAGAAAAAAATTCTATCCAAGGAACTTTTCTTTCGTTGAACACAGCTGTTACGATGCTAACCTCACATGCGATCATGTATCGTGATTTTTCAGTTTATACTCTATTTTTTGGAGAAATATGATTGTGTGATTAGTTTTTTTCAGGACGATCTTGAGAGTTCCGGAAATCTTATTCTTCCGGATAAATCAATATTAGAAGAATACGTCCGGAGGTATAGAACAAATCTGCATTCAATAACCAACTATAATTTTTTTATCAAGGAAGCGAGGACGCTTAGAACGGTTGCATTCTGAACCGATCCAAGAACGAGACGAGTCTTCTGACAGAGGCTCCCCTTGCCCATCAACTAAGTCTGAGCTTCTACCAGCTTGCACTGGTTAGCAGTTTTATCACTAATGGTTAAAAGTTATGTTTTACAGCTCGAGTAGTCAATCCGTCATCATATGGTCATCCATACATAACAACTCCAAGTAGGAATCATTCTATAGAACCAGCCACAACTTCAGCAACTCCAACAACATCTGGAGCTGTGATGCTATTAGATTCTATCCAGCCGGCAACCAATTATAATAACTTCAACTCAACTCCTCAAGCTTTTTTAAGGTTTTTCATTATTTCATTTCACATTCCTAATATTTTCCGTTCTTGATCTAGAGCAAATACCGCCCGAATACAATGTGCTCGTCCAATACAATTCGAGGCACCTAAAAGTGCATTCGAAGAAAGAATGCAAATGCAAGCTAATGCTATTCGAAAAGCTTCCATTAATTCTACAACATCAGATGATTTCAAACAGGTACTGTTCCACAACTTTTAGATCAATTCCTATTTGTACTGTTATTGCATGATTAACAAGAAAAGCTATGAATTCAATCTTTCTTATAAACTGTTCTGTTCATCTTCTTTTGTTTTATTCTAAATCTCTCCGTTCTTGTATGTTATTTTTCTATCTATAGATTTTTATTAAGAAATAGTATTTATTTAAGCTTCATCATCTCTCGCTATCTCACTTGAATGATATTATTGAAACTTTCGAAGCAAAAATTAGTTCCAGTTTAAAGAATTTTTTACAGTTTCCAGTGTTCATTTTTTGTTGTTGATAATAATCGAATAATAAAGTTGTGTTTTACAGAGCAGTGAACAAACCCGACGTGGCTCTGACAGTATGAATTCCATCTCATCAGCATTTGAAGCTGCACTAGCAGAAAAACAACAAGGACTTGGACGACACGAAAGGTATAATCCATTTTTATTTTATTGGAAAGACTTGGAGTCATATAGATACGCTGCTCATATTCCTGTCTTGCGTGGAGACGGTAGTGGTCGTCAAAGTGCTGCCAGCGTTGACAGCTCTCAGAGGTATTAATTTTATCATACTTTTGACTTTGAGAAACTTCTTCTCATTAATGTCGTTATTTCATCGGACTTTAATCTTTTTAACTGACAAAATGTCATATGATTTCCTCGGAGAACATCACAAGTTTTTCTCCCCTTTCTTTTCCTCTTTACTTTACTTTTGATATTCACATTTTTGATGACCATGGTACCAACGCTGCTCATAACCAGGTAATAATACCTTATAGCTAAGAATTCGGAAAAATTTATTTTGGAAACTAGTAAATCATCCCCTTTCCTAGTATATTTTGTCATACAAGATATAATCATACTCTCTTTCACCTCCCCTCTTTCTCCCACTCTCTATACCTGAGTGTAAACTTGTGACAGCAACTGTTTTCAAGAGTGTTGCATCATTTCCTAACAGTTCAAAGCTGAATAGTATTCTGTTATTATTCATGATAATGCTCCAAAGAATACAAATTTTGTTTTATTCTGCCAAAAAAAATGTATCATCGTAACAAAAGATGGTTTTTCCTATGATATTTTCACCAATCACCCTAATCAGCACATTTTTCTTCGTTTTCTTTTTCTATTCTAAATACTTTTTTCCAAAGCAGAAAACACGGTATATTAATTCATGATTTAAAAAAAAAACAGCAGCACTTTCAAGTGTTAATTCCTCTTGAATAATAATTCCAACGTCACAAATTTTTACAGCGGAGTTCTTGAAACAGCCTCGAAGCAATTGGACCAAGTCATCGATCAGGCTCGTCATAGACATCATCAACACCGAAGTAAATTCAAAGAAGCCATTGACTATTTAGATCAAATCTTCGAAGACCTGAAAAAAGAATGCGAGGTTCGTATAGGGCTTAAGTCAAGAAAATGCGCTGTTTCCAGCCAACAGAAGAAGTATCAGTCAAACCTTCAAAGCCAGTCAATGCATCAATCATGACTCAGCCTGTACCCACTCTATCTACTAAGAAAGAGAGTATCTCAGTCAAGTAATACATACATTTTTTTATCTCAAATAGTATCATATGGTTAGTTCACACGCACTGATGTGCGCACTGACACAATCAGATCTTCAAAGTTTAAATTACCTCAAAATATTATTTGCCCGTGATTTTCACTCATTCTTTGTTCTAGAAAACCTAACGCTACAAATGCACCAACAGTTGGTCAGATTAATTCGAACAGTTTGAAAACTAACAGTTTACCAACACGAGGGAATAAGAACAAAATTATGAAGGTAGTAACATTGTTTTGATTTTTTGTTGAATAAAAAGCTAAAGCAAAAACTCAGTTTAAGATCGGACTTTTATCCGTTTTTTTACAGCCTCCATCACCCTTGGACGTTGTAATCGCAGCGGGGATGACATCCTCGAATAGTCTCAAGGCATCCAAACCATCGAAAGACACATCAGAACCTCCGATAGATTACGCAGTCTCAGAAACTATTGTTTTGCCTAAGAAGACCGACAAACTGGACTTCACACGCAGGTATAAATTGATCATAGCTAAAAACAAATAATGTTCCTCTCAAAAAAGATGGCTCCACAACGATTTATCATCACTAGCTCATAACGGTCCAGTCAACCTGATATCCGACTCGGTATGTTTGATAATTCTAAAGTATGAGTCTCGTTTTCTGGCTATTCAATTCAATTTGTGGTGGCTCACTTATTCAGTTAGAAATCTTTACTTCCCCGTTTGATCCTTTGTAGATCTGCTCCTTTTTCTGCCTCCTTTAGATATTCTTTTCAGGGTACTTACTTGGATGAAGATGAACATTCTCTCGGAAGTTGTTCAGCTGAAGTAGCTGCGATCAATGTGGACAAAATAAAAAGAACAACGTTTTTCTTCTGCTAAAGATGATAATAATCATTCTACACATTTCAGTAAACAACCGCAAATTATCTTACCTCAGAACCAGCCTGCTCCTATTCGTCCTCAACCCTTCCGACCGCAACCCGGCTACATTGGAGCAGCAGGATCAAGTAATGGGTGTGTTCAATTAAATGCAACAAATTACATTGAACGGATTTCATGTTTAGGACTCGGCATTTCCCTGTCGATATCGATAGTCGCTTCACCAGCTCATCTTCCCTACAACGAGTTGCTTCCTTCGATCATATGTCTCCTGAGAAACGCTCAAATGATAATCACTATTGGCGGTCAGGATCACAGGTGTTTTTTTCATTCGTAATGGTTTATTTTAACTGTTTTTTGTTAGGAACCCTATCATACATTACAATCAGTCCGCTCCGATGCGGAATTCAGACCATCCCCTTCAGCTTTCCAAGCTCTTGGCAACCGTGGAAGCAGTCTTAGAGCTTCTTTACGTTCTTTACCAGATGCATCAAATGTTCGAGCCAACTCTGTATCGAGACGTGAACATCAGCAACCCCCACTCTCGATCGATCAGTTAGTTGCTGATCTCGAACTAAATACAGAAACACAAGTATGTTTTTCTCTCAAAAGTTTTTAACATAGCTTGATCTCTAGCAAACTCTCGCGAACGATAAACGCAGGTCATTCCCAACAAGTTTAGAATCAGAAGTCAATTCCCTCTCGCGAAACAACTCTCAAAGAGATCGAACTACAGGGTTTGTTCGGTTATAGTTTATTTTAAAATACGGAATCAGAAGATAAAAACCAGCTGTTCACTCTATAGTATCACTTTCAAAATTTGATTTAAGTGCTGGTGTTCGGACGTCTTATCACGCTCCAGCTGCTCCAGTTAAATCAAATCTAACCAACAGAGTGAGCAATCATTTTAAAATGGATTGAGAACTATATTTTTTCCAGAACTTAAACTTGAATCATAAAAGCTTAGATGAAGTAACATCTTTATTGAACAATGTGGTAGGGGATATGAATAATAGTAATGTCCAACTAAGAAGGAAACAAACCAACAGTAACACGAATACCGGCAGTAAGATTTTATAGAACATCATTTCAAAGAGTTCACATTCTTAGATCAACTTAATCCGTTCGAAACTATTAATCAAGAGAAAATAAATCCTAGCCGAGTTGAAGCCATGCATAATATGTTTGAACGAGGAGGTAGTACAAAAACTAAAAATGGTTCGTTAATGTTATTCTAGAAGCATAGCCACGTTTGGGTTTCTATTAATGATATTAGTATTTGATAATATTATGACATGGTTGTCAATTTCTTAGCCGTTAACAGGTTTATAGATGTAGTGTTCATTAGTTTACGCGCAAACATACGCTTCAGTTTGAAACTCATCTTATTAGAAAAGTTCATCTCAAAAGTGATTTTTAATTTTTTGGAATTCTATAATTACAGACCAGCATATCTGCTGATTGTTGTCGTTGATAATTCAAAGTTGAAGGTAAAAAAGCACATGACTATTCCACATTCTCACTTTTCATTTCAAGCTGAATGAAATATTTAACTTCGTAATTAGCCTAAAGCTTTCAGTTCAAATCAGTTATACTTAATCACTTTATTTAACACTAAACCGCGAAATTTTTGATTCACGCAGTTACCCGATTCGCTTTTTCTTTTTGGTTACTTAAGCTTCATCTCAGTTAATTCTTAGTTGATTTCGGCTCTATTTTCTGACGGTATTCATTTTATCCTCTAATTTCAGGCAACTCCAATGCACATTCTGCATGGAGGACAGGCCCTCAGCCTTTTCGTCGCATTGCTCAACAACCAGCATCCACTAATAATAATAATAATAATAATAATAATAATAATAATACTATGAAGCCACCATATGATGAAGAAAGTTATTATGACATTGCGGATTTTGCAGTGAAGCCTTATAGGGTAACACTTCTTAACGTAGCGTTTGAGTAGTAAATAAACTCTTTTCAGAAAGTCTCTCCACCACGACAAGTTCTTCAAACTACTTCAACCCGCAAAGCCTCGCCTTCTATTGATCCTATTGCACCTGCCTACCCTTCCAGTCAACCTCCACAGTTCCCACCAGCGAACAATAATATCAGAAATAGTTTGAACGGAAAACCTCATTGAAGTTTCAATTAAAAATGTTAAGGTTCAGCTACCTCATCAACAAATGGAGGTTATTATTCTTCAAATAGTTCAATGGCTGGTGGTAATCAGATGACTCGAAGAAGTTCTTTAGTAGGCCATCAATCTATTTCATCACGAGCTCCATCGATAGATGATGAAGATGATGGGTTTTATGATAACATTGGAGTTGTACGCGTTTTATACCCACTGTATGATCAATAATCAATCTTCAGTACGATGAGCGAAGATTTTCTCATGGTTCTGATATGGATGTTGCTTCTATATCAACGAGGACCCCTGGAAATGCAAAAGGAACACGCATCGGTAGTTTTCTGCGGAAAATAGGAGGACGAACTAACCGGCCGCCTGGCAGTGCTGCTAGTCTTATATCCCTAAATAAAGTAAAACGCCAAACAGAGATGGAACTTTTTCTTTGTGTCATTATAGGTAGCCAATGAAACTCAATTGCATCAAGGAATTCTTCAAAAAAGCAATAGTATGAGTTCGGAGCCTTGGAATAAGCAAATTTTACAATCAAATGGAAGTAAGCATCTTGAAAATATTAATTAACAATAAAAAAATACAGAAGGTCTAACGTCATCGAACTCGTCTTCGTCTGCAGTAAAATCTGAGCGTGGAAGTAATAGTGGAATAGGAACACGTTTGAAAAATTCATTATTCGGATCTAAAAAACGATTGAATGGATGAAGTATTCCGGTATGCTTTTATTTTTTTTTGTTATTTTGTATTTATTGCATATTTTTTAATAACTCCAGATTCTTTCATTTTCCTTCTGTATACGTTTTTTGGAAAATACTTGTTAATGAAGCTCTGAACTGTACTGAATTATGCATTGATCAAACGATATAATACACCATTAAGGAATGTCATGAGATCGAGATATGATAAAAGAATATGAGTAAAAAAAGTGAAATTTGCAAAGTACAGGAACTTTTCTGTAATAGAATACAATTGCCTCCAAAGTTTTCAGTATAATTCTCGTGAAGAATATGCTGTCGCCCGGTTGTGTAATGATAATGAAGTGGGAAAACTCTTTTAAAATCTTGCTGAACATCATATGTAAGCGATAAAATGTCTTCGTTATCTGGAAAATTTGAGATGAACACGTTAAGAGAAGAGAAAGGTAAGCTCATACCTGTCAACAAAACATCATATATACAAGTATCTAAGAATGAATCTGTCAAGTTTTTTCTTTGACATCGTTCTGAAAAACATATTTATCGCTTTTTAAAAATATTCAAACCTAAAGCTGCAGATTTTGAAATCTTCAATGGGATTTCTTGACAAGTACTAAACTCTTCAGGCATGGAAATCATTGATTTCAATGGGCTTACAAAGCTTGGATGACATCCAGATAAGCAAAGTTGTGAAGAAGTAGACGAAGACGACTAATAAACTTGCCATTAGGGAACAAGTTGCAAAATAAAACTCACTTGCAATACAAACTGTGGTGAACGAACAGATACACTCATATAATTTCCTCTTCTCCTTATATGAATAGAAGAATCAATATATCTCAAGTTTAACTCGATATAATCTACTGATTGGCGTAAAACCTAGGCATAATAAATTGATATAAATGAAAAAGAAACATACTTCTATAGCTCTACGGTTTCCATCCACGTTGACAGATGTAACTCCGCTCATAAAAGAAATTGGAAGATTAGTATCCTCCAATGAGGTTGAGTAAGTTAATTGCTTTGATAATGTGCAGTTATGAGGCCGCAGAATGACTGTTACCTTAAAAAACACAGTCATTTCATAAACATTTCTCTCTACCTGAGTTATATGGGAGAGATATTGTTGATTGTTGGAACGAGAGTCCGTGATTTGAACAATAAAATACCTAAAAACGTTTTTCTTCACATAGTTATCAATATAGAAAACCGATTGTCAGTGACTGCCAAAGCGCCAGGATTGGTGCAAGAGCTCCAGAAGCCATCAAATTTACGGACATGTAGTTGACCGTACACGGAGCAATAACGAATGTTTCTCTGCGCTGGTGCGGGTAAAAAATGACATCTGAAACAGAATGATGAAAAAAATTAAAAACCTGAAACCTGTTATGATAGCTCTCTGCTGCAGATTGAAGCTGAACTTTAGAGCAGTTCAGCTCATTCCACTGCTTTTTCATAAGGTATTCAATTGAATGAAACTTCAAATGCCCTCGACAGAAAGGAATACTGTCATTCAGACACTTGATATATGTTTGTAAAACCTAGAAATACAGAAAGAAACTTTGAAATACTTAACTTACTTGACAGTAGCGTTCAGATGAAGATTCAACTAGATATTCGTAATCTTTCGTTCTAGAAAACCATTGAGTGCACTCCTCAATTGGACAACTTTGGTACGCTTTCAAAAAATAATGTGTGGTACTCAGAAAGCAAGCTTTACCACATATCGTCTGCCAAGATATTATAAAACCCAAAAAAAAATCATTTGTCAACATCTAGCGAAGCATTATACACAATCAGTTAGCCGCTTTTCCCACAAAGAATACTGAAATAAAGATTTTTTGAAAAGTTATGACGGTAATAATACTCTGAGACACACGGAACGAAACAATGACAATCCGGAAAAAGGAAAAGGACATTTGTCTGCGACACCTGTTAAAAATACAGATGTCAGACAGTTTCTTTCTGTTTTTTGGAAGAACCGACAACAATTCATCGAGCTATTTGAAGTAACCGATGAAATTGTCTCCTTATCGACAGACAGATGACAAATTTTCCATAAAAACTCTTTCGGGTGAGGACATTGTAATGAATGGATTGAATGAAGAGAAAAGGTAATGAAAGAAAAAATAATAGGAGTTGTTAACAAAAAGTTAATGAATATCAACGAATGATAAACGTCTTAGCAACATGATTGATTACTTGAAATCAAAATGGTGACAGAACTGACACGCCTTTAATGACTTTCTAGTTCTATTGATTATTGTTTTTTTTTGTGTTAAATAAAAATTATTCTAGAATATAAAAATCACAAATGACTCAAAAGCAAACGATTATATCGATTGAAATGATAAGAATTAGAAAGAAGATGAAGATGAGAATAAGAAGAGAACAAACAGCCAACGAATCTTCTTGTGTTTATCATTCAATATTCGTTTTTCTGTCTTTTGGCTGATTGTCATCTTTCAAATATGCAAATTTAGGAATACACAGAAAAAAACATCTGAAAACATTTAGGCATTCGAGAACACACAAAGGTAGAAACTTATTGTATTCTCAAAATAACCAGTGAAGAAGATAAATGGGGTGATAAGAATTCTAGAGATAAGGAAACCAATTGTGTATTTTTCAACAGAGAACCTAATATTAGCACTTTTCCAAGAATTTCCTTTTGATCAACTTCTACATCATCCCGTAGAAGATCGGTTAACATCCATACCACAGTCCTGATATGTAACATTCATTAATTACAACAAATATTCTTTATTAACCCTTGCGTGACCTAGAATGATAGTGCAGGAATGCTGCGCCAATCGCAATTGGCGCGAAAATGAGGCGTTCAAAAAAAAAGCCGGTCATTAAGAATATGCGTTGTGCTTTAAAGCGTTCTTTAGGTTATACTTTAATTTGCATGTTCTAATTTAGGCTTTGAAAATGTCACAACGGGTAACGAGATCTAGAGGAAATAAGCTTGTCATACCTGATGAAGAACAGCCGCGCATTCGGGACCATTTTACAGTAAGATCTTATACTCTCAATCCAATCCATATACTGTGCAGGTGACAAGAAATCGTAGAACAGCTACGAAAAAAATTATTGAAAACCACGTTGCTGCAACAGTTGTCAAAAATAATGAGGAAGTGAGCTTTTTTTTTTACAGTTTCTAGAATAAGATTTGTTAAAGAATGTTGTACAGCCTGTGAAAAGTATAACGAAAAGAGTTAAAAAAGAATTAAATCAAGCAGGAGACTCTGCGGGATTTGCACTTTCAGACCCTTCTTACTCCATTAAGGTTAGCGTGAAAGCAACTATTTACACTGAAAATTTTAGGCTATAGGAGTTCAATCTGAGAGCTGCCCTGTTCCTCAATCACCACCACGAAGGGCTCGTAAGGTACGCCTTTCCAGTTGATTTGAATATTAATATAAAGTTGTAGACACCAACTCCCAACAGTTCTCCTATTTCAAAAGCATCAAATGCTAGAAAAACTCTCTTTATCGATAAGCCTAATGAATCGGATACGTGCGTCAGCTTAGAATGTCCTGTGAAGACCGGTTAGCTCCTCATTTTTTCAATACCAAACCCGGCGTTTCTGTCCTTCAGCAACAAAGAAAGGCTCTGTCAAGATTAGAACAGTTGCTCAATTGCAAGCAGCTTTAGCTGAAAAGGGAGCTCTCCGAAAACTTCATCAACAGAATACTGAAAATAAAAGTCGACAGGTTCAGCAGAATGCATTGATGGTGCATATTACACTTTTTTCAGGTCGAAGAGCATCTTAATTTGTTAAAGTCACCAGTTAAAGCTGTAATAAGAGGATCTGCTGTAGACACAAACTCCAATCCAGAAAATATCTCGCCTTCTAAGAAGGCCACTTATGTGAAGCAAATAGAAAGATGTATTCTGGAGAGGCCGAAAACACCGGAAGGAAGACTTCCAGCACCAGATTATGTTCTACCTACATATAAAACTCCAGCAAAGCAAGTGGATTCCGACGAAGAGCGAGAAGCTGAAGAAAAACTGTTAGTTACCTACTTCTTTAATAGTCCGGATTTCAACAATATAGGAGAGTTTTCGATTATGGTAAAGCTTCTCGCCTTTTACCTGAAGTTAAGGAGAACAGTGCCGTTCCACTGCCAACGAAGTATCAAACTCTTCTTGAATCTTTCCAAGGCTGTGATAGAGTTAGTTCCAAAATTCTATATACGCAATGGCTCTTTTCAAGATTTTGTCGATTTACTCTAGTCAAGGACGCCGTTGTGTTGTAAGTGAAATCCAGAAGAATGTCCAAAAAAATACAAAACGGTTTGCTTCAATTAAAAAAAATTATATTATTATTAATATTCAGTGATTTTACTCTGAAGCACTTAGCTCAAGTTTTGCATGTCTATCCCAAATCCTATAATGTAAAATTAGAAGAGAAATGGCATGCTTTTGGAGGAGTCACTACTGGTAAATATGAACATGTCATGTCTGCAAATTTGAAAGATGGTGAGTGTATTCAGCTGTTAATACTAACTTTCTCTAATTCAGATCTCATTGAGTATATGCTACCTGATAGCCCTACGAAATGTATCGAAACTCCTCTGCCGTTGGTTAACCCAGGAAAATGTTTATCTCCCCTGAAAAGTCCGAGAAAAAAGTGTACAGCTCCTTTACCACGGTGCCTCCACTACGAATTTTAACCCTTAAAACATCAGTTGTAGAGCTCCAGAACTTGATACTGCTCCTCGCTTGGAAGGATGGAGGATGGCCTGCCGTGGGCATGTCATGAGATATCTGCTTGCCGAAAAAGTTAAACAGTGTTACAAAGCCTTCATGTGCAAAATAGGAGGTACTTATTCATTTTCTTCTCACTGCTCTTCATATGCGTTTGTTCAAGGACCCGAACCAAAGTTTCCAGTCAAGCGTTTTCATCCGAAATTTGCACTCAAAATTGATACGGAATGTACAGACCTAGAACAAGTTTGATTAAATATTTAAATACCTCTATACTATAGAGTAATCAGGTCCTATTACCTGAGCCTCCAAAGAGAGAAGAGAACTTAAGGCACATGCGGGATTTTATGGACTCTGTCGCTGTTGAAGTTAAAATTCCCAGCGCTGTTGATGTATGTTCGAAATGCTGATTTTAATTTAATTGCCGAGTTTATTAGAAAGCTATAGAAGAGCTGAGAAGTCCAGTGAAGTCGCTAGTTTCCGCTTCAACTAGTATTCCATTATCTCCAAGAAAATTTGCTCAAGTTCAAGCAGCTAAACCGAAAGGAACAATGAATTTACTAGAACGAGTACGGTTTCAACAAGCTGTTGAATTATCACTTTTTTTATAGATAAGAGCCAAAGAAGCTGCGAAAAAACTAGCGGAATCTATGAGAGATCCTGAGGCTGAAAGAAAAAAAGCTTTACTGCAGAGGTTAGAACAGAGCATTCTACGATCGGTTTTATGGTGAACTTAAATAAATCCTCAAGAGTCTAACATTGTTCTTTGCAGTTTGTATACCCAAAAGCAATGTAGATCTCTAGAGTTGAATACGGTAGTAGAGAAACTTGTTTATAATGGAGGACGAACTCTCAGCAACAGTAAATTATCTCTATTTTTATCTTCAACAATTTGACCTTTTCAGGTGATGTAAAGTTACATCTGGAGATGTTGTGCGAAGTTGCGCCCAACTATTGTAGCATCAAGGAAGTCGTGTCTCGAAAATATTTGCAGATTACGGAGCCAGACTTTCGCGTTCTTGGAAACATAGTGAAAAAAGAACTTGAACGATTATCTGCATAATATCGCATCTAATTTATATTAGTGGTTCTGTACAAAATGTACTTTACTCTGGCTTACAAGTCTTTACTTCTGTATTATTCTTTTATTTACCTCTTAACTTCGATTAATACCCTAATTTTACAAGCTTTGCTGATACGTCTGACATTTTTTGAGACAATAAATCGTTTTGTACATAATCCAATTTTTTCCCGTCGATTTTATTGATTGACTTATTTGTAGTGTAGAGTGATAAGAAATGATCGAAATTTTTTCATTCATGCAAACATGGGCTGGCTGGAGGCTGTGTGTACAGCAGTTGTTCGATATTTCTTTCAATTTTTCTGGACTTCTCTAACTGCCGTTCACCTATTGAAAGATAGGTTATTGTATAGAAACGTAGTTACCAAAGCTTATCCTAAGCCAAAGTGTCTGGAAGGATGGTGTTCTCATTTCATTCAATTAGAGGTATGATACTACTTTCTATTGGCTCATTGCTTCATTTTTGAGGGTGTAACTCTCCACTACGTCCAAAGTGGTCAGAATGAAAAGCCACTTCTACTTATGATCCATGGTTTTCCTGAGTTTTGGTACTCATGGAGATACCAACTCAAAGAATTTCAGAGAGATTATAGGTGCTGTCTAACTTCGCAGCTGAGTGCTGAGTGATTTTTCAGATGCGTTGCTATTGATATGAGAGGATACAATTTATCTGAAAAGCCTATCGGCGTGGAAAATTACTGTCTTGACATTCTAGCCAACGATATTCAGCTAGTTATCAGAAAATTAGGTTAGCTCTCGCTTTCCTCTTCCACATATAACTTTTCACAAAGGATATCAAAGAGCAATCGTTATGGCTCACGATTGGGGAGCAATTGTTGCTTGGCAGGTATTTCTAACAGTCATTTACTGCTCCAACTTCTCATAATTTGTTCGTGGTTTTGTTCCCACTATGAGAGATACCATACTTCCAATGTCTGAACAGCCGTTGTGTGATAATGCAAAACCAGAATAATTAATTTGCTCGAATAAGAGACAAGAAAACGAGAACTCCAGACTGCAATGATGTTTCCTGAAGTAATCGAAAAGCTTGTAATTTGTAATGTTCCTCATCCAAAAGCCTACGAAATAAGTTTTAAACAGTTGTTGAAAAGCTGGTTAGTATAATTGAAATTTTATTAATTGTTCGTATTTTAGGTATATATTTATGTTTCAATCTCCCTATATCCCTGAATGGAGCGTTGCAAATCGAGACTTCCGCATGCTCAATGCGATGTTTAGAGGACGGAAAGGTGGTTTGAAAAATCGTCAGAACTTCACAGAAGAAGATCTCCAGGCTTGGAGATACGTATTCAGTCAAGAAGGTCTCGGAATTGTTAGAAAAATCCTTATTGTTGTAAATTCATTTTAGGTGCTCTGACTCCCCCTATCAACTTTTACAGAGCATTGTTTTCTGCGCCATCAAAATTCAGAACTTCCGAACTGATTCAGGTTTTTCGTCAAGTTTCATATCCTCTAGAGAAATTGTCTAATCTGTAGCCACCTGTTCTTATCGTTTGGGGAACAGGAGATCCGTTTCTAACCAAAGAAAGTGCGAAGAAAAGTGTGCAGGTAAAGTGTTTGGAAACTTGCAGTATTAACACACACTGAGGTTCTAGTTCTGTAGGTCAGCTCAACTCTACTTGTTAGAAGGAATATCTCATTGGGTTCAGCAAGATGAACCTCAAAAAGTAAATGCACGTATTCGCAAGTTTCTGGATGAGAACTCCAAGTTGTGAGAACCTGTGTCAAAAATGTGGAAAAAGTAAATAGTGTTGTAACCATTATCACATATTTGAAAGTAATCTGAGAATGGATTAACATATAAGTAGTTGATTGTTGAAGTTATGCAAATTAATAAATGAGCGACATTGGAATAGTGAGTGGGATAATGCATCAAGTATCCGTTCGTTATAAATAATAATTTATTTAAATGTGATGATTAATTAAAAAATGAATATATGATATACTATGCACATCGGTTGGCTTAAGGAAGGCTAGAGGAATATTGCAGGTAGCAGATCAGAGGATAGATGAAGTTAAATAGCTATACATACAATTGAGATGTTATATTTCCTCAAATACAAGCAGTTTTGAACAACCGATTGACTCAGAAATGTATATGTACATTATATGAATATAATGGGTAAGTGGATGATTTCTGTGTTCTGCTGTTGTGATTGCCAGATTTAAATACAACAACCGATCATATAATATTAAAATACATTTAATTAACATACAGATTGCAAGTTGACGAAAGCAGGGTGGGGAAAGGGGTTGGGGAAATGAAGTTAGGGAAATTGCCAGCATTTTCATTTGAGGACTAAATGGAGCATTTATAGATTTACCCGGTTCTTTGTTATTATGAAAAATAAAAAGAAACATTATTTAGACTTGATTATTAGATAATAGGTTAAATATTTTTGAGACTATTATAAACCTTTCAGTGTAAATTCTTAATCGTCGTTTTTTTAGCACAGATTGGTCGAAATGAGAGGTTGATAACATTCTCGTGTTAAAACAGTGATGAATTCAGATAGTTCGGAAATAAGATAGGTACTCAGAACTATAGTATATGAGACTAGTCAATAAGGATATGTTTCCTCATGACGAGACGGAACCCTGAAGCTACATGTGAATATAGGTTTGATACATCGATTATTACGTTATGAAGAAGTGCGAGCAGGGTAGGAGAAGCACTGATGTGATAGATTTCCATTCGAATAAGAGAAATCTAAACATATCATTTTCAGCTTAAAGAAAGTAAAAGTGATAGGAAAAATATTCCTGATAAACTTGGATGGAGAAAATGGAAAACGATTGGAGAAAATAGTAATCGAACTGAATTGAAAAAGAAAAAATCGTGTTAGAGGAAAAAGTATGCAGAAAGATTGTTCTATTACTTCAATTCTTGAAGAAAACGTTTGCATAAAAACATCTGAAGTCAATTAATTGATGGTACGCAGTCCACTTCGTGCACAGTACATAACGACATTCCAGTTCGATAGACATACGAGGTCGTTCTTCTCAACTGAGTTGATACGATCACCGGATGGGGCGACGTTACACATGCGCAAACACCTGAAAAAATGAAAAAGGTGAAATACAAAAATTACTTTTTGTCTAGGTGGAGAAGATAATGCGAGTTGAAAATATATACCTATCTCCAACGCCCAGATCTGAGTTAGACATGCCGAGGAATTCACAACAAGGCCGATTATCACGATTCTGATTAGCACAATAAAGAATATTTGACAGATACTGAAATGAGTTTTTTTTTGTTTTTTTGGCTTCTTTTTCAACATACCTTCAAGTCACATCCATCTTGTTGAACAGCAGCGATCAAAGTTTCCGCGGCTACATGTTCACGGTGCTCGTATGTGCACAATGAATGGCAGCTTGCAGGAACCTATCATTATTCAATTTAGATTTATAACTTGATCTATTGAATCTTACATGTTGCTGGCAGCAAGATAAGAAAAGGTCATCTACGGTTTTTCGTGAAAGACAGGGTGAGTAGGGAGGACGGCTGCGTTCTGTTCCACATTCCGATGTCAAATCTGAGTCGGATATTTCAGTTATTGGAAACTCGTGAGACAGTGTTTTTGCATCGCCACCTGCAAATTCTGAGTACTAAGATAATATTTAAATTCTCCAACTTGATGGTGCACGGCGGATCTCCTGATCAACAAATTTCTCAGTAGCTGGAGATTCAGCCAGAGGCAAGGTACCACGAACATTGAACTTCTGTTTTACCTAAAGTGCTTGTTGAAGAAGATAGAAACGAACACAGGCTCACAAGCTCAGATTTCTTGTCATCTTTTTGCTCTTTATCTTCAATAGTTTCATATTTATCAAGTTTATGTGGACATTTCTCCATAACATAATCGATGCATCCGGATAAACATTTCTCTGGAAACAAATAGCTCATAATTAGTGGACTAATATAAGATTTCTCTACCTAAAACACGTTCAGTACAGCATAATACTTTCGGTAAAGAATGGCACTCAGGCAATTTTACGTCACCACGAACAATAGGGGATACACATATGATGAGAAGAGATAATGTGAGAACAGTTGGATAACTGAAGGAGGTAAAAGTAATATATCTTTGAGTGTCTTGAATGATATAATTTATTTCTAAAAACTTACAAATAGTTCATTTTCGTGAGAATAATCCGCCGCCACTAGAGCTTGACGACGTGCAACCACAGCCTTTATTATCGAAGAATCCTGAGTTTGAAAAGGAATCGAATGGGCGGTCCTAGAAGAGAAATTAAAATTTTCAGTTTTAATTGAATAGTATTCAAAATTCAGAGAGCATTGATAGATCGAATGGGAGATAATTAGGCTAAGAGGTCAGCAGAAAGTGACAATGTGATGAAGATGGTTTGAATCAGCTTCATGAATCATATTTATGACCAGCTCAACATAACATTATTACAGGCACACTAACTAACATTCACTTCTCACTATCTCACAATAGCTTCAAATGTTGAACTCACGTTTTGTCTGTTTCCCCCGAATAAACCGCCATTTCCATGATTGTCGAAAGAAGCATCTCCTCCGACTCCTCCTACCCCATGAGTAGACCTGGAAGAAAAACTTATAATTCATTTTTTAATTCAACTTTTTAGGCTTCATTCAGAACTGCTTCTTTGAAGTATTTTTTTATGTGAAACTTGAAAACTTTGAAAGTCCTGATATCAAATTCATAAAAGAGAAAGTTTGAGAGATAACAGAGGAAAGGATAAATAGGAGAAAGAGAATGAAAGAAGATTTGATAACCTATAAGAATGAAGAATTGAGAGATAAAGAGAGAGAGAGAGAGAGAGAGAGACAATAATGATAAGGAGAAGAGTTATTTAGCACAACCATCCACCACGCCTTCTAAAATCGAAATATGATATTCAATTGCCACGTGTGAGTCAGGATCTTCACGCCAACATTATGCTAATATCTTCTAAAGACACCGGTAAACTTTGTACTAACGAATCTTTTCTATTCTCATACGTTTGTTCACTTAGATAGTGTTGCATTTTTTAAGTTTTCGCTTGTTCTCTGTATAGATGAAATTAAAATGAGATAAACTCACCAGTTCCCAGAGCCAGTACCAACAGCAAACGTTGAGGCACCAGTTTGTGGTTGTAGGTCGGAAAGAGCTAGAGCAGCGCGAGGGCATGGACTATCCGGGAGCATATTGATATTATTGAAATAGCTTGTTTATATCCAAAAATGACTGATTAACGGCTTCGACGAGTTAGTCTTGAAGATATAATCCTTCCGTTGTCTGAATCTGCTTGATGATTTCGGATGTAATTTGAACTTGTTGGCGACTGATTAGTAATCAGATAACAGTGATGCAGTGAGTGTCTTTTTGTGTCTATAATACAGTCAAATAATCTGTTCGTTTCCCTGTTTAGGTGAACGAAGAATAAGGTCAAGGTATATCCGCAAACAGTGGAATAGTGAATGAGCGATAAAGAACTATGATAAGAGATGTTGGAAAAGAGTAATCATCATTCGACCATTGGAAGCTGTTAATAAGTTTCAGTATAATGAAAGTATGCAACGCGTAGAGAAGATTTTATAGCCAAAACTGATGAGTGATTTTGATGTTTTGTTAAGAAAGATCAAGAAAAGATCTAGCGAGTAGGTGTTTGTTTCCTTATTCAGATAAGAATAATATCCCGGCAATCGAGCGGAAATGTAAAAGAGACTCTGGTTGCAAATCCAAAGAAAGACTTTGCTCGATATGGAAAAACAGAAAGGAGATAAACTCAATATTTATAATAGCTAATCACTTATACGAATGCAGTATATGAATATATATGAATCATAGCATCAATATGATGGTATCGAATATATGTAATAATAATAATAACAATAATTATAAGACTGGTAGAAGTTACTCGAATAAGGTTATTCGAGATACCCTATTCACCAGAGAAAAGACTGCCAGTCCGAAATGCATTTTCTAAACGGGATTATATAAGCCGATTTGATGGCTAGTCAGCATACGGTATTATAGCTAAAGTGTGAGCGAACCGAATGTGTCGAGATCGTCTGGTTTTGCCCCTTTGCTTCTACTCCGCCCCTTATTCCCGCCCACTAGCCGTGCCATGCACAACGCCCAATCGCGAAAAAGAACAAGGAATTTGGAAATTATGAAGGAACGGATGAAAACGATGATTATCGTTACATATTTTTTCTCAACGAGATATAGTTAATTTTTTTGAAAAGGTGGAGAAAAAAGATGAATGGAATTCAAGAGAGTGTTTTACTTGGGGCACAGAATGATGGAGACCAAAGACGCAGAAAGAAGTTTAATTTCTCTATGAGATATGACGAAATGAATCAAGAATGAGTTTTCATTACAATATTAAATTATAGATTATATTAATATTTCATGAGAGTTTAGATCTTTTCAAATTGGCTATATTATGATTCACGAAGGTTCAGCGATTCAATTTCACCATTGAAGTGATGTTATGCGTGACTGATGACATTCCAATATGCTGTAGAAACTTAATAAAAAATCAGAAAATATACGACATTTTAATCGAAATTTGTAAATTTTCTTCTTTTTTTCTTCGTTGATCATCTAGATATATTAGGGTTTTCGGACAAACACTACTTGGCATTCTACACAGCCATGTATGGCAATGAAAGATCGAAAAAGGAATCAGAGTCATTGTACTTAGATAGTACCTCGATGACAAAATGAGAAGCCATTCGTCTGATACCCTGAAGGTCAAGCGGAGAAAGTGTGAAAAACGATGAAATAAATGTTTGAAGTGATGGAATGACCTAATTAACTTGAAATTCATAGTGAATAAGTTTTTCGAGTCAGATTATATGAGAAGAGCAGAATAATTTCCTTAACCCAGCACAATGATGTGATTGATTTGGAAATTGAGTCATCAAGGAATAAAAGAACAGACTCCAAAAACAAGAGGAGAATTCTGCATTAGATTCTTTCAGGAAGTTTGAGAGAAAAGCATAATCTTTTTCATTTTGTTGACAAGAAAATGATATAACAAGAGATGATGCTAATGATCAGATTAGGCTTAAAGTTCTTTTCTCGTTGCCAAGCAAAGATGATCATCTATAGCGTTCAGAGGAAAAGAAAAGAGATAAATAAGAACAGGAAAAGATCAAGACGAGCGTTTATGGTTAATGACAATGGAGAGAAATAACGATCAAGACCACCGTCAAGGTTCATTGTGAAACGTCTTCTAATTGAGAATCGGAGAGAAGGTGCATTTTTAAGCCAAAGAAAGTGTCAAGATCTCATATCTCATTCAAGCTTCATCTCCCTTTACGCAGACACCCGAAAAAGCGTATATCAAAAAGTGAACAAGAGAAAAAGAAAGAAAAGTGCCCAGCTGAACGGATCTCGAAATAACTATTCGTGTGATCAAGGTGAAGCTCGTATTAAAATGGAGATCTTTTCTTTTCCCAATCACAAGAACGAGCGATCAACATCGAGATGAAGAGATAATAGAAGTTCTGGACAGGATTGTCACAGGTATTTAACAAGCAGCTTTGTCTTGAATACTTCGGTATCTTCGAAGCTTATTCATCTTTCTCCCTCTGTCTCTCTCGCTTTGTCTCCTTCTCACTGTTTTTTCACACATCTACATTCATGAATGAATATGAATAAGGATTTTTTCTTGACAAGAAAACGGAAAAGAAAGAAAAAACTATCTTCGAGGTTGAATGAAGTGCTCTCGTACTTCAGTATGCTTTTGTAGACAGTAAACAGAGACAAGCCATATTAAGTAGGTTGCTTGGTTTGTGTGGGGTATCTTTGCCTGTTTTACAAAAACTAATGTTGATTATATTTGGAACAACGAAACCGCTGAAAGATTTTCCAACTAGGCACAAGAAAAAGACAATCAGATGTCAAGGCAAATTAATAAATGACATCATTTTATTTTTCTTATAATATAAAAGCATCTGATCGGCGATCATGAGATGAATAATCGAAAGGCATTTCTGCACAGGTTGAAATTGGATATAAACAATGCTTCAAAAAGGAATTTCAATTCTCAAATAGCTTGATGTTTGATAACATTTAGATGTGTTTGGAAGATCATGACGCACATTATCTCACTCGTACCTATTCCTGCTCCTCCCTCGCCCACCCCTAAATCTGTTTCTCTCTATCTTTCTCCATCTCTCCCTCCCAATATCTCTACTACCGGGGAGAAATGAAAAATTTATCCGTAGTTTCGATCTTTTCCCCATAGGCTAATCTTCTACTTACGAAAAAAGAAAGAAACATGAGGAAGAGAAATGAGATGAACTCAAAGAAGGTTCTAAACTAAAAATCTGTAAACACCTGTAACTACAAAGCACAGGCAGCCGAAGAACATCTTGTGTTATATGGATGAAGTTACCTGGATAGATAAATCACATGGACATACGTGATTAGTTTTAAAGTTTCAAAAATATTTTTAGTAGGTCAAGGGCTAACCGTATAAGGAAAAATCTTTTTCGATCAACATCATGTGAACTTGAGGGGATGATGCCTCGGGATATTTCCTTGCCTTATACAAAATACTGATGACTAATCAAATGACATCATTGTGAGAGAAGAGTTTTCAAGATAGGTAGAGCAAAGCGAAAACAAGCAGAGGGATCTTTAACAAATTGAAAAAATCTAATATTTCTAAATTTATCACCTGTTTTTATTGAGGCAAGTGTAGAAATCTACTACTGTTTTGAAAACTAAGAATCTACTTGATGAAATCTTATTTATTGAACCCCGTTGGCATGATTATAATGATATAAGGATATAGATCAAATGAAACTTCTTTTGAAGTCGGTTAGATTCAATCGAACAGTTAGTTATTACTATGCCCTAGGTGTTAAATAAGCCTTTTAGCCTATATTTATCCATACCATTGTAATCTATTTCTTTCTTCTAATCAACTTTCCAATTAGTCAAAAATTTTAGATAGAGAAAGAGAGAGAGAAGAGAGATGGAAAGATAGAGAGAAGGAGAGAAAGGAAAAGAGAAAGAAAGAGAGAGCTCAGTCACTGCGGTAAAAGTTGTTCATGTCATTTGTCTTAATAAAATCTATTTACATGATTGCCTCGGGAGCTATTCCTGAAGGCCAAGGACGATGATTTTACGTTATGATTCTCAGCGCCACTATAATCGGATGGCCGCTTACTGACAATCGCACCGTTCCTTTACCTGGTACGACCCCGTGTAAGTATGAAAATCAAAAACAGAAACCTAACCAAAATATGAGAAACCTTAAAAATTTTAATGAACTTACTCTTCAATAATAGTAATACAGCATGTAAATTCATAACTTCATTTAGATAGTTCTTATGTCATATACAATTCTTTAGAATGCGAGCGGTAAGCTAAAGAGTTTTCTAGATCACTTACCATATCATCGCCAGTTAAATGTCTAGATAACACCCTCACTTACTTTTTTGTTTCGTTTTCATTAAAATATCTCAGAGTAATCTCCGTTGATCTCGATTTTAAATGTTTGTGAAATCATTTAGATAATTTATTGCATGAATTATGGGGAAGCAAAAAAAAAGAATGCATACTTACGGATAGAGAGAGAGAGAGAGAGAGAAATCATGGAAAGAGAGAGATCATGGAGAAAAGTTTAAAAGACAAAGAAAAACAGCTCCTTATTATTATCACTTCAACACAAATTTCACTTTTTTGCTTTTAATTTCTCGGAAAGAAAAGGCAAAGCTACTGCTGATATGACCTTTTTCATAAAGAAAATAGTTCAATGTCAAAGGTCAGCAGAAGCATTTAGATAATCAAACTATTCACAAGGGTGAGAAAAATTGATAAAAGTTGGTAATCTTTGATGGTAAAAGAAAACAACGAAAGAATCTATTTTATATTCATACATAAAAAGCATTGTTGAAAAAGCTGGATTATCAAGTAATGAAGTGAGAAGATCTTTCACAAGTTAATTACCAGAATATTCTAATATCCTTCTTACCTGTTTCTGCTTCTATCCATCTATCCATCTCTTTTGTATAATTTTTTTTCTTTTTTTCTTCTGTTGTTCATAAACTTGATTCAATATTGTGCTGATAAGGATATCGGAAGTAAACGAAGTGAAAGCGAATCGATGTAATGGCTGCTCTCCTTAGGTTAACGAGGATCCGCATTCTCTTCTTTTTTTTCTTTTATTCTTATTTTCATGTATTATATGATTGCGCGATTGATTCGGTTTCGTATTCTAATGATGATTGGATTCCAGCTTTTTTCGGATTTCAACACCGTATGTCAAAAAAAAGAAGAAGCTATTATGCGAAACGCTTTATCAGTATTATCAGCTTACATATTATAACAGTATATAAATCTTCTTTTGAGCTTGACTGGAACAAAGCAAAAAGCGAGGAGAGAGAGAGAAAGAAAGAAAGAGAGAAAGCGGCTTTATTTGTTCAATTCTCGACAAGATTTCATTTGATAAATGATCCGATTTCTTTTCCGAACATTTCATTCATAGCTGCCGCTGCCAGTTAGAAATAAAAAATCCCGTTGCTTGAGCGGTTTTTAAGTGAAACGATCCGGCTTGAACTTCTTTCGTTAATTTTTTCTCTTACAACGAGATTTAGTTAGTGAACTATCGAAAATCGGTGAAGTTGCCCTTATAATTATACAATCTTGATAAAGAGAAATGAAGAGGATACGCTCAGAATACCTTTTTTGTGATTTGCATCTTTTTATTTCCGCATAAACTTTAAATTTTCGTTTCATTTCTTCTGATTTATCTATAACAACACATCTCTCATTCGACGAGTCTTGAAAGATTCTCGATTTTCTAGCTTCGAAAGCATACCTAAAGCCAGATTTTATTGGATTTCCCAAAGTGTACAGAAGGAATGTTCATTACAATTCGTAGGGAGAGAACAAGGAGTTACTGTAATAAATGACTGATGATTATAATTGTTTAGACAATTTCAATCATTTTGCATGAGCTACGAAGATAAAACTTATGAATTTTCTAGTTAAGCTTTATTCGGGCAAGCTAGATTTGTAATATGACTGGCCAATCTTGTACTACGCTCTACTGTTAAAAACTTGTTCCATATTGTATAATTAATTCTATTATGCCGTTCTCTGGCGAAAATACTCATTTTTATAGCTCCTAAAGCACTTTGGTCAAACCTGAAATGTTCATGATCGTTGAACGTAAGTTCGGACTCACCGGTGACAATGCCCATACATGTTGAAAGGATCTTTTTTTAGGTTCCTGCAACTTTGAGAGGCATCTCGTGGAGCCATGCAATACTGATCTAGAGCACATAGAAGATACCTACAATAGAATTCACTTTTGAATGAGCACTGTTCTCACCATTTTAACACTTCTTTACTATAAGAACCACGACGCACAAACTGAATGCCAGCAGCATACATCAATGTTTTTCTAGCTAGAGCATCATTTTGCGGAAAATACAAGTGCATTCCTTAGAATTACATAGCTAAACTTAACCGGAATATGTCTCAATATGTAAACCTCTATGTGTAGCGAAGTATTGGCTGTGGCTTGTGCGGATTGCATTCATCACTTGGTCTATATCATATAATGCTGATGATTGCAATAATTGATAAAAATCCAGTAAATTTGATAAATGACGAAACCGAATACTAGCGTCGACATACCAGTAAACTTTATAAGATTTATAAGCGATCTGAAATTTTTTTGGCATTTCATCCAATATTATTCTCATACTGCATCTATGATAGGCTTGAAGGCATAATTGTGCAGATTACGGGTATGCGGAGGAAAATCAGAGAAGTTGACTTTGTGATAGACCAGATTACAAACTGTCTTCAGCTCATTAACCTTAAACCGAGATGTGTTCAAACAAACTATGTTTTTTGTATATTCTAGTGAAATACCTCATGTGGTCGAAGCCCAACATCGTAATAAGCAATTGTATTATTCATTATATTTCGAATTTTTTTAATTGCTAAACGGGATTCAGCGAAATGGTTAGTAGATGCATATGTCACAATGACAACCTTATTACATTTGAAATTTAAATCATTAAAATCTTCTAACCTCTTCAAACGAAAACGATTTGACAGTTTCCAATTTCGTACTTGAGTCCAGCCCATACTGTTTCAAATATTTTAATAACTGGCAATTGAATGGCTTGCCCCTGGATGTTCTTTTACCATCAACATAAGCTTGAAAACAAAACTGTAATTAGTTTGGATTAATTGAATTTTTGTTTGTGATAAACATTTTCGCCTTCACAATTGCACTCTTCACTTATTACTTCATTTGTGTCTGTTTCTATTGACATATCAGTGTAGTCGGATGTCACCTCTAGAATAAATGGATGAATTAAATGAACACTTTTTATCCAACTCAATATTGCGTTTCCTTTCTCAGACGACAAATTCTCATCTTTTTCCGGCATTACCAAACGAGTTATCGCCAAATCATATTCACTGGATGATGGGGATGATGTATACGATTGTTGAGACGATATCCATATACCAGCCATTAAACCGATGCCTGAAGGGAGTATTTTGAATATTCAAGAATCACGTTAAGTGAAATGCTTCCTGTAATAGCTTTCATGGTAGTCTCTTACAAAATATCGATAGTATCCTTATGAATCTTGAACTATGCAAGTGGGCCGGTGTTGAAGACATTTCGAGGCAGGGTTTGTTGGAATTGATCCCTGTCAAGATATAAGTTTGAAAATATTCAAAACGAAATTCATTAAAATATTATTCAAAAGGAAACTCAGGATTGATGTTTTTATGAGCTCGTTGAAACCATTTCTTTTTGTCAGCTTTTTTCATCTACCTCATATATTTGTTCAGCTTCAAAGTTTCCAACATGATCAGTTTGACACGATTTGCGATAAGTCAAATGAGCCTTTACAAAAATAAAAATTATTTAGCTGGTTTCAAGCGATTTATTAGCTCTGCTCGTTCATATATTCAATAACAAAGCATTAGTAATCCTATCAAATAGATCAAGTAGAATTCAATCAACGTTTTAGCGTTAGCATTGCTAATGCTATGTTACAAGAAATAATGTTGTTGAAGTACGGGTTTATATGAACTGCTAAGGCGAATTGAGCAGAAGTATCAGTGTTTACATGAAGATCAAGAGAAAGAACTGAGCGGATACAGTGCTGTAAAAAATATATTGTGGTCAATAAAAGATGTTGGATTCTTACTTGTAATGATTGGTATGGTATACGAATGGCAGTAACTGCAATATTATATGATTCTCTGAGTCTCATTAGCTTTTCGTCAACAATCGAATTCGAACTATTATCAATCTCTTGTAGTACTTCACGCAGTATTCTCAAAAAGAAAATATAAGAAAATCCCAACAACATTCAAATAACCTGGAAGTCATCAGGTTCCACTGTGGTATTGCGAACTGTCGAGCATCATCAAAACTAACTTTTATTTCCCGTTCAATTGATGCTCTCAACTCCATCATGGAATCTTCTGATACCTTAAAAAATATTCTGAAAAACCAAAATATGATTGAATTTACTTCAGTGTATACTAATGACGCTGGCTGGATAGATTCTAGTTGTAGATTGTCTTTATCAAACAAAGGCTTCCAGTGAACAGCTTTCTCAAAGAGAAAAACTTTTGAAATATTAATAATAAATTGAAAACCGTGAAATCAAAGCTCATTTGACTACAGTGTAAAAACGGCTGAATGTTTCCATAGACGTTCATAGATGAAATGACTGTTCCTATCGAGCTCAAAGGGCACATAACATCATCCACTGTGTAGACGTTTCCTGTAATTAAAGAATTTAAATTCTGTTTGAGAGAATCAATACCATCGGTCGGATTGAGTAAGAGTATTGTCTCGTTATTGGTAGTGAGAACAAAAGCGGCTCTATCGCCTTCCGGAAGAGCGGATCCTAGAAATGGATAATCAAAAACAGCTTAAATAGATAGACGTGCCAAGAACTACATAACTAGGGTATTGTAAATAAAGTAGCCAGCAACACAGCAGAACAGCATGTTCTTCTTCATCTCCGCATCCGACATTCACAAACTGAAAGACAGGTATTGTGAGGGACATTCAAAACCGTACAAGTTAAAAAGGACAAACTTGATCTGCCGACATCCACATATCTATGACTCCAGGAAAAAGAATGGGATCAGAAACGAAGGGAATACAACTTGTAACTTCAGTGATCAATTCAAAACATTTTCTTGGATTCGTGTTATATATTTGGAATATGTTTTCAACACATGGAGGAGGCTTGATAGGTCTCAAATATCTATGAAAAAAAGTTTAGCAAATGAAAACCTGTGTTACCGAGACGAAAGAACGCGTTTTCCATAAACATCAAGAACTGTAGCATTGTACTTTCTATCTTCAAACTGAAGTCGCAAACTTCTCTCCCATGTAATACACTGATTGATTATCTTAAAAGGACATTCATAGCAAAAGAGCTTTGAATAATAAACCTTGCTCGGCTCTATAGTGTCAAGCCCAGTACTGGGAAACATCGCTGGTGGCATCATAGGCGGATCCAAAGCAACAATTAATTTCATATAGCTCCCTCTCATTGGTACTCTGGGATAAAATGGAAATTCAAACGATGGTGAGCACTTACGAATATCCTGTTAAAATTAAAGGAAACTGAATTCGAATTCCTCCATCTATCTGGAAATAGTAGTTTGATTAAAGTTTCAGAGGAACTGATTTTACAAAGCTTTCGAAATTTTTTTTTTGTTTACTTCTTCACAGTTTACTTACCTTTCCTCTAGAGTAGACAGATGAAAATGGTAGCTCTATGTTTCCAACAAATTGTCGGAGCAGTTGCTCATGAATACTATTGATCTCTCTGTCATCATAGTCTAGTTTACTTACGACCTTTTAAATTCTTGAATGGGTATGATTGATTAGGTAACGCAATACCTGATCGTATATTTTGATTTCAATACTGTCAGTAATAGATCGTAAGTCAATATTGGCAGTGTCTACGGCTATACGAAAAGTTTGCTGCCAATTAGGATGCTTTCCGAGAGCTGGTTTCGTTATAAATTTTTTATTCTGATAGTAAAAGTATGAGAAAAAATGAGCCGGACTATCATACTTGAAACGAACATTCCACAAATGATTGTAGGCTCCCATTATTCCTTGTAGGTAGGTTTATTGCCGATTGGATATTGATTATTAAATGGCACATATTAACATTAATGGTCTGCAAATTTTAAAGCCAAAGTTTGTTTCAACAATCTCTGTTACTTGTTGACGAGCGTATTCTTTACGCATGGGCTTCAACTTTCTACTCAAATCCGGCGGACCAAACAAACTTCCCAACGAAAAACTAGTGCCGACAGGTTCTTCACGTACAATTTGCTCATATTGGACACTATCTGATGTCTCGAATACGCTTTCCAGAATTCGACGTCTTCAAAATTAAAACATAGATAAATGCTCAGCATACATACCGCATTGCAACAGAGTGATTGTTCGCTGCCATACGATGACCGTCGATGCCTGTTCTATAACCGCTACCCGGTTTTCTGTCTTCGCTGTACAGCATGTTTGCATCAATTTCAGATGAATCTAGTCCTATCCTTGAAGAGGGTTTGCTATATGATCCCAAAACTTCCTAATAATTCATGCATACCTGCTCAAATCTGATGACTTCAATGAGAGTTTCATTCGAAAACGGCGTTCTAATACCTCCCAACGAACATTTGATTCAAAATCTTCATCTGTTACCAGGCGGCATAAGTGAGGAATTAATTGGAACCCCGTGTTCTGATTGACTTTCATGCTCTAACATTAATGATTAACTTATCTGAATTGTAATACTTACTTCTTGAACTCGCTCTGATGCTCGAACAGCAGATATTTCACAATCACCATGGGATATATAGTAAATCAGGGACCCGGAAAACGGAGTATTGTCTCTTCTGTTGAAAAAAAGATTTGATAATTAAAAAGATTAGTTTTACTCATTGGCAGCAGATTGAATTGTCGAAACATATCGCATCTTACCAGTATATTTGGCAGGGGTTTTGAATTCAATCTAAAATGTCACTTCAATAAATACAACATAGAAACAACATACAGTGCCCAGTTGACTGCTTTTTAAAATACCCTCTTCATATAAAACTCCTTTAAGAGTACTGCATTCGGAGAACACCTTAAACGATAATTAGAAAACTGTGCTGATTTTGAACAAACTTCCAAGGGAAACACTTGTCCAATTTTGCAACATAAACTTTCGTCGAATTTGAAACTTTTTGTTTTACCAACAGTTTTGTCATTGAAGAGTAGTGTAATCTGATAACAGAAACAAAAAAACAAAATGAGAAGAAAATTTCCCTTACAAAAAACTTTCTCTTCCTTCTTGTTTCAATTCGTTTTCTGATTTCTTTGGGAAGCTTTCCTGTGGGAGTAACTGCATGATTTCGTAACAAGCGAGGTATCAGGGACAGCTTTCTATGAAATTGTTATAAATCTTTTGTTTAAGATGGAAAACTGACGTCTGTTCATCATCCTCTTCATTCTCATCGTATACAACTGTAAAATTCGTCAATGAGAAGCCCTGTTTGTCGCGTTTTTGCTTCAGAGCTCCCCAAGCATTGTTTACTGCATTCAGCGATTGCATCAACTGTTCTTCGTAATTATTATAAGATTCCTTAAAACTTTCTGCCATTTTGCTGTGAGACTGACTTGGCGTTCTAGCCAATCTGGAATCAATCCTCAAAAGGACTAAGCTAAGCACTTTTTGAAAACCTGTTGATGTCTGTAACCTTTTGAAATGTTTCGAACAAAGTTGTCATTTTTTGTATGGAGAAAACAAAATGACTATAAACGTGTCGAAGATGGCTGGCCAATTTGTCCTGAAAGCATAATCACTCGCATAATTCGCTTGAAACTAACTTCATCCGTTTCGTCCTCCGATGTGTTTGCTATTAAGTAATCTAACTGAATTTCCACTTCTGAGTACGTGACATTACCGGCAGGTTTAAAAGTATGACTATTCTCCGCTGATACGTAAATTAAATCCTCAATGTCTTTCATAGCCCACTGAATTGAACCCTGTCAAGAAAAAACAACGGTCACTAACTCGAAAATTTTTCATTTTTCCAGCTCCAACGCCTAGTGTGTCATGAGGAAGTAACGTAGAAGGAATATGCTTTTGACCACTGAAGAAAATCAGAAGGTTTTCAAGCTGAAGATATAACTGACCCTTGTTGTTCAGCTTCCAGCATAGAAATAATTCGGCTATCGTGAATGATAGATGAATCGTCTTCTGATTGTGGTTGGGGTTTCGAGTAATAAGTAATGGAAGAAATCTCCGTTTTTTTGGCAGGCTGTGCTCACATGAAGTTATTTCCAAAAAAAATGAATGAATGAACTCACTTTAGGAAAAACAGCCGTGCAGAACGAGTACTGTGCACTATAAGAAGGGAAAATAGACGAGCTTTCAGTATTATCGAAGCGTGAACCAAGCTATAAGAACAAAAACCAAACAATCTGTATTCATCTCTCCGAGCCATCTACCTTAATACTATTTTCGATTTGAGAGTCTACGTTCTCGATGTCGTGTTCCGATAGCATATCTTCCATATGAGTTGTTAACCGTCTCTTTAACCTTCTTGTCAACTGTACAGATCCTCTTTTCCGCTCTACTACTTTTTCGGCCTCCAAGCAATACATGCTCCGAGATATATTTGAGTTTAGTCACCTGTTTCCTAATTTTAGACCGCAACGATGCTTTTAGTTCATCGGAACTCACAGTTTTTTTGGAAGACTGTGAGAATGTTGGGCTAGATAAAATTATTTCATGTCATGCTTCAATTGTGCTTCGAATACCTCAAAACACGTTCTTCATTTGCTGATGTGTCATCCTCTTGAAACTCGAGCCCTGCGGTTGAACTGTGAGTTGGCTTAAACAAGTCTTAATATTCCTAGCAATTATAGTAACTCAGAAACCGTCAATGGTGATATCGGCGTGCCTGAATGATCGTCGACTAAACGTTCATGCACTTCTTCCAAAACTTTTCCAGCCTAAACACTTTATCACAACTAGAAAACTAGAAAACCAACCTTCATCCTGAACTTCAAAAGATGCTCCTTTATAGAATCTCTTCTTGCATGTTTCCTATCTGACTTGACTTCCGTTTGCTTAGAATCCGATACCTAAAAGTATTTATATAAGATTTTATAGTTCACCTAGTACTAACCTTCCTCTCGCCTGAAGAAGGTTGCCGAGACAGTTTTTTCTTGCTCGTTTTTTCATTTCCTTGGATTGATCCCTAAAATATGAGTATAAAAACAGAGCAAACTAGTTTAATGTAACAATGATATCCTCCTCCGACAGATATCATATCCATATATTTAAAAAACCTACAATTCTGAACTCTTCCAAAATGGTTTCAACAAGAGAACCTCTTCTCCGGTTGCTTGTCCCTGCTGTAATGAAGTGAGCATAAATATATTGAAACTATGGAAACAAACCCTCTCCTGTAATAACGAGAGGAGGTAATGCCCTAAGCGATACATCTAAAAACAGTTAAGATAAATACAATAGAGCGAAACCCATTACCAGGTTTTGGTTCCATCTTTACGAATTTTCCGGAATTATTACTTTGACGTACAAATTGGCTCTTACTTAAAAATTTTATTCAACATTGATTATGACTGTAAAGAAAGCAGAAATAAAAAGGAAATAATCAAGCACGTTAGAGAAGAAAACCGAATATAGCTGCGGTTACCATGGTTACATAGCAACGGTCAGCGACGACAGATCGAATAATTAAAATTACAGACAAATTAGAGACTTGTTAATAGACTGAGAGAATATCACATTTTCTCAAATGTTAATATGAAACCACAATCAACACATTCCTTGGAATAGATATCATCTTCTTCATTGTACGACTCAGGACCATACGTGTGCTCATGACTTTCGATAAATTTAACCTTCGCACCGCTAATTCCTCGTATCTGAACTAAAACATAAAACAAGGTATTTTCTACTGGAAAACCTGCTGCCTCATCTCTTTGACTTTTTTCTCAAAGTTTTTCTCGGCTTTTGTCTCTTTCACTTGTTCTCTCAATTCCTTCTCCTTCTCGAAGTTTTCCCATGATCCAAACACGTCCAGCATTCGCTCAATAACCTTAGACACAGTATTCATACTGAGAAACTAATGAATTAGCTCTACTTGTAATCTTAAATATAATTTCATATCGCCATATCTTGGGTTATGAGGATTTTTCTTCGAGTAGAAGCGGAGGATAGGCTTTCTCTGATCCAAATCACAATCTTTTAAGAGAAATTCTTTCTTGACTTCAGTTCTAGGAATCAGTTGGTGTGCACCTTTGTCATCTCTAAATAAAGGAAACATTTTGTTTTTAAAAAACGCAACAACCTGCAGGTGTCGCATACAGGATGATTGTAACGTTCCCAAAGCCAGGAGTCTAACAACGCTTTCTGACAAAGTGAGCAATTATCCGGGACTTCGGATGAAGCATGAGCGGCGTCATGACCTTATGATAGTATACAGATTACAATAACTTCATGCCAAACTGACGTTTTTGGCGAGATTCTATGATTTGATCTCTTCTCTCTTGATCCTCATCGTCGTCGTCAAAAAAACCTCCTTCACCATAAAAACTAGGCTGGTTTTCCCTAGAATAAAACAATTATTAGAAACAAAACAAACAAATAGCTAATATAAATTGTTCACCTGTATAGTTTCTCAACAATAGGAATTCTATCCTCTTCTGATCCAGGGTTAAACCTTCTCTTGGACATGTTTATTTTTTTATATCAAGATTTTACAATCAGCCAAAACTGCGTAGAATTGAAATAGTAACCTACAGTATTTTCGTATTTGAGCGCATTATTAAAAGTGCTTTACTCAGAAGTTAAAACTATTTGCTCTTTTTCTGGGGCTATCCATTTTTTAGTTATCGAAAGCCAAGTAAATAACGGATTGACTTGAGTTTCGAATTAGCCTTCGATTGGTAATTATTTTTCACCAGTCATTGTTTTATTGATAGGTCTATAATTCGATGCATGAGTTTGGCAGTTCGATAATATATGGACATTGACCTTTTCCAACTTTCAGCTTATTTGATCTGGGTTAGTCACTGATAAGGTTGAAAGTTTCTTATTTCTGATTATATGGCATCAAAAAACCCTGAAAAAGCATGACCATAATCAATTTTATTTTTATATACTTCATCGCTCTCTCACAAGATTTTCTAGTAATTAATGAAAAACATTCGTATAATTTTTTTACAATCAGGTATGAATCGTCGTTTTCTCCTCAATGCTCTTCGCGAGCAGTTTAGTTCTCCAACATTCACTTCTTTTTCGAATGGGAAAAGTTTTGACGCTTTCATTTTGCCGAGCACAGATGATCATCAAGTTTTCTACCTTTTTTGTTAATTAGAAGAATTAAGGTTTAGAGTGAGTACTTATCTGAATACGATTTCCGGGTTAAGTTTCTATCTGGGTTTTCTGGTAGCAATGCTTTTGTGATTGTTACTTTGAAAGAGGCTCTACTTTTCACAGATGGTCGTTATTTCGAACAAGTTAGCGGAGTGATGTTGAGTTAACGCGGCAAAAAAATATAGGCTGAAAAAGAATTAGCGGAAGGATGGACCTTAATGAAATCTGGGCTTCCTGATTCTCTAACTCCTACGGAATGGCTGATGAAAAACTTATCATCCAATAGTGTTGTATGTTTTGATCCTCATCTTTCAACATATTGTAAGCAGGTCTCCCTGATCAATTCTTCAAGTGTAATTTTGTTTAGTTGAAGCAGAAAAAATGATCAAATGTCTTGGAGCCTTGAATATTCGAGCATTAGCTGTGCAGCCTAACTTAGTAGATGGCTTTTGGGAATGTAGACCTGAAAGACCGCAGAAAGAAGTGATTTATCATTGTGATGCTTGTTTGTAATTCAGGAATGTTCTAGATTCTTACCTTGCCTGTAGAAGTCACAGGGAGAAGCATTGATGAGAAATTGGCTGATATCAGGAGCCACTTACTTGATGTGAAATGTACATCAATAGTTTTGTGTTCTCTTGATGATGTCATGTGTAATTGAATGATCTTTTTTAGAATTTAGTAAATTTTTTAGGGACATTGAACATCCGTGGGTTTGACATACCATACAATCCCCTTGTGTTCTCGTATCTGCTCGTATCGCTAGATGCTGTATATTTGTTTATTGATCTCGAAAAAGTCACCAATCAGGTAGCATATTTATGAACATCTATTTTTGAGTCCTTTGTTTTATCAGATTAAGCGTCATTTGCAAGGTGTAGAGTTGATGAGCTATGATGAAGTTCTACCTTTCCTGAAAGAGTGGAACGAAAAACTAATGACGGAAAATCCATTACATAGAGTGACTACGGAAAGAAACATGGTTATAATCAATTTTCAAGGTGTTGATACCTGCTTCATCTTCGTATGCTATCGGAGCCATTTTTTCAAATAATATTTTGAATGATGTTTCTCCTGTTCAAGTGTTGAAAGCAGTTAAGAACAATGTAGAGATGGAAGGAATGCGTCAAAGCCATGTAAGTTAGCAATATGTTTACCCAGATGGTCTCCAAGATTCGAGATAGTGCTACTTTGGTAGAGTTCTTTGCTTGGTTGGAAAAGGAGGTTCTAGCAGGAAATGAATACTCTGAAGTTGAAGTTGCTGCAAAGGTGAGCATCTACTGGTTTCAGTTTTTATAGAAAATATTAAGATTGATGGTCTGAGGTCGCAGCAAGATCGCTTTGTTGATTTGAGGTATCTTTGTTTAAACTTTTTGTACTTATAAAGTGAACAGTTTTCCTACAATTTCTGCCTCTGGAGAGCATGCGGCTCTTCCACATTATCACACCAATGGTGAAGAGGGTAATAAAAAAATTATTGCAAATCAAGTCTATCTTTGCGATTCTGGAGCGCATTATGTGTAGGTTTATACTGGAAGTAACTTGAAGTGTGAATTACTTTAGCGATGGCACTACGGATGTAACTAGAACAGTAATGATTGGTGAAACTACAAAATTTGAGAAAAACTTTGTGTTTCACAATACACTTGTTCTCAAGGGACACATAACTCTTGCTAAAACTAAATTCCCTGAAGGAATAATAGGTTTCATTCACCCTGTATTTGTTGAGTTTTTGGTTATCATTTAGGAAGTAGATTGGACTCTTTCACCCGACATTCTCTTTGGCAGTCAGGTCTCGATTTTGGTCATGGAACGGGACATGGTGTGGGTCACTTTCTGAATGTACACGAGGGACCTAGTAGGTTAACTTAAAGAATGTTTTTGATCAGTTTCTGTATAGTTGGAATCGGCCACCGAGTAGTACTGCCAGGAGGTCAACTCAAATCGGGGCAAGTTCTCACCATAGAGCCAGGATACTACCTTCCTGGTAGCTATGGTATACGCATAGAAAACTGTTACGAAGTAGATTATTGTTTTTTTTAAATCAAATACTTTTTGCTATAGATCATTAAAGCTCAGGTACCATCTGAAGCTTCAAATTTTTTGGCATTCAAAAGCTTGACTCTTGTACCGATTCAAACATCAATCGTAGACAAGCAAATGCTGTCGTCGGAAGAAGTATCTTTCTGGTTTGATCTATTTATCATCAATGCTTTCAGGTACAATGGCTCAACGACTATCACGACGAAGTCTTAGCTCATGTTGGTGATTATCTTCGCAAAAGAGAGAAACATGAAGCATATCAGTGGCTCTGTCAGAATTGCAAACATATTTGAGAGAATTTTTTATTCGATTCACTCCTAGTGAAATGGAGCTACATTTCAAACTCAGTACTCTACATTAACAATGAAAAGTCTATGTATCCTGTTTGTGACAGCGCTTGTAATCTCTAAATAAGGGGTTTGATGTTCAAACAACTGTTTCGGTGGTTCTCCATTTCTCCGGGAGTTGGTGATGAAATGAGGGCAATCAAAGGCTGAATTATTCAATAATTCTTTTGTACGAACAGGAGGAAAAAAATTACGTTTTGGGGATTTGTGGGATCCTTCATTATTTCTATACTTGTCAAAGGGAAATACAACCATGGTTCATCTGCCAACCAGCCACTGTACTGGAAATTTTTTCGTTGAAGATCGATTACAGATATCTATTACCCTCTCCGTCTTTGCGTAAAAGCGAGTTCCGTTAGCATCCGTGCGGTCAATTACACACTTTTGTAAGAGTTGGTAGTTATCCACCATCCAGATAGCATTGTTGCCTTCAGTCGTGCTAGTATCGGATAAACGGATCAAAAACGTCCCTTTCTAGAAACAAAACAAAACAATTAACGTTTTTCAGCTTTTCCTATTACCGGGTATGCCATATTGATTCTTCGTGACCTGGCATCCGGATCTATTGAACCCATGAATAAGTATCTAGAGCGATGCAAATGAAGGCCAAGGGAATAGCTTTCGCTTCCGTTTAGGATTCAAATTTGAGTTAGCCGAAAAGGCGCCCGATTTCAAAAATCATTTCACATGTACACATTCCACGTGAATTTTATGCAAATGAGTAACAATTGGTGTTAATCGCTCAAACCACCACGAACCAAGAAAACTATAATGAGTATTATGAAGAATAAATTATTATAGTATTCGAGACACAAACACACTTGTCCTAATATTCTCTGGGCGATATGTCTAAAGCGCCTTATTTCATTTCAGCAAAACTAAGGTTTTATTAATTACTGGCTTCATTGATTTTCTCGGATGTTTTGAAGTATATGTCGCATGGGGCGTGGTCCTATAGTTCCCTAGGTGAAATATTACGCGTTGTCTGGGCAACGAAAATTTAGCTCTGGTAGTATTTCATGATTTTGTACACTTCATTACTTTGATACTATGGACGATCCTTATGCTGGTTTCGACGAGGTGGATGACTTTGGTTCTATGGTTTTTTGAGTTTATTCCCAAAAATTGAGTTTTGCAATTATAGAATGGTTTCCAAAGTCATTCATTCCAACAAGCTGTAGCTCGATCAAGTCATGGGAGACGACCGGTAATTGTTGAGATCTATATGAAAATTAAACATCAGATTAGATTAGCACAACTGGTGTGGCGCCTGTATCTATGACCCTGCCATCGTCCTCGGCCGGGAGAAGCAGTTATGGCCGTATCGGGTGAGAATTTATTAGATACAGTGAATCGTATCATTTTTGAGGACGGCGTCTGTTATAAAAAACGAACCGGCACGACCAATGACAGCCGTTAGAGCTGCTGGATACACTTCTTTTGCCAACAAAAGTTAGGATAATTTTCTTTATTTTATCTGCTTTCTATTTAAGTACAGGCTAATGAACTTGCTACTTCATCAGAGGTTAAGACTCCAGAGAAGTACGCTATTTTTTTGTAACATTTTCTTAGAAAAAACTCTTATTGTAGTTCAGAGGATAAGTATGTCGAGATGGAGCTGAAAGTCATAGATGTTTTGAAAGAGAGTGTTTTACTTGCAGACAAAAAAATGTTTAAGCCAGTAAGTATTAGTTCTCGTCTCATATTCAAAGTGTTCTAGGCATTAGAGAAAGCGAAAGAAGCTGGTAGAAAGGAAAGAGCTGTTGTGAAATTTCGAGAACAACAAAAAATGGTTGAAACAATGAATTTGGATTTAACTTTCGTTGTCTTATTCAATTTGGCTCAGCAGGTAATGTGTTATTTCTGTGTGTTTTTCATCAAGAAAAAGTACTTGAATAACGACATGGCTAACGAGGCTTTGAACACTTACCAATTAATTGTTAAGAACAAGATGTTTCCGAATTCTGGGCGGCTAAAAGTGAGTTGTTTTATTCATCTCGGCTTTAGAGAGATTGATTGAGGTCAATATTGCCAATATTCATTTCAAAAAGAAGGAGTACAACAAAGCTTTGAAGTATTACCGTATGGCTTTAGATCAGATACCTAGTATACAGAAAGAAACTAAGTTCCAACATGTCATCTTTATCTTCGAACTTTGTATATTATAGGATCAAAATACTGAACAATATTGGGGTTTGTTTTATTCGTATTGGAAAATACGATGATGCCCTATCAACATTCGAGCATTGTGTAGAAGAACGTGCAGATTTTTCAACTGGCTTGAACTTAGGTGAACTGATGAGATCTTAGTTTGACCCTTCATATAGTTTTGACAGCATACTGTATTGATGATGCTGATAAGATGAAAGATGCTTTCCAGAGAATGTTAGATATTCCAATATCTGGTGATGATGAATTGAAGAGTCAAGTATTTTCTTTTGTTTTCCTTTTTTTTATAATTTATGGTCCACTTCCAGGAGAAAGAAGATGTACTTTTAAATCAAGTATTGAATAACGATAGCCTGAGACACTGGGAGCGATCTAAAAGACATTATGCTGAGAGGGCTATATTAACTGCTGCTAAAATTATCAGTCCAGCGATTGCAAATGAGTTGGTTTTCTGCAACTGAAAGAGCAGCAAACCATTTTTTGCTTCAGATTCGCTATTGGGTACGATTGGTGTGTTGAAGCAATCAAACAATCTGTGCACTCTCCGCTAGCGACAGAATTGGAAATGGGAAAAGCGGGAGATTTATTGAAAAGAGGTGATCTGGAAGGAGCTATTGAGGTATGCTTACAATATACACGCCAATGTTTTTTTCTTAATTATATTTAGGTACTGAAAGCATTTCATTCGCAAGATTCAAAAATCGCTATCGCTGCAGCGAACAACCTGGCTATGCTACATCTTTTAGTAATTTTCTATCAAACCATATACAAATATCAACTTTTTATAGAAAGGTAATGAAAAACTGAAAGAAGCCGAAGAATACTCTGAACAAGCATTACAGCTTGACCACTATAGTGCAAACGCTTTAGTTAATGCAGGTGATATCTGTTGAATTATATCGAAACTTGGTATTTGAGGCAATATCGCGTATTTCCACGGTGATCCGAATAAGGCTCTGCATAACTATAGAGAAGCACTGTCTAATGAAGCGTCTTGCGTCCAAGTAGAACATATTAAGATTTTGTTGAAAGGGAATGTGTTAAGGCTCTCTACAACATGGGATTGATTCACCATGAGCTGGGGAATCTAGAACAAGCCCTGGATTGCTTCTATAAACTTCATAATATCCTGTTAAATAACGTTCAAGTTTTCTGTCAGCTTGCGTCTATGTTTGCAATTTCAATAGTAATTCATTGCTAATTGTTTTCTCTTTTCAGATACGAGTCTCTCGAAGATACTGCCCAAGCCATAGAGCTTTACAGTCAAGCGAACAGCTTGGCTCCAACTGATCCTGCTATTCTATCTAAGCTGGCTTCAATCTATGATGCTGAAGGAGACAAGTCTCAAGCATTTCAATGTAATTATGATGTAACTAATTATAGCTCTCTACAGTGTAATGTTTATTTCATTTTTCAGAGTTATCGCTACTTCCCGTCAAACATAAAAATAATTGAATGGCTTGGAGCATATTACATAGAAACGCAGTTCTCGGAGAAAGCTCTTTTGTATTTTGAGAAAGCCTCAATTATGCAGTGAGTAATCATTAGGTTGAATATTGATAGCTCGTGAAAAACAGACCCAATGAGATAAAATGGCAGTTAATGATGGCCTCATCACAGCGCCGGGCCGGTAACTACCAGAAAGCTCTGGATTTATACAAGAATATAAACAGAAAGTTTCCAGAAAACATTGAATGTAAGACTATTCACAAATCACTAACATTTTTTGATAGGTCTAAAATTTCTGGTACGTCTCTGTACGGATTTGGGTATGCCAGACGCTGCTGATTTCGGAGAAAAACTCAAAAAGGTGTAGAAAATGAATAAAGGAATATATTTTGTTTTATCTAGGTTGAACGCGTCAATGCTCTTAGAATCCAACGTGAATCCGATAGTAGTCATGGAAAACGTCATAGCGCTAATTCAGCCCAAAGTCTACCTATACCCCAAAACGGTTGCGCTTCATTAATTTTACTTAATCTTAACCAAAATTTAAGAATATCGCCCGAACTCATTGCAAAACAGGAACGCAAGTGCACAGCAAGAGATAGTGTCAGCTGATACGACTTTTAGTATCAATCAGAAAGACATGAGTTAGTTAATGAGCTTGTCTTGTTTAGTATAATGTTCACATCATAGAATCCAATGATTTTTCCTACAAGGATCTTTTTGGCCCAGCACCTTCTAGACCTAAGACAGGCTCAGTGAAAAAGCAAAGAGAAGACTCATTTGAAGACTTTGACGACTCTCTTCTACCAGAATGAAAGATAATTTTAAAAAAAAGTGGAAGAAAAATTAAAGCTCATGCGTTCTGGTTATTCATTCTTGTGTAACGTATTGGTTGTTATGTCCGAGAAACGTTTGTCTGGTCACGTGATATCACCGTCTCTGAGATAAGTCGATGTCCATTTCACAATTGATAAGCCTAAGCAGCTGCTATCAGATAGAATACCAATAACCCTTCTCCGCTAATCAGCTGACATGACTATTCTATAAAAAATAGTGGATTGACACTTTTAATAGCAATATAATAATACTAATAGTTCTCAAACTAGTACAACATCATGATAATCAAAAAGACCATGTAAAGAAATCGGTGAATCGTACTTTGCTCTCTCTACTTCAACATTCCCAGGAACTGGTGATTGAAACATATTCTGCGTGAAAAGCTGTAAATTAGATAAAGTTCACTAATAATTCGATCAGACTAACATCAATCTTAACAGCTGGTGAAATTTGCTCATCGAACGAACCTAAATAACGGAAGTATTTTAAGGACAAATACATTTCCCCATAGAATACTATTAAAATAAACGCATAGTACATGTAGAACGCAATACCTAAAAAAAAATTAAGATGAGAAAAATTATTCTGACTACCATAGTATAAATCGTTCCGCAAGGCAGCAGCTTCACTCAAAACTATTCCAGTGAAGCCCCAGAGACGCACAAACTAGAAGAGTTTTTTTAAACAAAATATATATTCTTTATACTACCTGCAGAAATATTAGCAGTTGGAACAAGTTCCGACATTTTTTTTTAAATCCTATGGAGGACAGAAGCAGCACAACTCCATAAGCAGTGAGGCCAGCTACTAATAAATTAAAATCTACGTTTGCCTGCAAAATGAATGTAATAGCTATGTCTGTCTGATAAAGTTAATAATCTGATACTAACCCAATTTTCTGCCCGATTCATCAATATATGTAAGTAAAGTATCCAAGTAAACCACTCACAAATTAGCAAGATTAGAGTTGCAGTCTTTCGAGGAGAAAATGTAAATAAATAAAACTTGACATACCTCTACATGGATGAAATTAATTACCTTTGAACTTCCCTTAGAGAGATGCATTTTTTTCACTGATTTATATTCTAGTATAATCCTCTCTCTCTCAGTCATAGTTGATTGCATTACGATGTGTTCGTAGTTTGTACATACGAGTCGAATCAAACTTCATTTATCAATCTCTGTTTTTATAAATTCATAATCTTGAAAGCTGGCAGTGAACCAGCTACTGAGAGCAGTGACATTATGATTCCGTAAGCTTATATAAATTCACGATTCATAGAAATTTCGTCATTTAGCTTTTCAAGTTAGTTTCTGTGAAAAGCGTATTATTGTTTTCATCATTCCCTGACTTGCACTTTGATCCCTGATCAAATGACCCTGTGAGTTTTGCCCGCCTACTTTTCCATCATTTGACTTCTTCGTTGATAAGACAGGATCTAATATCGCAGTGTGTTCCGGAAAGATGCGAGGTCTAACTCTCGTGTTATTTTTCGCTCTTTTAGCTCTTTGTGCTGCCGTTCAGCCAAGGTATAATCTTTCTTCTTTCTTTATTAGTTTTTCGCTTGCAGTTATTCTGAAAATCGTGGTAGTCATTACAGACTTTTACGCAAGAAAACTTTGAAGCAACAGATTGATGATGCTTTCGATCAATGGGACGATTTTAAGATCAAATTTGGTTATTTTTTGTTTTTTTTATGTTATAGTATTACTATGTTCGTAGATAAGTCGTACGAAGAAGATGAGGAGAATGAATACATGGAAGCTTTCGTGAAGAACGTAATTCACATTGAAGAACATAACAAAAATCTGCGTTTTGGCACCAAGTCTTTCCAACTTGGCCTTAATGAACTTGCCGATTTGGTAAGCGTACTTTTAGACATTGAATTAAAGTACTGTTTTCAAGCCCTTTTCTGAGTACAGAAAACTGAACGGGTTCCGTAATCATAGAATGTATGGAGATAGACTTATCAGAAATTCCTCCACTTGGCTACGTCCGTTCAATGTCGATGTGAGTTTCAAAGAGCGTAACCTTCTGTTTACATCAAGTCGATTAGATTCCTGAGAGCGTTGACTGGAGAGAGGAAAAACTAGTGACAGATATCAAAAATCAGGGAATGTGTGGTTCGTGCTGGGCGTTCTCTGCTACCGGCGCCTTGGAAGGACAGCATGCTAGAAAGACTGGAAAACTGGTAACGACGGATTTTGTAATTAGTCTTTGAAACTTTATCAAGGTCTCCCTCTCCGAACAAAATCTTGTTGATTGTTCCACAAAGTACGGAAATCATGGATGCAATGGTGGATTAATGGATTTGGCTTTCGAATACATTAAAGACAACCATGGAATTGATACAGAATCCAGCTATCCTTATAAGGGAAAGGTATATATTACGCCTAATGTTGTAATTATTTTCCTGACTAAAGGATATGAAATGCCACTTTAACAAAAAGGATGTTGGTGCTGATGATAAAGGATACGTAGATCTCCCAGAAGGCGATGAGGATGCTCTCAAGGTGTGCAGGATTTGGCAATGAATCGAAAAGCGGGGTTTTAGGTAGCACTTGCAACTCAAGGACCTATTTCTATAGCAATCGATGCTGGACACCGAAGTTTCCAACTCTATAAAAAAGGAGTTTATTTTGACGAAGAATGCTCGTCTGAAGAGTTGGACCATGGTGTTCTTCTTGTTGGTTATGGATCCGATCCAGAAGGTGGTGATTATTGGCTTGTTAAGAACAGGTATGTGATATCCTATAAAAAAACATTGTTTCTTTAATTTTCAGTTGGGGAACTGGTTGGGGAGAGAAGGGCTACATCAGGATAGCTAGAAATAGAAATAATCACTGTGGCGTAGCAACTAAGGCTAGTTACCCTCTAGTCTGAAGAATCATTTCAATGAAGCTTTAGAAATATTTACAAATGATGTGTGTTTATTATATGGGAAATAAATGTATTTGTGTAAACACTGCTCTGTACACTACAATTGAATGAGTTTATTGCTTTAAGAGTTTATAAAAATTTGTATCAAGTCACAAGCGGTATCAATTGACTTATTCAAGTAGTCATCATCGTCTGACTTCTCACGAGATCCTGTCTTGATGATACACAGCTTCGCCAAAGTGTTATCCGATGTGCCGGGTGGTACATCGAAATGCTGAAATTGAAAAAGTAAGTGTAAAGAAAACTGACAAACTGTTAATAGAAACATTCTCCAACACGCCCACCGAAGTGGCTCGACCTGAACATGAAAAAATAACACTAATCATTTAAGAAAACTAACATCAAAGGATCTTGTTTCCAACAAGCGAGTCTCTGCTCGCAGCAAGTCTACAATGAAAACTGCTACATAATCTGCCCAAGCGGGAGTATGAGAGAAAACGTCAAGACCCCACCAATCATCAACCTGTTGAAATATTCTATTCTATGTGATCATCTGCAATGAACTCACAGATATAGATTGAACTGGCACTCTTTTGTAATCTATACGAGGCATAGTCCGAAAAAAGTCTGTCACACGATGATGCTCGAAAAACCGATCGTACACCAGAGAGCCCACTGAGGTCACAACTGTAGAGCTACCTCGAGAAGATGAGACCTGAAAAGATAGCTTGAAAAACTTTCATGTTGCAAATTGAAAACTTTTTGTTCGAGGATATGACGAGTGCTGGAAGTGGTTATTATACAAATAAGTAGAAGAAACAAAGAGGACCAGAACTGTAAAGTTATAGAATAATATCACAACTTTTTTGGCTTACAATAAAATGTCGGACATTCACCGACTTTTCCTGAGGCAAGCGCACTTTAGCAGTTCGATTACCAACAATTGTTCCTATCAAGGAAGATATGAACAACGTCTTCAGAATGGAGCCATAAAGAAATTTACTCTACGAAAAAAAATATTAAGTTTGAGAAGATCACTGACTAGAAATGCTGCCGAAAACGTTGAGATCCATACATACAGCAAATTCCGCGTTTGGTTTCCCCGGTTTCCACAAATATATATACCTGTAACATTTGGAGTTTCAAAAAAAATGTGAAAAACGACCTGAGCTCACTGCTATAGAAACTGAGGATAGAATGAAAATGTTATCCACGGCTTGAGTTCTTAGTACAATTGACACAGCTAGCCAACAAAGCCATCCTATTTGAGAGAACTATTTGAGAAAAAAGTCCAGCACTTTTCTACCTAGCCACATTGAGTATAGTGTAGACGTGATGAAAGCCTCTACTGAGCATTTAACATGTTTCGAAACTGTGGGCTGCAGTCTGCCATTTCTGAAATATTATGCTCAGTGAATTGCAATAACAGCTTACTTGAACTTTTGGAATTCCTCATGACCTCGCTGTAGATTATCGTTATACTTATTCACCAATGAATGAACGACAAAAACATCATAAAGAACTCCTAGCAAAAGACCGTTTTCATTAAAAAAAACCATATCTTCATTACCCAGAAACAATAATCCACAGGTTGACAAGTATATGAAAGCTTCCGATATCTGACTCAAATAAAGACGATGTAAACCGAGAGGACCACCAAACGTTAAAAGTAGCCTAAACAATCCAATAGCATTCTCATCATTAGCAAACAAACCGAGCTTTCAACGGATCAGCCAGCTTGTTATCAGTCACGGCCATGCCATTCGGAGATGTAGGGTAAAACTGGAAATATATTGATGTGAGAGTCATATAAGCATACCTTGCTATAAACAACATCTTTTTTTTTCAATAAACCGTTCAGATACACCTCACATACTCAAAATAACTTCCAATGAAACTTTTCTGAACTGGTGATTAACGAACTCTATAAGTTCTGTAGAATATACACCAGAATAGTGGATGGACTACGTCGGACAACTTTTTATCGGACTCAGTCCGATAAATTGACTTCAAACCACGTACGTTATTTTCAATCTGACGTCATACATATATCGTATACATACCGATCATATAATCATACTATATGCAGAAGAGTAGGATTAAAATTATAGTTTCTGCACGAATCTTCTTTTGTTCACTCTCGATCTTCCTGAAGTATCATGAGGCTGATTTCTAGTTGCGTGAAAAAATACCGTTTTCTTCAAAGCTTGTTTATTACGTATTCCTTATTTTCTGTATTCATATTCATGAATCGGGATGCTTGCAACATGTATTCAGATATTCAACATCGGGAATCGCAGAGTTTTCATTTGACGCAATATATATGAAAAAAACATTCACGGTAAAGTCAAGTGTAGTTTTTTACAGCCTGCAGTCATTGTGAATGTTTTACATATATCTATATATGTAGAAGAACTATCCTGGGTTGAGCTACATTATTGAAATACTACTCATAAAAATATAGGAAAACGATCGGGTTCATTAACTTCTCAACTGCTTGCGTGCCTTAGCATAGACGGAATGATACGTATCTTAGTCTTCCGAATTGTTTCCACGTCATTTTTGCGATTTTAGACATAACGAACCACTTACTTTTTTGTCGCAATATTTTGTTAACTCCTCATGGTAATGCATTTTTCAGGTGGTTTAACATGAACGAAAAATGGTTTTTTGTTCTCTTTCTTTCAATATACCCATATTTCATAAACTCTTTTTATGTACCTGGAGTGGCACCTGTTGAGTTCGCACAAAATGCATCAATCGATGTTAAGGTAAGTCATCATTCTGAAAAATCTTTTCAAAAAACTTTTTTTGCAGGCTATTAAGTTGACTAGTACGACAAACGTCGTACCGTACGAATACTATTCTTTGCCATTCTGTAAGCCTCATGGAAATCTTCGTTTCAAATCGGAAAACTTGGGAGAAGTTATGAGAGGCGATCGAATTGTGAACACCCCTTTTAATGTATCATAAGATTTTGTGGAACAACTTTCTCTCTAAAACATACTTTAGATCCGTATGAAGGAAAATATTTTATGCAGTTCCTCATGTTCGGGCAAACAATATGTCGAGCTATCAGAAAAAGATGTGAATAACTTCATAAGAAGGATCAAAGAAAATTATCATGTTCATTTGTAAGCTTTCTTCACGTCATCCTATAATTGTTCATAAAGGCTCATTGATAATTTGCCTGTCGCAACGAAATATGATGTTCCTGGATCTCATGAGACGTTTTATGATTTGGGATACAGATTAGGATGGACAGATGACAACGGAAAAGTAAGCTGCATTATTCGAAAGTTAAAATGACTAGCACATCAGGTTTTTCTTAACAATTATCTCGAGTTTGTTATGAAATACCACGAGCACGAGACTGGTCTTTACCGAGTTGTTGGATTCGAAGTAAGACCTCGTTCAGTTAGTAAACTTCTGTGGTCCAATGAAAATTCTGAAGTTTGTTTATATTTATAATAGTCTTTGTTAACTTCCATTTGTTCTAGCTTTGTGAAACAGTGCCGAACGATAAAAGCTTTATGGAATTAACGGGAGCACAGACTAAAGTTGAATTTGGATATAGCGTAACCTGGGAACAAAGTGACGTAGGTTACTGCCTCTTGAAACATACATATTATTCTGTTCAAGATTCCTTGGGCTAGTCGATGGGACGTCTATCTTACAGTGAAAGCAGTGGATATTCATTGGTTCAGTATTATAAACTCTGTTGTTGTTGTTATATCGCTTACTGGATTCTTGAGCGTTTCTATTTTGCGTACAGTTCGCAGAGATATTGCTCATTATAATCGAGATGAAGAAGAGGTTCGTATATCATTACGATACTTCTAAACAAATTGATATAGGATGATGTTCTGGAAGAGACTGGGTGGAAGCTTGTTCATGGTGACGTCTTCCGGCCTCCTCCTCATCAAATGATCCTTGTTAACATGGTCGGTACAGGCATTCAACTACTAGGAATGGTTGGAATTATTTTACGTAATACTATGACATGATGCAAAGTGGACTAAATACTTTTTTTTAGTATTTGCTGCTTTGGGAATGTTATCTCCTTCCAGTAGGGGTTCACTGATGTCGGCTGCTGTGTTTCTATTTTGTTTTATGGGACTTATTAGCGGATATCATTCGGGAAGGTTATATAAAACCATGAAGGGTAGAAATCCTATTCGTTGTGCAATCCAGGTTATCTACATCTATTGAGTATGTATATATCTTTTTTTGCAGACTGGAACATTGTTTCCTTCTTTGATCTTGGGAAGTGGATTTCTTCTTAATTTTTTCTTGATAAGTAAAAGTTCTTCCGGGGCGGTGAGTATATTATACTAATTAATATTTTTTTTTCTCAAAGATTCCGTTCGGGACTATGATAGCTCTACTTCTGATGTGGTTTGGAATAGATTTACCTTTAATTTTTCTAGGTTTCTACTTTGGATACAGAAAACACGTAAGTGATATGACAACAGGGCCTCGCAACTTCGATTTTTAAGCCTTATGTAAACCCTGTTAGAACAAATCAAATTCCCAGGCAAGTACCTGAACAACCTTGGTACTTGAGAACTATTCCCTGCACATTTTTATCTGGAATATTACCTTTTGGAGCAATGTTCATTGAACTATTTTTCATTTTCTCGGTATTCATAATTTTATTTTATACTTCCAGAACTGTATTGAGTTTGTTTATTTACAGGCGATATGGGAGAATCAGTTTTATTATTTGTTCGGGTTCCTTCTTATTGTTTGTTTCATTCTTCTGATCAGCACAGCTCAAATATCTGTAGTTGCTACATACTTTATGCTGTGTGCTGAGGTTTTTGGATCATCGGAAGTATCTTAATAACCTCTATCGTTCCAGAACTATAAGTGGTGGTGGAAGTCATTTATTGTAAGTGGAGGATCTGCTGTATATGGTAAGTTCAATTTTACAAAAGGATTCTCAATCTCTTCAGTTATGCTGTACGCTGTGTTTTACTACTATACAAAATTGGATATTGAGGGGTTCGTACCGACAGTGCTTTACTTCAGCTACAGTGCGCTTATGGCAATTACTTTTTGGTTCTTAACTGGCACTATAGGTTTTTATGCTTCCTATATATTTTTAAAGAAGATCTACTCAGCTGTTAAAATTGACTAATATAATTGGCATAGTAATTGATATTATTTATTTATACTAACAAACTGTACACAGGGTTGAAAATTAACGGAAAACGATTTGTCGTACTCGAATTAACTTGTTGAGAATTATAATGGGTTGAATGCAATAAATATCAATTATTTTTTCAAGTTGGGAATATTCACTTCCATATATCAAAAACTATATATTCAGTTAGGATTCGCTGAAAAAGTAAGATACTCTATTGCGTATAAGTACGTGCTGCCGTATCGCGGTTCAATTTCTATACAGAAACCTATGCTTTCCTAAACTGAAATCTGTTCGGTAATATCGCTATTTTTGTTATGGTTAAACTAGTTTAGAAGCTGCTCTCTTGAAGAATGCCGAACGTCGTGGGTAAAACTGATTATGTTATTCTACAAAAGCTTGGTGGGGAGCACATCAGAGTAATGAAATTAAGCAGTAAACAAAAAGTTTTGATTGAAAAACTTAAATTTGCTGCGGAAAGGTTTAAATTGCTTTTCTCATCTAGTTTGTACTGAAAACTTTAAGTGTGTTCGGGAAACCTTATGGAATGTTTGAGGTTGTAGGGGAGCAAGCAAAACCTTTGGCACAAGAGGAAGTTTTGAGATTGGAGAAAGGTAATCAGATATAATTATCAGGTATGTAAACAGTAATTGCAGACCAATCTTGTGAAATAGTTGTCGAAGATTCCAAATCTGAACCGACATTAACAGTCGCCCGAAATGTTTGTTATTATCATTCATAAACTTCAAGATATTAGTTTTCTAAGGAACCTCAACAGCTATCACAGGATGACGTTCTTAACATGAAAAATCAAGGCATATCAACTGAGAAATTGGTAAAAACTTATCTCTCCTAGTCGGATTTAGTTTCCTTTAAGGTGGCGAAGCTAGTAGAGGGTAACAAAGGCTTTGAAAGTAGGACAGAATTTTCTAAGAATAAATATATTAGAAGAAAAGCCAAAAAACATTCGGATAGGTTAGTTGAACTAAATTGTAGTTCATGTTTTTTTTAGAGTTTTAATCCTGAAACCAACAATAAGATTATTATGCCAATCATACTATAACAAGGATAGTGAACGTTTATCAAATTTGAGGTATAGTTTAGGGTTCTTTAATGGATAATGAGAAATCTTAGAGTTGATCAGTTAGGTTTGTTAATCCAGATGGCTAATGTACACTATGGTTCAAATGTTTTAGTTTTTGAGCAGGTTTGATTCTGATTTGAATTTTTGTGAAAACTGCTTATAGGCTCTCGGCTTGGTTTCAGCAGCGATAGTGGAACGATTAGGGGGACAAGGAACCTGTGTTCATCTTCATAGGGGGATAATTGCTCAATCGATTCCTTGTGTTCACGCGATGAACTTTCCAGAAAACGTTTGCTTTCAGTATTTCCTTAAGTACTAGTTGATCTCACAGATAATTTCTACTTTCTGTCCTGTCCGAATATCATCACTTTCGACCGATGGTGCTGAGATGAAGACTGTAAGAGAAACTGACGAAACCCAGGAAGGATTATTAGACGAAAAGGTTATTTTACAGTTTTTACTAGCAAAGACTTTTTCTTCAGGAAACCATCAAGTCGGAATCTTCTAAAGAGGATCGGCTCGCTAGAGAGCAACGAGGACGAACTCTTATGGAAACAGGAGTAGATAGCTTAGTCATAGTAGCTCGATCGGTGATTATAATGCAGTTTTATAGTTAAGTCTTTGTTTAGGTTAATATCGTATCTGTTCTGGATTTAGCTATGAAAAGTTTGAAATCTAGCGGCTGTATTTCCGTCTACTCTCCACATCTCCCGGTATGTTCATTAGTTTGATTGCCTGTAAAATGGGTGTGGATTAGAATTTGATGGAAGCCCAGAGCTGGCTGATGCAGAGAAACTGTGTTAATGTACATTTGAGTAGTCAGATGTATAGAACACAACAAGTTCTTCCTGATCGTACACACCCCTTGATGGCCCAAAATGTTGTTGGAGGATATGTACTGAGCGCCATCAAAGTCACATGATGTATAAGTAAGATGTTGATTGTTTTTTGAGGTGTTTCTTGTTAATTGTTTTTGTTCTCATCACTTTACTTCTCATAAAACTTTCCGTTTCTGTTCAATCTAATGTTGGTTGATGACCTTCAAAATCGTCAGATTTGAAAACTTACGTTTCGTCTCTCATTCTTCTTATTTTAGTCTTAAGCATTTATGTCTCTTGCTACTGTTCTTTCGTCATTCAAAGAATGCGTGGCTGCATTTTTCAGTAATTTCATACCCTCAGCTCAGGCTAAGCAGAAAATTATCACAGGACAGGTGCGTGGGTAACTGATAAACATACTATACCTCTATTTGACAGGTTGTGTTGATAACAGGAGCTGGGAATGGCCTCGGAAAACTCATGGCCATTGAATTTGCGAAATTGAAGGCGTGCCTAGTCTTGTGGGATGTTGACGAATCTTCTTTATTGACTGTTAAAACTGCTTGCGAAAATTTAGGAGCAGACGTAGGTCTCGCCGTTACTTATTATTAACTCCTATTTAAGGTGAATACTGGGATCGTAGACATAAGTGATCGTCACAATGTTTATGGAGAAGCGGATATTGTACTAAACAAATTTCAAAAGATAAGTATAAAAATCTAAGTAATCATTTTTTTGGTTTTTTAAGTCGACATTTTAATAAACAATGCTGGGATTTTGAGAAAAGGAGGTAGTTTCCTTCTTAAAGATGACGAGAGTATGGAGAAAACTGTTCAGATAAATATGGTGTCACATTTCTGGGTATGGTCTCTTTCTATTGATCATTTTTATTATGATTTTATACAGCTCGCAAAAGCTTTTTTGCCTGGAATGGTTGCAACGAACTCCGGGCACATTGTTTCAGTCTGCTCCCTAGCTGGTTTAGTAGGGGCCTTCGGTATTTCTAACATTTTTTCGATAGTCATACTATTCAATTCATATCAGATTTGGTAGATTATTCGGCCTCGAAATTTGGAGCTTTTGGATTCCAAGAAGCTCTAGAAAACGAAGTTTATAATCAAGGATATAAGAATATCAAGTTCACAACAGTTTGTCCTTCTTTTGTTGCAACAAACATGCTGAGCGAAATACCGTCGTGAGTGAAATTTTTATTTTCTCTCTTAAGAACATGGTCCCTTTCCGTTGTTGATATTGAATGAATGATTTAGTTTGACCTCTCCCAATGTCTTGGACCCGAAACTAGTCGTTGACAATATAATTAGGGCCATTTTGACGGAAATGAGAATTTTGATATTGCCAAACACAGCTTATTTTCTCTACGCTATAAAAGGGTTTGTTGTGAGTTGTGTTTGTCTCATTTCGAGTGAATTTACAGACTAGTTCCAAGATCAGTTTTCCAGAAAATTCTTCTTTGGAACTTGAACAATTACTCTTGATCCTATTATCAATAAATTTTCTCGAACTCCTCTCATTTTTTTCTTTTTTTCAGATGATTAGCAGCTCGCACAGTTTCAAAGAGCATTTCTCAACAGAAGTATCTTTTCCACAGGTGTTTTTCAAGGCAACTTCCCAATTCAACAAAACAGCTCTAGTGATCAGAATGCCTCTTGCCTCGATTACAGTTTTTTTAAGGTTGATGCAGAAGATACAGTTGGAGTTTCATTCAACGAGTTGATTGAAATGACAAATGGTTATGAGAGTTTTCTGTTCAGTTACCTTAAAAAAGGAAAAGAGAAACTCGTAGTAACTATATGTGGAAACTCGTTAAAGTTTCTATCTATCACTTTGGCTATTACAAAGTTAGGGTATTGTGTAGTTCCGCTGAACCCTTCGTTAAAGAAATGTTTGAATGCTTCTCTGGACTATTTGTGAAATATTACTGAGTTACAGATGAAATTGTCAATAGCTTAGAGGACTTGGAGGTTAATTGTATAATTACTGATAGATTTGACGCTCATAAATTTCTTCAAAAGACCGATAAGTTAATTACCCTCCATGAGATCCAGGGATGTGCTACGGTAGTACCGATACCACCTACGTTTGATCGAAGCCATCCAGTTTGAAGTTATTTAATTCTAAATATAATATTTTTTAAGGCATTCATTTTCTTTTCTTCTGGCACAACAGGAGCCTCGAAAGGTATAGAAATTAGTCATGGCAGTGTGATTGCTCTTTTCAACCAACTAAGGTAGTTTTCTAAATATTCGCAACTTTTTTCAATTGTTAACTCAAAAGGTTCAGATCTTCTTCGGGAACATCTTCTTTCAATTTCACTACCGTTGACCAAAATGATGTGAGCATGCTCGACTTAAGTACACGATGTTGTTTTCCAGAAAGTATATGGGGTACTGCCATATTTTCATGTCGGTGGACTGTTTACAACTTATTCGATGCTGTTTTTTGGAGCCACTGTCTATATAAACGATAAATGGGATCCAAAACTATTCCTGAATAACATTGTTGAAAACGAAGTTGAAACAAAGCTTCTATTGCTTGAATGTTATAGTTTAGATTACCACTCTCAACCTTGTTCCTCCAGTTTTACAAGTTTTCGAGAAAATGAGACCCAATTTACCACATCTGAAGTAAGGCACTTTTACTTCAAGCTTGCACACCTCCTTGTTCTTTCGATCTGAACTAGTTTATTATTCTTATAGAAAAGTATTTGTGGGTGCTTCTAAAGTTGATCCCAACCAAATCTACCGTTTAAAACGAGCATATCCCTCAATGATGTTCATACAACGTAAGAAAAGAGGAAAAACAATTCTTCGCAGGGAAATTTTAGTTTATGGTATGACAGAAGTTGGGTTGATAATGTTCATGACACCTGCTGAGAATGATGATGCATCGAAAGTAGGAATTGCATTTCCTGGTATACAAGCCAAAGTGATCAAAGTCAACTTAGCTAAATCGTGAAACAATACATGTTCAGATTGTTAATCAAGAGCTATTGATAAAATCCCCTACCATGATGAGCCGTTATACACATGAATCGTAAGTTCTAATTCTGTAATGGCCCTATAGAATTCTTCTAGCAATCTGTACAATAAAAAGGATTGGTTCCACACTGGAGATTTAGTTGAATGCTGTAGTGATAATCAGCTTCGAATCATTGGTAGAAAAAAGAACATGATTAAAGTCAGAGCCTGGCAAGTAAGATAGGTTTTTCAATTTCACTTCGCTCTCTCTGCTTCTTAGATTAATCCAGAAGAAGTTGAAGACATGATCGCCAAAAAAATTAATGTAGAAACTGTACTACACAGTAGAGAGTTCAAACATGATATGAAACTTATTCTTCAAACATCAACACGGCCGGAATTCATCCGATCTCTAATTCAAGGTTACAACAATCACAAAAAAAAAATTACTTCTTTTTCTTAAAGAAAACCTGATCTCTTATAAGCATGCTTTCTGGATCATTCGTTCTAGCCATTCTAGTAGAACAGAATCAGGAAAAATCAAAAGAAATAACTTTGATGCTATACTTTCAAACTTATAGGTTCAAAAGTAATCTCATTAACAACCAACCTTTCATTAAGAAAACAATAACAAACAATTTTTCAGTCATGAATCACTCCAGTTTCGAAAACTTCGATTTATGTGCTTAAATATTTTAATTGACAAGTTAGAAAACGAGTTTTACTCACTTGGGCAATCCAGTAGTTTGGTTTTACATTTGTATTTACAACACTTTTTGCACATTTTAAGCTTGCAGCCTTGTCCACCAGGCTGTCCACAGTTTTCGCACGGAGGATACTTCAACTAAACAATTCATTGTACATTTGGAGCAAATTTACAAATAAACTTTTCGGGTTTCAAGAAGTTTCTGGCCTAGAAGCTTTCTACGTTCCCTTTTTTTCATTTGTCTTAAAAATAATACGCTATTATTAATTTATTAAACAATATCCAACTTGATTGATATTCCAAGGTCCTCTGCCCTGCTTTTCAATTCGTCTCGCTTCACAGGTTTTTTGCTCACAATTTCCTTCTTTTGTTCCTGAAGAAGTACAATCAGTCTAATGTTAAGAGAGAAACCTCGGAAAATCGGAAGTATGGCTTTGAAATCCAGTGGGGAGTCCTACATACCGAGATTGGATCCATTTCTGCTTCCCCGTTCCTATACAACACACATTTAGATAAATTGTTCACTCATACTTGATTTTTTCAAAGTAATCCAAGGCATTTCTAACATCTTGCTGTTTTTCATCAGATTGAGACGCCATTGTTACTCTGTCTCTTACTTCTTCAATGACTTTACGGAAACTTGCAATGGTATTCTGACAAGAGACTAAGGTTCTCAGATCGTCAAACTCCAACAAGCTACAAAATTTTACTACTTCCTAATGATCATTACGTTTGGCAACCTATGATGTAAGATCCTGAAAATATGAGCTCTAATAGCACTGATTTGTGCTTCATAGTTTTCTGCATAATCCAAGTATTCCAGTGCTATTTTCCACGATTCCCCATGCGTCTCCTAAATTAAAAATTTTGACAGAAATATTCAACCTTTAGAGCCTACAGCGAACAATAGAGGATTATAAAGAATTCCTTCTGCAGACATTACTGCTATAGCCTTAGTGGCTTCCAAGCATCTATCCACATCTCCAGGCATCTGTAAACGCTTACAAAATTCAGCACAATATATATTAAAAAAACTTGAATATTTCCATTTGCTATGACAGGAACATTAACGGCTTCCACGATTTGACGAATTCTACTCCAATCTGCGATACCACTAACAGTGCCTTTCATCTCCCTCGTTCGTCCATGAACTGCTAACCTAGATAGTGAAAAATTATTAGTATTTTTTTTGCAAAATCTAACATAGAAGCTCCTGCTTCAACTAGTCGGTTAGCATAGTCTAAAGTTTTTTTCGGGCAAGGTAAAATTCGAACTTTGCAAGAGATGGGCAGCGTACAGTAATCCCTAACAAGTGAAACCATATCACAAACCAGATCAATCTCTTCCTGAGTAACAAATTATTCTTCTTGTCGAACAAACTAAAACCTGTAGGTATGCTCCGTAATGACCTCTTTTGGCTACCATTTGAGGACATCCTAGATTCAAATCTACACCATCACAAAAATCTTCTACAAGGGAACAGGCTTTCAAAAACGTTTGCGGGTCATTCGCACAAAACTGAACCAAGCTCATCGTAAGAGACATTGAATAATAAAAATCTACTGACTTGTACAATAACAGGTCTATCTTCCGGACTGAAGGTTAGAGCATTCTTCCTGTAAGTTGTATCATTTACGAAAAGATGAGCATGAATCATAGGAGTGTAGGTGAGATCAGCACCATATTTTTTCATCATCACTCGGAATGCTAGCTCACTGGAAAAAATATATCGGCTCTTACACCCTTGTTGAAAACCTCTGATCCACCATAGGTGCCACCACTTTCTTAATTTGTTTATCCTTCAGCAATTTTCTCCAGAAATTTGAGTTTCTCTCAATCTTTAAGAATATCTCACAATCTCTTTATTTCTCTTACCAGCTCTTCAGAATTCTTTTCTTTCAAATCTCTAACGCCTTCTTTTGATAAATGTATAATATTTGGCTTACAGACTGGAACTTCACCCATCCTGTCCTGAACAATATTCCAGTATGGTAAGATATAGCAAAACCAGATATAAGAAAGTAAACTACATGGGAGACATTGAAGGGTTGAGAGGAAATGGAGAATTTTTATTAGTAGAGATCAATAACGATGTATTTGAATAGTTATACATTTTTACACAATTATCTTCGATCTCTCGAATGTTGTCGTCCGTAATTCCTGCTATCCCTAAAAATCATTGATTTCGAACTTAATGAAGAACTCAAAAACCGTTTCCCTCTTGATCCTTTCCAATTCCGATCATTTCTTCTACTCGACCACGCTCTCTCCGGAGTAACGTTTCTTTTCCAATCTCTTCCTTCTGTGAAAGTTAGGCATCATTAAGGAAAACAAGGAATAAAACCAATTCTGTAGTTTGAAAAGCCTTGGTTACACCCATCACTATATGTGGAGCTCCTTATAGAAGTATCGTTAAAACTGCTCTATAACATAACATTAAATGAGGAGTTTATCATATATCGCCAACATTATAGTTGGTAGGGTAAGGAAGATGTGACGGAGGGGGGCATCCCATCAGATTTGCAGAATCTTTCCAATCAACATTATATGGATACTGAATTAACTAAAAAAACAAGGGTTCAAGTTAGTGTAGTAGATCATACATTCATCATAGGATTAATAGCAACAGATGTAACTGAGTTACTTATATCTTCATCCTCATCTCCTATTTCCATATCCGTCATGTCGTGATTATCCCGGGTAGGTTCTCGAAAATCTAATCAACTTTCAGTGAAAAAAATGCAATGTACTTTGAAGAACGTTTTCAACCCCAGTGGCATAAATATCATCGTTGGGAGTGGGTGAAGGAGCGTCACGGGGAGGTGTAGCCCCAGGATAGATTCCAGTTTTTTCCATTTCCTGAGGTTTCGTTTAAGAATGAAACGAAAAAATACTTACCTTTAATTCTGATTTAACAACACGTATACCTTGATAAAATTTTTGATAAGCCTAAAGTCAAAAGTAGAAAACCGTCTTTACAAATTCACTAACATCCTCTGCAACTGTAACATCCCGTAGTTGGTGGGAAAACTGCCGTTTAGCAATCTCCAACATTTCGACAAGGAGTAGCATTTTTTTCTTTTGAATCTCCATGGAATGCCGTAAAGCCACAAGTTGTTGAGTTGCTTCTTTCGTTTCTGTTTCCAAAATGGTGACTTCATGACGATCTTATGTTACATTGTTGTGAAAGTGTGTTACAAAACAGAATGTATACCTCTTGCTTTACACCTACTTTCTTGAAAATTGAAGTCTGCACTTTTCATGATTTCTAAAGCATGATGAACTAGATCTCGCCCCTGAACAAGAATTGATCATTTGAACACTTGACTGTCTGAGCATACTTTTTGAAACATAGCCAATTTGTTAACCAAGTCTTGGACATCAAGCTCTACGCCACTTTCGTCTCCGTCAGTAACTTCAGCATTCGCTTAAATGAACATGAAGTGATATTGATATTCTGAGCATACCTAATATATTTTTCATAGCAGTTATACTCTCTTTGGCAAAAACTTGTCTCTCAGCGAAAATGCCGATGCAACGATCCATTGTTTGTTTTACAGTTTTTGAATGCCTAGAAACGTATTCCATACTTATGACTCGTTGAATACCTTCCAATTTGAACAGCAGCAAGTACTGCTGGCTGGAAAGAAGGAATCAAGTAATCTATGTGCTTGCTCTTCGCTTTTTGAACTACATCATTCATGATATAGAAAAGGGCAACTCTTTGTTGCTCACAAGATGCTTAAACGAATAGTCAGTTTAACACATTTAATAGAAAAAACCATTTTCGAAACAAGTCAACCATCCATTCACTATAGCATTGATAGATGATTTATCCTTGTAATGCATTATCCATAGCGATATAGTTTCAATGGATTCTTGAGATATATTTCGAACCTTAAGAAACAGAAAAATAACATTAAAACAAAGGAAAATTACATCTTGCAGCCTACGTAGAACAGCCTCTGATGAAACCCCTCCCATAACGTGGATTTACAACCACTGAAATTGGCAAATTATGAAACTTTAGTTAATTTTTGACATACAAACTATAATAAACGAAGCAGATAATTGAGAGGTTTAGAATATTGTCCTACGATATATACTCGTACGCTTTTTACACACAACGCTGATACAATAAAACGACGCTGTTTAACCTATGTGATCCAGAGTTGTTCAGATATGGAAAGTTTGGATAAGGTTGATCTGGTTCATATCGATGATAATGGTGTGTTCAAATACGTTTTGATCAAAGTGGGTTCATTTATTTGCGGAGCTTTGAAAATGAAAATGAAAACTGTGAAATTAGGTGCCACATACCGACGACAACGAAGAAGAGGACATTCTCAATTACAAGATTTATCTTCGTGGATACATTAGCTGTGACTACCACGCAAATGTTGTTCGAAAGTTCCGAGAAGAGGTCGGCAATGATGTACCAATGGAATGCATTGGTGGCGGAAGAATAGAGAAAAACAATGCTGGGAAAAAGATTACTGTTTACGGATACTCACAAGTGAATAGTACTCAGTTTTGAGTTAACAGTTTCGTTTTAGGAGTTTGGTCAAGCCAATCACAGCTTAAGCGCGGAAATGTTGAAAAAGAAGTACCCTGATTTTCATGTTGACTTTTCGAATGATGGATATTAATACATGTTACATCCCCCGTCTTTGTTTTTTTCATGGAAATCACAATACAATACAATCAGAAAATAAATGAGTTATCAAGATTTTGCAGATTGATATTGAAAGATTGCCACGTCTTTGTCTTATCTTAGATAAAGAAGTTTCGTAGATATGCCACGCTGGCGCATCTCATTCACTGTTCTTTCTTCTACGCTGATTTCAGTATCTTTTAGTTACGTTTCTGCTATACAGACCTTTTCTTCTTTCAGCAATGACTAACTTCGCTGGGCGCTGGAAGCTTGACAAGAGCGACAAGTTCGACGAGTATATGGCTGTGAGATTGTGTTTCGAAAACGTTTTAATGAGAATATATTACAGGAAGTTGGCGTCGGATTGCTCACTCGGAAAGCTGCAGCTACTTTAAAGCCTACCCTCGTTATAAAGATTGATGTATCTTTCTAACTCATTTTATCTCTATAACATATTTTTCAGGGTGACCATTGGTCTTGTAACCAAGAATCCACCTTCAAAAACACTACACTTGAATTCAATATTGGAGAGGTATGCGTTTCTGTGCTATTAAGTAAATGAAGTTTCTGTTAGGAGTTCGACGAGACTACTCCGGATGGAAGAAAAATGAAATCGAAAGTTGAATTAGTTAACGGTAAACTGATTCATCAGCAGAAAGCGATCAAGGTCAACTTCTAACTTTCGGACTGAGTTTCTTGATTAACCAAAAATATTTTAGAGCGGAGAAAAAGACAGCTCAATCGAACGTTGGCTCGAAGGTGATCGTCTTATTACTACACTAACTTCTGGAAATGTTGTTTGCCGTCGTGAATATGTCCGTGAATGATTCTTCTTAGAGTTTTGTCATTCATTAATGTTATCTGAGTTCAAATAAATCTTTTCACTCGAAGTTGACAGAAATATGAGATTATGACTTAGTTGGCTCTGCGGAATATTGTGCAAATTGATTGTGGTGTATTTTACATAACACAGTTTGTTTATATAACAGTTGAAACATAGTTCAAGCACGAATATTGTTAGAATTCATTTATTGATTCTATAATTACAATAGAAATAAATTTTCAGGTAGTATTAAACGAATGGATTCAGATGTAGTGGGTATTTCTTGTTGTCTTCTTTCCGCAACACTTTTCGGTAGTATGTTTGTTCCCATCAGAGGGCTCGATATAGGAAATGGTTTGATCAAATGCATTCGTGAATGAATTAAGGTTTTGCAGGTCTCTTCGTTCAATGGGTTATGTCTGTTTCTATACTATTGTTTGGCTTTCTTGTTTTTGCTATTGATGGGTTTGATAAGTTCTACCCTCTAGCAATGCTTGGAGGGTTTTTCTGGGCTATCGGTCAATTTTTCGAGTTCATCTATTTTGTGTTTATAGCTGAGTTTAGGCAACAGTACGGCTGTTCCAATAATTCAAAGAGTAGGGATGGCTTTGGGAATCTTGATTTGGAATACAACGAATTGTCTCGCAGGATGGGCTGCTGGCAGATTTGGGTTTTTCGGAATGAAGCAGCATATTCCTGAAAATATCTCTGTAAATTACCTAGGGTTGAGTTTAGTAGTTTTAGGGTGATAAGAAGCGGTGTTCACCTGATCATTTTTATATTTTGAAGCGGATTCACTTTCACGTTCGTGAATAGTACAGCAACAGTGTCGACACCCCAGGATGATGTAGAGATGATAGACCCTAACAAAAGGGGCAACTCTCCAGAGATCATCCATCAGGAAGAATCTTTATTAAGAAAAAATGATCATGAGCTGAAGAAACCCGACAAAACTCAGCGTATACTGTACTGAATCTCTAATAGTTCCGCTAATCATCACATTTAGTGCTATACTGTTGGCTGTTTGCGCCGGTTTTTTCTATGGAATCACATTTTTGCCAGTTAATTTCATGATCGAGAGAACAGATATTTACCCAACAGCACCAAGAAATGGAATACACTACATTTTTTCTCATTACTCAGGAATATTCATCACTTCTTGCTTCTTGATGATTATTTATTCTATTTGGAGGTAGGAGAAAAGCGCTTAGTTTATATTCATAATTTTATTAACTGAAGCAAAAGTCAACCGTTCGTTTCTGGATCGTTGATTCTGCCATCAACACTAACTGGCATAATGTGGGCTATTGCTCAATCGTCATTCTTTCTGGCTAATCAGTTGTTATCGCAGACTATATCGTTCCCAATTATAACTATGTTGCCTGGCTGCTTAGCATCAATGTGGAGTTTTTTTTTTTTCAAAGAAATAAAAGTTAGTGATTTATTCCTTCTTGTAAAGAAGACCGTTTTTCAGGGTAAAAAAAACATTTTACTAACCCTTTTGGGAATTAGTATTACTATGATTGGAGTTGTTCTTGTAGCAATATCGAAATAAATCTAATGCTCGTAATAATCGTTTCTTTATTTTGGCTCAGGCTCAGCCTTAACCAAGATAAATGGAACTGAACACGTCTCGCCTATAGTGTTAATATGTAGTCAAAGTAACGAAAATCTCCACTGTTTCGAAAGTTTTTCTAAAGGTTTTATACATTTCACGTGACAAAATCGATGAACTTGTAAAAAATTTCGTCATTAGTTTGCTAATTTTTCTGCAAGATACGACCATCTAATTTTCTATTTTCAGTCTTGTTAGTTGTCTATACTTTTTCAGTTCGAACTTTAAAAATTATAAAAAAGTTCATTTCTAGAAAATGAGTTCTCGAGCATCTCCACAATCAGCAAGATCTGAAGAGTACACGAAAGATGAAAACACTGCTCGCAATGACAACGATACGTTTATTGAAAACGAACATGTCCTGACCCTTGAAAGTGCCGACGGTATAGTTTTTTTAAACATTTACTTGGTTATGAACTTTTAGTAATGAAAAATCTGGTGAAGACTCCTTCTGTTTCTGGAGTGACAGTTGAGGTACAAATTTGTATATTTTTCATGATGACAGTAGTGTAGAGTTCAATCACCATACCAGTACCTGATGAGCAGGATTTTGTCAGACTTTTTCCATTGGGGAGAAAGAAACAAACAATCCGGTTGAAGTTGAGAGAGCTGAATTTGAACAAAATGCTGAAGTTCGAAGAACATCAGCTGCTGAAACAGATATACAATCACATTGTCAGCTTTGGATTGAGAGAGGAAAGATCGAAAGAGGTTTATTTGAATGTAAGTGTTGCTAATCTATCATGTCATATAAAATTCATTTGTTTTCAGACAAAGTTAAGGCGAACAGCATCGCAAACATTAAATGCAGCGTCAAGGGCCCTCCTATGGATGTTTCGAACAAAGAATGAAAAAATACAACAAATAAACTCAGTTTCTGATATCTGCTTGTCAAGTTTATTGAAGAGTATAAATGACTTCTATTTTATACATTTGAAGGTAACAACGTTTGTATCTTTCATTTGATACAATGAACATATTATAGCTTTACAAGCATGGCACTATTGTTCACTTACTAAGGCATATAATTGACTTCGTACTGTTGATTTCCGAAATAGATCCGTGAGTTCTCATGTTCTATATTAAAATGGTGGCTCGAAGACTTTCCACTAACCTACCACAATGGCGGGAACAGGAGGCTATGATTATAGGAAGGTTGAAGCATTTGAGTGTCAGGGCTTATAAGGTATTTCTGAAAAAATCTTCCATATTTTCTCTTTTCCCATTTATTCACCTAAATTGCTTTCACAGCGGCATGATGAGATATGGTAGATGTGTGCCTGAATATAAGCAACTTGTCAACTCTTTTGAGCCTTTAAAAAAATGGTTAACAGAGCAATTTGAAACAGATAGGTTATTGAATTGTTCTATGATGTAAAGCTGAGTTTCCCAATCTAGGCAGTGTATATCATCGGACCCTGTATTGTTCAAGCAGATAGGAGTGGCAATAAATTTATTCATCGTTCTGGAAAATGGACAAAGAGCTGAAGACTGATTAGTTTATTTTGAAAACTTAAAAACAGACTCAGACCATTGGTAAATTACGTTATGACGACTATCTGAAAATGAGCAAACTTCCGTTCAATGATAAAACGAAATACCTGCTTCCATTTCCTCTTAATAAGACAGGGCGATCCAATTATAAAGTGAGTTCAATTGTTTTAGAGCTTGACACATTCGATATTTGGACAGCTTGTTTTATCTGAAAAGTTAGCAGATTTGTTGAACAACTACGTAGAAATTCGTTTGAAAGTAGTAAAAAGTACTGTTGCTAAATAAGGGAACTGTTGAGTATTATCGTTCAGACAGTGGAACAAGCCCTGCCATGCTATTCGTTAATTTTCATGGAAACGTGATTACGAACAATCTGAGAGTGGTTAGAGTTGAAGAAGTGTATGGTCTTTTGAAACAAAATTCATAGCTCAAGAATATAATGCGTATGCGATTACGAGATAATCGGTTTGATGGTTTCACAATGGTCACCATTCGAAACGCAGCAGCAAACACTACCGCGGGAAAACTTCTAGAAGTGAATCGAGACATTCTGACGAAGTGCGTTGCTCAACTGATGAATCATGAGTATAAGACACTTGTGAAGGTTCGCCAATACTTTTGAAGATTTTTCTCTTTAATTCTTGTTTTTACATTAGAATTACGTAACCAATGCAGCGTACCCTGAAATTGTCGCTCATACTTATTTGGAGAGTGTGGCGAATGAATAAAAAGAAGTTGGTTTCCAGTTATGATATGCGGTCTACCAGTTACAGCATTATTCTCACTCTTTGTTGTTGTATTGAATCTACTTCATATTCTATTTTTTATCTCAGCGAATTTGACCTACTCTTTCAAAAATAATAATTGCCTGTCAATCTCTCATTGTTCTCAGAACGAAAGATATTTGAAACGTGTTATAAAAATACAGTCAACTTCGAGCACTATTTTTTCAAAGCAACTTTCCAAATGTGTTTCGATTCAGTTTTTCATGATATTCTTAATATAGCATGCGTATACCTTAACGCAGGTTCAGAGAATTTTAAGTTGGTTAAGGATTGGAAAGACAGAAAAAAAAAAAAAAAAAAAAACGACGTATGTTTCATACTTTCTCATTTCAAATATTTTCCATCATATGGTTAAACAGTATCAATTTTAAATTAGGGAATAAAACCTACATCAGTTGCACAAACTCTCTCCTTTGAACTTTGAAACAGCAAATGGGAGATTGCAGTCACATCCGAAGCTAAGTCAAACGAGCTTTTTTTCCAGGGAAGGTTCTTTGATGCTATTTTCGGGTATAGATAAGG
>CALQYR020007327.1:60441-94015 GCA_943334845.2 Auanema sp. JU1783 | reverse complement strand
ACAGAAAAAACCGGAAAAGGAAACGAAGACATAAGAGATCCAAGTAATCAATCGATAACAAATTATGGAAACAGAAAAATCGATGGAAAGTACAAGAGTTCAGTCAACTAAATCTAAAAGGAGCTCTGTTCAATCTCGGTTCAAGCTGGCAACGCTCTGAACGATCATGCTTATGCATTAGACATGAAATGTACAACAATACACGTGGCAAATAGAAATACGAGACCACCTAAGTGGTTGAAGGACCATTCAGGGTTAAAAATAAGAAAAAATGAAGCAAATCGGCTGATGTTCGATTGAGTTATGACCATTTGAGTGAAGCCAACTCGTTCAGCTCTGTTCCCTATTTCACGTAAAACGTGAAACACGACCGCTTACTCGAAAAGCTAAGCTTAGAAAATGAACTGATTAGTCGCCGGGAATTCATTTTTTTTTTCAGAAAAAATGAAATGAAACCCGTTTCATTTTAAGAATCTGAAGCGCATGGAGCGGTGGTGCTTCAGGTGTTAACGATAGCACGGAAAACGCTGTAACTCTCCTCAAACTGAACGAAATTTCACAAATTTTTTTTTATTCGAAAGCCGTGTCGAAGAAGAATGAATACAGCAAATTTGCTCATGAAATACATAGAAAAGCTGCTCAACCTCCCAACATTCAAGAAAGAAACAATGAAAAAGCATAGAAATAGAAGAAAACAACAAAAAAAAACAAAAAAAGCATGTAAATTATGAGTTTTTTGGAAAAGTTTTTAAAAGTTTTTATTGGTCTCGACACGGAAATCAGGAGGAAAAAACTTTTAAAAATGCGAGTCTGAGTGTTATAGATTTGACTCCCCCCTAGGAATCTGGGCCGTGAAATGTGAAACGCAGCGTGTACTTATAAACTTCCGCAACGTACATCGTACGACGTACACTACGTGGTCATTATGAAGGAAAGTTTACGAGGGGATATCTCGTTTCGGAATGAACGGAATAGGGAACGAGTACCATATTTGGAAAGAGCATTCGAGACCGATTCGATCGAGTATGAAAACAAGCACAAGAAATGAAAATATTTTTGTACAAGGAGAATGTTCAGATCATAGCTCTCCAAATATACGACTTGGGTCAATCTAGATTTTGGCTCTCAAAGGGAACACGAGAAAGATTTTCGTTTTCGTTCTGAAATTCCCTTATATGGAACGAACAGAAACGAACCACAGTTAGAAATCTGGTAAAAACTGAAAATACACTATTTCTATCAAAACAAAACCTCACCGATACAAGATACCGATACAAGAGATGCCTATTTTCAAAGAAAACAAAAGGCAGATTGTGTTCCAAATGACGAACTCCCAAAGACTTTCCGTTCTCTTTCACTTCTTGTCTGTTCCATTGAACTGATCTTTGGCTTTTCCTTTTCTCCTCTTTTTACTTCTTGCAAGAGTATTATTAATAATGAAAACACTCCTTTTAATAATTCAAAACGATTTTCTATAAAAAGCTAAAAGCCTTTTGTGTTCGTGCCATGTACGTACCTGGCATCTGTAATGCACTCTGCTCATACCAGCCTTCGATATCTCCTCCCTCTTGTATGATTTTCCGTTTCTATCATTACTTGGCACTATCGGACATCCCAGAGCGGTTGCTCCCTTATACCTGATTGAATAAGATTCAGTTTGAATCAAAATGAAACTTAAGAAGAGCTATGTCGCTTCACAAGCTTCTGAACTGTTTATAGCAAAAGCTTAAAAGGCCATTCTGTGAAATAAAACATCCCTCATGACGTGTTGCGACTACAAACATCGAATAGGCCTCGAATGTCAGAAACGAAGAAGACGATTCGTCGAGAGAATCATCGAGAATCATCATCTTCAACTCTTCCACATCTCGTAAAGCATCCAACAAACGACAAAAAAACAATATTTTGCGTGTGATTTATGAATTTGGACGAAGAGTTTGTTGAGCATCGCCTACATCCATCCAATAAGTATGAGTGGGTTAAGAAGATCATTGCTCTCCTTCTCCTCAAGAATGATAATCAAAAAGTTATTTTTGGAGATATTCATTGCGTTGTGTAGTCTGTCAGCTGAGGAAGAACTTCAACTGAGCAATGATTCCAAAACGATTCGGGTTGTTATCAATGAAACAAGAACGTTCTCGTTTCTCTCTCTTCCCGCCCAGTTGAGATATCCTTAGAGGATAATTGACAGAGAGCAAGTGACGAGAGGAGGGCTCAGCAATCAAGAGAAGAGAGTGAGAGGAGATATTATTCTTTTACTTTCCTTCCATTCAAACTGAAATTGGCGGAAAAATAGGCTGTTGGTAGATCATTTGTGTTGTTGCAGATTATAATGAGAGATTTTCCCTCTCAAAATGCTGAATAAAAAGTTGGAATAAAGAGCTTTTAGAGTGTATGAGGTTCGGGATAGGAGGAGAGAGGAAGAGGTGAGGAAGAGAAGGAGGACGAGCATCAAGGTAAACACTTCAACTTACTATAATTATTTTATAAATCCATATAAGTATATTATAAATTATTTATTAGAATTCTGTTTGATTGTGAGCGTACTGAACTGAAAATGGGACTGAGAGAGAGAGTAGAGAGAGAGTAGAGAGAGATGAGAGGGAGATGGTTGATTGACTCGAATTGAAACATTTCAATTCGGATATCAAGGCTATGGTGAGTTCAGAAGACGGTGATTGACGAAACAAAGATGAAGCCATGATTTCCAATAAGGACTTTTGGTCAAAAATATAATATATGAAACAAACAATGAGTAGAAAGGATGTTAATGAATGTTTGATGGGCTGTTGTTGTGAATGAGAATCAGGATGATAATCCTTCGTAAAGAGATAAAGCATGTACTATGGATGGATCAGCTTTTGCTCCCTCCTTGAATTCTTCCAGAGTCAGTTGAGCATCATTATTCTGAAGACAAGAAGATAAGCTCATCATCATCATCTCTTTCAACATACTTTATCCATCATTTTGAAAATACGATCAACACGCTTTTCAGGAGTGTTCTCGTCATCAGGTAACTTGGCTGTTGATCCAACCATCTTATAGATAGCATCAACAATCGATAACATCTCATCACGTGTTATAAACCCATCATTATCCAAATCATACAGTTTGAAAGCCCCTATAAGCAATATCCTTACATGAGTGTTATGATACTACTAATGCTTACAATGTAGTTTCTCATCCAGATTGCCACGTGATGTAATTGATAAAGCACTGATGAACTCATGAAACTCTATGGCTCCGTCCTAAATCATATCATCATCATCATCAGATAACTAATCTGTTGAACAAGAAGAGAAAATCTCTTTCATTCTCACTAATCGTACCTTATTTTCATCAAAAACTTTGAAAACAAAGGAGGCAAAATCAGATGGATCTCCTTGAGGGAAAAATTGCTTATAAATCTTCTGGAAACCCTGAAATGGAAGAGAAATAAACAACTTATAAAGAGATAGAGAGAGAGATAGAGAGAGAGGGAAAGTACAAAGAGAGAGAGAGAGAGAGAGAGAGAGAGAATGAATGAATGAAACTAACAGCTTCAGTAAGCATTCCATTTGGGCAATCCCTAACAAATCCTTTATACCACTGCTTAATTTCCTTTTCCGTAACTGAATAGTTAATAATATAGAAAATAAAATAATTATGCTAATTAACTACCTTATATAGACAACTGTTTAAGCTATACGTTTATTCATTTTTCATTTTTTAAAGTTTCGCTTTCATCTCTCCGTCTCACACACATCTCCACATGCACACACACACACATCTCTATGTCTCACCTCTGTAACCTCTCTTCACACGTCTCAGTTTCGTTGAAATTTGAATTTTTGAGAAAAGGCGTGCACGCGCATGAAATTAGCATATTGACATGAGTCACGTAGCTTTTTCAAAAAAAAAAAAAAAGATGAAAAATGCAATTCATAATTCATTTGAGTGAGAGAGGGAGATGAAAGCGGTTGCATTCGAGACGGTAAGCGAATATTCAATTTAACTTTATAAATATTAATAAATAATAAATATATTTAGATGAAAAGCTTAAATCTCTTACAATAAGTTCGTTGAGCCAATGATTTGATTTCTTCTGCTTTTAGTTTACTGCCGCTTTTGCCCATTGTGCCATTAGAAGGCTAAACGTAAAGAGCTGCAACGAATACGATAAGTGATGTATATCAAGTTATGAGAGAGAGAGAGACAGAGAGAGTAACACAGAGAGAGAGTATGAGAAGAGGGATAAAGCAATGACGACGTCAACGAACTTTCACTCAAAAAATGAAGGCATTTACATGTTTGACAAACAAGAAAGTTGAAAAGTTCGAATATTTTAAAACTGAACCGGAACAAGAACATACAGAGAGAGATAGAGAGAGAGAGATACAGAGAGAGAGAGAAGTACTCGTTCCATGAGAAGCCATTAGAAAGAGTTTTCTGATCAGCTGGGATGGCTCATGAATAATGAGAGATCGGCTTCCAAAAAATTCATCCGGCGGATTTTGGGTGGGATTTATTAACGGAAGTTTTTTAATTCATTCTATTGAGATTATTTGAAATCTGCGAAAGTAGAATAGCTTATATGGAGAATGCGAAAAGGAGGATTTATTTGAGAGAGAGAGAGAGAGAGGGGAATATACGATGAGGTAGAGAAGCTGCAGTATAATGAATGAGAGGGAGATAGAGAGAGAGGGAGGATATGTATAGTCTCTAAGGTCTACCAACAACACTACTTGTGTCTCACTTATATGGTCAACAGCCAATTCTCATATACCATCATATGTGTTACTTATCATATAGTTAATTAATATCTTAAAAGAGCATGTTGTAAGTAGAAGGTGAAGAATGAAGGAGTTTTTATAAAAATGTGTTTCAACCGTTACTATGGCAACACGTTTTGAGCTGCTGGAGTTGTAGTAGACGGAAATGAGTTAAGATATGTAAGTACTGAGGGCACATTCAATTTCCGTAAAAGAAAGTAACAAAATGATTGACATATCTATGAGAGGTTTACTCTTGCATGTCCCATGTCAGACCATAGAAGGACAACAAGCTTTTCCCTTCTTCGGCTTTCTTTTTATAAGATAACACTGCGTGTGTAAGCTTAAATGACTATCAAACTTCATTCAAAATGCCAAATTCGACTAATTTCCTTCCAAACATTCAAATACAAAGGTGTCAGAACGAGAGAGGAACGAAGAGGCACAGGCATAAGCAGAGGTAGCCAGGTAAGCGAAGGTGGCAAATACAGATGAGAAGACGGGAAATGAGGGAGGTAAAAGGGTTTTGATACAAAAATAGGAAACGAAGTGTTAAGAGAGAGGGAGAGAGAGAGAAACAAAACATAAAATGAATTATAGTGAACCTTTGGACTCTGCTCAAATGGCGGCTAAAAGAACGAAACACTTCGAAGGAATGGCAAGGCTATGGTGTTAAGCGTGCCAGAAGGTTAAACTACAACTCACCTCACTTGAAACTTGAATGACAAACGTCAATATCAAAAATATGTTAGTTATTTCAGTAAGTACAGAGGGAGGGAGAGTGAGAGAGAGAGAGAGATGAAGAGGGTAGGAAAGAGAGGGAGAGAGAAAATTTGGAGAAAAGTTGTATTTATGGAAACAAAACTTGGGAAATATGTGCTTGTTGGAGCTTTGACCAACTTTTCAACTTGAAAGATTACAAATACGTTTTTGGGAGAAAGAGAATATGTTTTCTTTCTTCACCTAAGGAGAGGAAGAGAAGGATGCTGACCATAAATGATGGCCGTCGATTAGGCAACTTAGGAAGAGAACTTAGGGTTGAGAATGCCTGAAGACGTTCTTTGACCATTTTTGAGCTACACGTGCTATCCTGAATGATTTCGATAGCTTAAATAATGCCAAAAAAAGAGAAATGGAGATGATGAAACAGAGAGAGAGAGAGAGGAATTGAGGGAAGAGAGGGTTAAACATAGAGAGAGAGAGAGAACCACTTGTGTGGGATTTGGAATTGACTTGCATGACTTCAAACATCGTCAGTCAAACCAAAAAAAGAAAATTCAAATGAAGGCAAGTTGATGATATTTTGCAATCTTCAATGAGTACATGGGGTTTTGATTATTAAAAAGTGAAAGAATAGTAAACTAAATGAAAAGGAGCAAGCATAACGATGAGAATGAAGACGGGACTGGAGAGATGAAGCTATAAGAGAGAAGGAAGTAATGAAGTAAGCCATACATATGAAGAGAAGAGGTAATAATAGAGAGAGAGAGAGAGAGAGAAAGTGAAAGAGAAAAGAGATGAGAGGAATAGATTGAAAGAAGGTAAGAGTAAGACAGATAGAGAGAGATGAAGAGAGAGGAAGAGATGAAAAGAAGAAGAACACATTCAAAAGAGGAATGCAGGGTGAGAAAGAATGAAATGAATGCATGAGAGTTAAGGACCCAACCTAAGAAGCAACCAATTTGGACTGATTATCAAGACATTTTCAGTTTTCTCCAAATAAGCAGATGAAATGTTCAACTGATAGATTACTCGTTCGAAATTTGATGTCACTGGGGGATAGGCAACAGCCAAATATCGGCAAACTGCCCATTCATATTGGACACAAGTGAGAGGACACAAACTTCAAATTCTCATGTCTCAACCTGAGCATATGGGAAAGTTAGATCTTAAGAGAATCGGAAAGTAGAAGGAGTGATGAAAGATCATTCAAAGTGTAGATTGGTCTTAACATCAAGAAGATCAGTCTAACTCAAGTTCAAACTCACAAAAAACAATACTGTATAAGGAGATAGAGAGTGTATGAGAGAGATAGAGGGAGTGGGGGAGAGGAACAAACAAGTAGAATTGCATGTTGAGAGGGAGAAGACGAAGGAAATGAACTTAGGATGACAGAAGATGTTTCTAAGCATTTTGTGTTATCACTCAAATTATCTGAGAAGACACATAGAAGAAAGGAAATGAAAGTTGATTCCGGGCTTAGAAGATCAGTAAGCAAGTCATACGAAATGTAGAAGAGTAGAGAGAGAGAGAGTTAGAGAGAGAGAGCAGAAAAAAACGTTTTTGAGAGACGTTAGAGAGCAAAGAGAAACAAGTTGAAAAGAGCTATCAAGTGTGCTTTCAGATGAAATGAAACATTTAGTTGAAGAATGTCAAAAAGAAACATCAAAATGTGATCTTCCTCAACTAGCATTAGATATCCATTGCATTCATGATTTGTTGACAGTCCCACTCTCTTCTTACTGTTCGCACAGCTTCTGGGTGGGATGGATGGAAGAAGGGAGATGGTGTGTGTGTGCGTGTGTGTGAAAAGTCAAACAAACTTTCTTTTTTGTGCTTCATCTCTTCAAGTCGATGACAACAAGCTAACAACAAATTAGATTTTTGGATTGAAGAGCCAAAAGACGATGAAGCTTCATCCATGCTTCTCCTCTCTACGTTTTCATTTCTTTGGCAACTTCGTTTTTTTTTGTTTCGACCATTCAGATGACGTCGTCACCGCAAGGACAACATCCAATGACGAATGACGAGGCCCCAGGGAGTTAACTGATTTACGATTTACACCCTTTGGTCATTGAGTCGGATATTTCGAGTCATTTTGTGAGTTTTCCGCTCCGAAACCTTTCAAAATCAGCTAAAAACGAAGACTTGCCATTACAAGGGAGTAGATGCTTAAAGCTGAAGCTTAATGATTGACGTCAAACAACGATTGCCCCACTTTCCCCAAAAAGATAATTCGTTATAGATGAGTATGTGATATTGATTGAATCAATATGGCAATTCAGATGATGTAAGCTTATGCTCAGCAACAGTAGAAGAGAGATGAAATCAAATCTTCATATTAAAGATAATCTAATTCATTTTGCAATAGTTTAATCTTCCCTTCCTTCCCCCCACCCCTCCCTCCCTCCCTTCATCGCCTCTTTCATACATTTCCCTCCACTTGCTTGTATATTATTAGAATTAACAAGGAAAGTTGTGATTAAGCTGCGAAAGATTAAAGATTTTTCCAAAATCTTAAGCAGGTGAGAGAGAATAAGAGAGAGAGGTAGAGAAAGAGAGAGAGGGAGATAGAAACAGAGAGAGAGAGAGAGAAAAGCGAACAATATCAAAAACGAATCCTCAATAGAGAAATGTGCAAAACACTAACACAACACAATCATTGAGAAAAGCAACCGCTCAAGCGCGCACAACATCACAAAATGAGAACTTTACGTTTCACGTGAGTCACGTAGAATATCACGTGGATATGAGTACGTATCACGTCATTTTCAATTATGACTAAACTGAGAAAGTGGAAAAGAGGGGGAGAGAGAGAGATAGAGAGAGAGAGAGTGAGGTTGATGGCGAACATGAGAATGAAAAGAAGAAGCACAAGTAGAATAAAGAGAAATCAAGCTTCTTCTTCCACATCAAACTGTCGTTCAAAGAGAGACTTGACGTGGTGGAGACGGATCATCACCGAGCTTTTTGAGTAAAATGCTCGAATTTCGAGATATTGGCTTTGCAAAAAGCAAGGCTTATTTCCGAACGAAAAATTTCAATTTTAAACACAAACATAATCAAATGAAGTCTTTTCAATATTGGAAAAGATGAATTTTGAATTGGAAAGGCATAATAGAATTTTCAAATGAATTGTTTTCTTAGCGCATAGAGAGAGGGAGAGAGGGAGGGAGGGAGGGAGGGAGAGAGAGAGAGAGAGAGGGAGATGGTATGGAGAGATGTTTGTCTCTGTTATATACTATATATACTATATTGTTAATTCAAATAAACATAGATGATATATTAACAGATGTGAAGGAGGAGGGCGAGTTGTCTTGCTCGTCTTCATCAACCCTCCCTCCCTCCATCTCTCTCTCTCTCTCTCTCTGCATCCTTCCCTCTATCCCTCTCTCTCTCTCTTTCTTAAATCAATTTTAAGTTATAAAATAATCGTTAGAAGCTTTTTTTTGTATAAAAATGAAAATAGATAAATTGAATTAAGGATGTGAGGGGGGGGGGAAGAGAGAGAAGGAGAGAGAGAGTGAAGAGGAAAGGAGGGTGGCTGTTTATGGATATAGGATAATGAAGAATACATATCGATAAAAGAGCTTTTGGTATAAAGTAACACAAAGCCATATATGGTCAAGCTAATCATTCAAAGCTTATAACATGTGCCAGCCAACGAGGAGAAGGAGAAGACGACAACGACGGCCAAAAAGGTTTTTTCACTTTCAATTGAGGTAGCGAATTATGAATAATGTTGACACAAATATTTGTCTATGTAAATGGAATAATAAAAAGATATTGTTTGTTAAATGTTCTCAGCATAAACGTTAATCTCCTCTCTCCCTCCCTCCCTTCCTCCCTCCTTCTCTCTCTCTCTCTCTTCCTTTATCCTCTTTCTCTCTTTGCTATGGAGTTTTTAAGATTAGGAGGAGAGTTGTCTAGATATAGAGAGGGAAAGAGGAAGGGAGAGAGAAGATTCAAGAAAAAAACTCAGAAAATCTCTCCGAGGACGTACTGCCGTGCTAGGAATCTGATGACAGCCTACTACTACTAGAAGCATCCAAATAGGAAGAAACAGAAAGCTGTTAGAAACATAGAAGGGGGGTTGAAGACGAAAAAAGAGAGAGAGAGAGTGGATAGGAATTATCAGACATTATTCCATATAAGGAGAGAAACCAAAGATAGGATGCTCATCTGTGGAAATTCATAAAGTGTGTGATGTCATGTATGGTAACCATGACAACAATCTTTTAAAAGCGTTCTCTTCTCCTTCTCATCATGTTACTTTGAGATAGAAGTATCATGAAGCTCTTTCTGATAACTTCATTCACCAATTAAAACAGCTTCGAAGACCGATGGAATCAGAAAGTGAACAGCTTGCACGTGAAAGCATACAACCATCTAACTAACAAACAAACAAACAAACAAAGGCGAAATGCCGATGACTGCTTGTCACTTCAATTTCCTATTCAGAGGATTTGTTGTAAGAAGCTCTACGATGTCAAGTGATTATCAGCAAAACATTAAAGCCATATTAGGTTATTATGGCAGAATTAACGACGCCGCCAGCAAGCCATATCACTTGTTGTTGAGCTATGACATGACGTTGGTAAAGCACAAAAGCAAAGACAAAAACTCCAATGGATTGTGGTTGAAGAGTCAACGATTCAGCCCGTAGAGCCATTTCCAGCTACTCGTTTCCATGAGTTGCGTTGTCTTTTGGAATCTTTGGCTTAAAATCGGAAGCATAGCTCAGTCACTGATGCAACTCTCTCTCTCTTCTCTTCGTTCAAAGTCAGATGATCGTGATGCCCATTCACGGCATAAATAATTGTTTTCACAAATGTCTAATGTCGGTCCATACAAATGATATGAGGAGAAGTCAGCACAAGCAATCACGAAACAAAAAAAAATTAGGAAAAAAAAATTAGATTTGAGTTGAGTTGAGTTATGTAGTTGCATGAGAGACCGATCAGATCACCTGATCACAGTCGAAACAAGCAAAGACAATGATCATCAGTCGACGGGAGAGAGGGGGGGGAGCATGCGACTTGTTTACAATGTCACTTCAAACTACATACAAACAAACTACAAAAACTCGTTTTTCCTTATTTAACCCAAAAAAATAAATTACAAATTAAAAATGTAAAATACCAGAATCAACATTCTTGAAATTGAAATATGGACTTGAATTTGAAGAAATGACACTTGATGTCACCTGAAAACGGCTCAATACTGTTTAAGTACGTTTGAGCGAGTCTATTAAGCATAAGCATGAAGCCAAAATATATTTTATAAAAGAGGGAGAGAGAGAGAGAGAGAGAGAGACATACTTTATATGGATACAAACACTTTGTGTTGTATTATTATAAGCAACCGCTCTCCACGTCTCACAAATAGGAAATGACTTAAGCGTTCACGTACGATTTCACGTGAAAATTCAAATGTAACATAGCATGGATATATACACGTGGAAACTCACGTGGTTAGCACATGGTAACAAGGTTATGCTAATAGCTAATAACAGGAATCAAAACAAAAATGGTTGAGAGAGCAATGAGATATGAAGGCAGAGCTTCACCTCGTTTCCATTTCGGTAGAGTTGATGAAGTTGAAAGGGAATCGAAGAAACTAATACTTTGAAGTCTAATTAGTCAGTTCGATAGTCTTGGACTAACACATAGTCTCATCCCTTCATCTCTCTGACTGTCTCATCTCTCTCTAACCCTTTCTCTCTCATTTCCGGTACATTGTTTCATACGTGTATTTTGGAAAGAGGAACCATTTTTTTGTGAGAAAAAAGTCTGACAAATTTGCTTTTGAATGAATTAGAGAGGAAATGCATTTAAATCTGAAATAATGATGTAAATTCGATGAAAAGAATGAATTATTACCATATATGGAAGGAGAAAGAGAAAATAAAATATAAAAAGGACTTTTGAATTGAAATTGCAATGACCGAGACCGAGATGTACGTGAGATGTTTGTGTGTGTGTGTTGTTGGTTTGTTGATATCCGCGTAGACAAGTTCCGTATTTGGTGTTAGCAGTGAGGATGCTAGTAAGATAGCAGAAGAGTTGTATGATGAAAGCTATTCTGGTTGTTAAAGTCAAAAAGAAGAAAATTATATTTTGATGATGAAAACACTCAGATGAAAGTGTTTATCATGGAGTCATCTGAGGCAATTGCTGTTGGAGAATGTGTTGGTGAGGAGGGGAAAGGTGGTTATTGACTTTTGATATTAAATTAATTGGAAATACCGGTTTTAATGAGATGAGGAGAGAGCTTTGATGAAAATGAAATTAATGATGAAAAGCTCTGCTTTTGGCTAAAATATAACGAATCGTAGGATGTATGAAGTGGATACTTTCTCAAAGAACCGTGTGAATGAGCATGAGCGTGTTGGAAATGGAAATAGGGTTGAAGCCAGTTAAGAAAGGAAAAAACTCGAACAGAAAGTCTCAAGTTTAATGAAATGTGAGCAAATGATATCAATTTTGAAATTTAACCAAATTTCCATAAACGGAAGTTAAATTTCAAGTTTTCGAGAGATTCGAGAGCGATGGGACCATGAAGCGCATATGAAGCATCTGATAGTCTGCAAATGAAAATGGAAAAAAACCGCAAATGATGAATGTCTCCTGAGCGAGAATAATCGCCATTTGGAGGCATGATGCTCATCTATGATGCTCAACAGCTTATCCGTCACGGCTATCTGTTTCATTGTGAATGACTGAAGCATGTTTCAAATGGCATAAAAGCCTTCCCAAACCTATATCTCTATTACTTCATTATTGTCAGGAGCAGCAATGAGGGAGAGAGAGAGAGATGCTCAGAGCAAGACAGGACAGGAGAGGAAGAGATAAAGGCAGATCTGCATTTTAATGGCAAAATGCTTTTCTATAATAAATGACAAACAAACACTTCTGCATGCGAGACGAACAGGCAGAGGAAGAAGGAGGGAGTGAGCGAGAGAGAGAGAGAGAGAAGGAAAAAACGGAAAAAAAATTATTTTTCTTCCATAAAAGGTCAAAATGTTTGTGGAGAACGCAGTGAGCAGAAAGAAAAAAAAGGAAAAATCTCTTGTTGGTTCGAACAGCGACGACCAATGACTCATCAGCTTATTGAAAACTTTCAACTCATCCGGAAGTTTAAAACAAAAATAAAAAATAAAAATAAGTCATCCATTTTCCTTTTTTCCTGTCCGTCCCATGCAAAATTGAAAAAGCGATCGTAAGAATTAGACGATTCAACTTCAGAAATGAATCTTTAGTTGAGAAAATCTCATGGAAATGAAAGTGAATTTGTACAATTCTGTCATTGTTTTAGCTTCGAAACAAAAAATGTGTGGAAAGGAGGTGGGGAAAGGGAGAGAGAAGGGGATTGAGACAAGCAGGAAGGGAGTTAGGGACAGGTAGGGATGACGTTGGATGATATCAGAAGTAGTACATCTTATAGCTTCTCAGATAAGACGATTTGAAAGCTCAAAAAAGGGAGAAAAGACATAGTGCTAAAGAGAAACGGAAATGTTCAGTTGAAACATGTCTGACGACGTTTCTGAAAACATCAGGAAACTTCTGGCTATTCAAAGACATAACAATCACCTGGTATTTGTATGTTTACTGGAAGTAGGAAGGGGGGGGGGTTGGTTTGAAACAAAAGCTTAAATGGCTGAAAGCTCTTCAAAAGAAATTTCAAACTGAAACGGTTCATGCAGATTGGAAAAAGGTTCAAACTTGAAGTGATCTTGAGGTTGTCCTTAACCGGCTTCTCTTACTCTTCTGCTTCTTCTTCTCTGTCTGTCTCTTCTTACAAGATCCTTCTTTACTGAATTAAACATAACTTCCTTCATTATATACGGATCTTCCTTTCAATGTCAGATTAATGAGATCTTCGGTTTTCATAATTAGAGATGGAAATATAAGAATCTAATTCATGCATATTACTTCGAAAATCCAAATATTTTTGGCAAACAGAAGATATCTTAAAACTTCCATTAACATAAACGTCTTGACATCATCACTCTTGGTACTTCGAACCTCTAAAAGCCTCATATGCACTCCTCTCTATAACGCGTTAGGGTGTGTGTGAGCGCAAGCAAATCCTTTTTTGATTTTTTAGTTTTAAAAACGAACCAATGAGCGCCCAAAACAATGTGAATGTTAATTCCGTCAGCCGTGTTTACCACAACGAAAATTAATGAATTGATTTATGAAATTCGACTTGCTGTACAAAGATAGTGCAAATGAGAAGAAAACCAGAAAAGCCTGGAGGAACAAGAAGATGAAGACGAAAATGAACAACGGCGACGACTGAAACAACGAAAACAGTCAACAAGGTTCCAATAATATCTTTTTCGGAAGTTTTGTAAACTTCACCGCCAACTCCTTATTCGATTGCACAATTGGAATGGACGAGGATCGAAGAAAACGACCTCATCCTCTTACTCTCTCTCTCTCTCTCTCTGGCATTAAAGGATATTTCTCTTTTAATTGAAGTTTATTGCTCTTAATTTCTCTCTTAAGCTCGAAGCATATTGTTTACACAGTCTCAATTAAATAAAAGCTTTATTTGAAGGGAAGAAAAACGTTCGTGATATGTTTTAAATTACTTAAAAGAAAGAAGCTCTACAAATTATAAGAAGCCATTGAAATGGACAATATTCTTCAAAGAAATTCAAGTTATGTCAGATATAACTGCAAACAATCAGTGTTTGAACTCATTTAAAACGTATACATCGAAGTTAGTAAGAATAGTGTATCACAAATAAATATAATATATAAGCAGATCTTCCAGAACGACAAGACGAATTAGACTACACATAGCCGTGTGTTATGATGATGAACATATATATAGATAGATATATATATACATTCTCATAGAATGATAAAATTTTAACAATAAAACCTTGTAAATTAGGAACTAGACACCACATGCAATCTTGAGCTTGAGTGAATCAGAATAAGCATTAATCGGTTCAAGAATATAGGGCACTCACTATAAAGGGTACGAACAGGTAAAAGCAGATTTCAATAAGTTAAGTACATACAAGCATTACAAAGTTTAAAACAGTCGAGTTTGAGATTTTACATGTTCAATATTGTCCACTCGTATTAAACACCAGTACTGACGACATTGTTCTACTCGCTTAAGAGCGCTTCAAAATAATATATATCTGAACGATTTGATAAGGGCGTCGCTTATCAAAGGATTCAGATGGGGGCTATAGCACAGAGTTATTCAAACTCTGTTGTCCCTCTTCCAAGGGACCCTGAACACGGGAACGTGCAAAGTCTTCGAAAATCAAATCATCGTAGTCAACTGGTCGACCATTTGATGGTTGCTCTCTGGAAACATTATATCTTCAAAATGTACCAACAAAAAACATTAGCTCACATGTCATCATTCAACTGTATCAAATCTATATCCAATGGATTAGGCTCACACGGTTGTGGGACTGACGGAACGGATCGCTCCTGAAGAAATATGAGAATACGAATTTAAAAGGAATGCAACAGTTCTGAGCGTCTCTCTCTAATGAGAAACTTGTCAATCATTTGTACTTACACGCTTTTCAGGTGTTTCGGCTGGCTTGGCATGAGTAAGAGTAAACGGAAGTTCCGCTACCAATTCTCCTCCACCTAATTTACTTCCGAAACCAGCAATAGTTGCTCTTATTTTAACCTAAAAAAGCAGAATGAATTTGTATCATTGTTTGCATTGTACCTTATATTGCACGCAAATTCCCAGGTTTTCTTTAGAAATTCCGGAATCGATACTGAAATTTTGTCTTGAACAACAATATATATGAAAACGGAACATACATTGTGCTAGATGCGAGATTAGTATCTTCATGCTTCAGCTGTCCATCTAAAGCTAACCCTCGTTTGTCTTTGTTATTTTTTAAAAGGGGGCATAGTGCATAAACTTTGGACATCGTGCCTCCAGCTCCTAAAGGAAAGCCCTCGCTGAAATGATGAAATGAGCGAAGATGAGAATGTTCAAGTTTACTTGCTATCAACTCTAGCTACTTCACATGTATAAGACGCTGTAGTGAAAAGGCATATATCAGCGACTTGAACTACACTAATCTGAACGAAAAGCAATTGAAAAGCTCCTCTCTCGAAATGCAAACCTTCATCTTCTTTACTGTTTTGCTACTATTATTTTGCAAGTGAACATTAACGGCAATTGATTCCCCATGATAATACGTCTGAAGAAAAACAGCATGATACTAATTTGAGAGATCTTTGCACCTCTTTATCTAATGAGGCCTCCATATGTAATAAACCAGGACTCATCATGAACTCCTTACACACTTCCACCATTGGTTGTGGTCTCGGTTCATAGGGCGCATAAGTTAATTTTCGGATCGCAAGCCTCACGCTACTCAAAGATCTTAAAAACAAAACAGTTATATAAACATATGGTCATAGCACATACTGCTTCTTTGATTTCTCGTTCACAGCATCTGGCCCCCCAACAACGGTTTTTAGCTCATAATCGACACCACATGGTTTACCAGTGTCGCCGGGAGCGGGCTGAACAAATTTTTTTTCCTCAAAAGAAGAACAATTTCATACTTGTAATGTTACACTGCTTGCACTGCGAGGGGGTATCTCAAACCAGAAAGGAAAAGCGTTAGGACCTAATTTTTTCATTAGTCGTTCTTGCAATCGAGTTAACGAACGCTGATTAGATTCAATAACTGGATAAACCTAAAACATTGGATAACACAACTTTCTTTCCACATAAAGTACCTGGAACGACTGCACGATAAGATCTTTACGAAAAGTAAGACCCAAAACATCCAAATCTTCACGTCCATATCGAAAAGCAGCTAGGAGATTGGCAGTTACTTTTTTTTCATCTTTTATGTATTCATCATCGATGAGAACCATACCATCTGAAATGATGTAGTCAGAATAGAAATGAAGGCATCAACATACCTATAAGATCTACATAGTCGCCTCGGTCGATGAAATCACGTTTTCCTAGATAAGTTGTGATTTTGCCATTAGGGCTGGCCTTTTTAAAAACTCTAAAAACTATGAATTTTTATTACGATTTTTTAAAAATTCTCGATGAAGAGACCTACCTTGTTCCGCCGCGTCGATCATCGTCGTTTCCAGGGGGCCCTCCCATACTAGTCATTTGTGCGATTTGATCTTTTGCTTACTATTCGATTCACACCTTTCTACTATAGAAAAGCAATTATCTCCATTCTGAAAACAAGGCATAAGCAATGCATAAAAGGAAAGGAAACTTCAGAAGTCACGAGTAAAAATAGAACTATCACGTGTAATTGAAGCATGTGTTTCAAGGTAAAGGCACAGTAGTAATGTATAATCAGACATGATGACACAATAGAAATGAAGAGTTTGGAGGCTATGTGAAGCAGGAGGGACAAAGACTAATTCCTAAGCTCTCCGTCAATTTGCTTCATACATGCCATATGAAACTCTTTCGCTAACTATAAAGAATACAGAATGTGTCATTAAACATGACAATACCATAAGAATAGAAACCATAAAAAAGCTTTTTCTCTCTCTTTTTCTGCCTATCAACCTCTGCCCCTTCCCTCCCTCCCTCTCTCTCTCCTCCCTCTCTCTCTCTCCCTCCTGCCTACATTTAATTTCTGCAAAAAATGCGCTTTCTTCTGGCCTATCGATCTAATGAGGCGGAATAACTTAAACTATTACATTTGAAACGGACATACAGAGTGACTAAGGACTCGTGTGTATGTGGAATGGGCTTATGAATTGGAATAACCCAAAACATAGTCCATGCTTTCCGAGAAAAGTGAGGAATAATAAATTATAGATCAAAACTCAAGTAAAATGAAAATGACAACGAAAAGGACTAAATAAGTGTAAAGAAAGGAATTGCAATAACGCCCAGGGCGACACACACAGCAGCATCCCATTTGGGAAGATGAATGGAAATCTAGGCTATACATACGGCAAGATGTCCATTAAATCAATAATAAATTACAAAGAAATTGGGCGTAAAGAAACATAAATGCATCCGATAGGGAGAAACAACAACATAAACTAATGAACGAAAGAAAAAAATAATTAGGCGCAATATTTCGCCAGTAATGGGAAGTCTTAACGCCATAGTTTAAAGGAAATCGATGGAAACTCCTATCATTAAAACGGAAACGCGAAATAGAGCTAGGAAGAGTTGAAATATGAACATGAAGGGTGCTGTCGACGTCAGAATAACACTCTTTTAAATGAATGTCCTGCAACATGATTGGAAAACCAATGGTTCGCTTCAATCACATGAGAGCCACGTTCTTTCGATTAGATTTTTTTTAGAAACATTAACGAGACAGTATGATCTAACGGAGAAGATGGGGAGCTCCTGGTCAATCTGCGAACAATGAGTGCTCAAAAAAAGCAAATAAGGGTTGAGAGGCAGGACTGGCAATGCGAGAGGAGCACAGGGTGCTTCCAGGAAAATGACGGTAAAGTAGGAAAAGTGCTTCATTAATGCGATCGAGCGGATAACTAAACAAAAAGTTACAATAACATGCACTTCACAGATGGAAGAGCTATGTTAGAATAGCTTCTCGTAAAGCGATGTGCAAGGTCAAGTATAAGTTTGGAATATCAGTGTGTGTAGCTATAACTCACTTAAGAAGAAGACGATGGAGTCACAAAGCACTAAATGTCGGAATCAATTAGGGGGCTCAATTATATGACATTGCTGCTATAAACTAAAAGCAGGATAGAGAGAGCACCAGGGAGAGACTTCTCTCTAGGTGACTGTCGTGGACTCTGAGCAAATTTGATATTCGTGGAAAGAATGAACGCGCTCAATCAAAAGGAATCGCGAAGAATGCTACAATTCTGTTCTGGTACGAGTTCATCTCGAGACATTGGAGAATACAGCTTAGATCGTTTGTATGCATAAGTGTCTACTACTAAACATAATAAGAAGTAATGACAATAGTGAAAAACAACTATATTCATAATCAAAAGCTATGGAAACCAGTTCAGAACTGCAAACTGTTCGCATAAACAGCAGAAATTTCTGTTTATATGACTTCATAGGATTACTGAGGGGATGAAGCTGAACTTCGTAATCTTTGGTTCCGCCTGGGAGAGCAGACAGCACAAAGGTAAAAAGAGGACAAATGAGAATAGATGAACGACATACTAAATGGAAGCGGAACAAACCTCCAAAAAAGCTATTTCTCAGACAACCACTATCGTGCTATGTGTTCGAGCCTTAAGATATGGCCATATACCCCCAGGGTGGCGTCTGTTTCTTTCAATCGCGTTAACAAAGGCGCGCGTTCCGTTTAGCAATGGAGCGTCTTTTGTTTCAAAAAAGAAGGGGAAGAAAAAAAAAGAAAAAAACCAAAGCAGTTGTTGCAAGCTTTTGTATTCTTTTTGCTTTGTTAGGACTTTTTGAAAATTAAGATCCAAGAGAATGTGTAAAGATTAGAAGTGTGGGAATGTTTCTCTTGAAGTCGTTTGTTTTGAACATAAAAGTGATAAGAAACAGCGAATTGTAAAATATTGATGAGATCAAAAGCGAAGACAGCAAGAAGTTACCTTTGTTGAGCACAAGAGTTTGGTTTAAAACGCAACCAACCACATGCCGTCAGTTGAGCAAAATAAATGGATCGACTTTGACGTGACTTGACGTGCATTCATCAGAATTGGACTTGTAATGTCGTTTTCTCACATATCGATACAATATGGGTAACATTTAGAATGAAAGAGACATTCATAGCGAGTAAACAGGCTGTGATAACAAAGAATATATATATGAAAGTATATATATTTTATATACAAGCACAGCCACATGAATAAGAAAGATATCTAGTGGCGACATTGAATTGGCTTAAAAGGACCGTGTCCTATGGCTCGCCGATGCCTTTTTCTGTTGAAGAAAGAATAGCAGCAGCAGTTGAAGATAACAGACTGATGATAATTATAGTTGGAAAACAGCCCTTTCTCTCTTTTTTTCTCTTCTCCAACTTCGTTCTTCGGATCATTATTTGACGAAACTTGCACTACGCATTGATTCGTCTCTCCTTTTAACTTTCTTATCAACACTGTTGCTGTTTTTACATCACCTGTTTTCCTTTACACCACACACACGCATATAGACGCTCTCATAATGATGTCTCAATAGCCTTCTCTCTCTCTCTCTATGTCTCTCTCTCTCACACTCAATTTAGTTTTCAGAAAATGGACAAAATCCTACGTGGAGTTATCAAGTATCGGCAGACGGTACGCAAGGATTTAGTGAAACAATTCAAAGAAATTCAGGATAATCCGAGTGTAAATCTCTTCATTTTTCGAAATTTTCCAATTGCTTTTATAGCCGACAGCAGTCATGTTCACATGTATGGATTCCCGAATGCTTCCAACACGTTTCACACAATCACGAGTCGGTGATATGTTTGTCGTGCGAAATGCAGGCAATATGATTCCTGATTCTGCCAATTATGGTACAACTGTTGTTTTTTACTCAAATCTGTTTGTTTTGAAGGTTTTGGCTCTGAAGTTTCAGTCACAACAGAACCTGCCGCATTAGAACTTGCAGTCAAGAGAGGGGGTATTCGTCATGTCTTAGTTTGTGGACATTCAGACTGTAAAGTCAGTCCTTCAAGAGAAATCACAGTCTAACAATTGTTTGAAGGCAATGAATCTGTTATACCAAATCAACCAAAACAAGAGCAATTTTGATTCTTGCTCACCTATGGACCACTGGGTACGTCGAAATGGCTATTTATCTATGAAACGGTTTCTCCTCTGCTTTTATCTCAAAAATGGCTCTTGTGGGTTTGCAGGCTGCACGAACGATTACACATTGGACCCGATGTTATGAGATTTGAAAGCGAAATAGCTCCTTCGCAAAGTTTTGATGCTATTATCGACCCTCTTGATAAGTTGCCACCTGAGGGAAAGCTTTCACAAGTCTGAGCGTTCTTTGGTTAGACTAATTCCAATCCTCTTTTCAGATAAATGTCCTTCAACAAGTTATGAATGTGGCTTCCCACAGATTCCTACAAACATATTTTGAAACAGGTAAGAATGTTATTGTTTCACTCCGGCATTTCAAACTTTCAGGACGGTTGTTTGTTCACGCCATGTGGTTCGACGTATATGAAGGAGAAGATTATTTATTTTCTCGCGAAAAACGATCTTTCATTCCAATAAATGTAAAGATTTTCCTGAATCGCGAATGAATCCCTTTTTTGCAGGAAAACACCGTGGAATCGCTTTCGGCTGAATTGGATAGGCGCTGCGGAGAAGCCCCAGATATAACAGATATCATTCAAGATAAGAAAGCTGTGAGCAACTAGAAACGAAAATTAGTTCAATTGAGGGTAAAAGAAATGTGCCGATGACAACATTCAACGGGTTTGTATATTCCATAGGGCATTCTTGTACTAATATCTTCTTAAATACAAATCACGATGGGCATCTATCCTGCCAACGTTAGGGTTCAATTGTTGTGACTTAGAACTGAATAGGTAATAGATTAAAGCAGAAGCTTGAGAACCACACCTTCCTCTCGTCTTGTTTTGTATCTTTTTTTCTCGTTTTTGAATTAAACGGTCTCTCTGTTCACTTCGCTCTTCGATTTTATGTAGGCTTGTACTGAAATAATGATGTTAGTTGTTTGTTTACGGAAGATCTTTGGCCTCATGGAGTTCACCTCGTATCAATAGCATTATCAGGCAGAAAATACCAAGTATCTCTAAAACAACGTTCACACTACTTCCAAAGAACCGGTTGTACCTGAAAGTTTGACCAGCCGGAATAAGCACATAGGCTCCTCGCGTCATAAGCTCGGACACATCATTGATCTTCTTTCCATCCATATTGCAAAGTCTATTTCAGAGTATTGATATCAAATGGATAGTTACACTCACTTCAATGGATTGACTTGATATTTTCGAGCAACGAGCTCAAGTACGTAATGCATACCCTTTGCTAGTTGATTTCTTTGAAAATTAATATACTGGCATTCCATGCCTTGACCATTCATGAAAACACTAGAAGCAATAGATTGAGTTTGTTGTTCACCTACAAGTCCTTACTATATGATATATGCTTCAGGATGTGTTTGGTCTCTCCGGTTGTAAATAACAGCACTGTTCGATCTTATTCGATTAGCCAACTTCCTATGAAGCTAGGAGATGATAGGAAGAGAAAGCTTTCCTACTCTTTATGCTTATGTAAGTTCTGCCGATCTTTCTCCTGCCAATGATGATGATCGAAATCGGAAAACGCCTCCACGGGCTCTTCATGAGCGCTACGGGAACGATGCACGGCTTAAAAAATAAATTTTCTCCATCAGATTATGTCGTTCCTACCTACATCTTTTCTCTGTTTTCTCTTAGTCTGTTCTGTAAACAAATTGTTTATGGTATAAGCTACTTGTGAAAAAAACAAAACGAGTGAGAAAAGCACAGCAAAGAAAAAAACACAAACGTTGGGTTTTTTGGGAAGTTTTCCTCATAGCTAGCTGATACACACTTTCAAACTCTTTTAGGTCTTTTGCAAAACTGTTGTTACTGATTCTTTTCTTTTTCGAATTGCTGTCGAAATTCCGAAAAGAAACCTGTAACGAGTGAACCGCGCTATAACTCTTAACAAAGTACCTGATTATTCCACGTTGGAGTATATGCATACAAATTTTCCTGAGAACTAAACAAGGGGTAGGAAGGTTGAGGTGGAGGGGTTGGTGGATAGGATACTTCAACCATCAAACGGTGAGAAAGTGTTGCAGCTTCTTATCTTACCTGGTTCATATAAAGTACTTCTAGATTGAGCGTAAAATTCCGGTGCTGACAAAGATGTGTGGCGGTTCCTGCAAGTATAAGGTAAAATTTATTTTTAACAAATCCTCATCAGCGAACTGCGCAACCGTTATCAAACTTTGAAATAAGACTGAATTAGCATATACGTAGCTTCAAATACACGTGGAGTAACACACGTGGAGTTTCCGTGAAAAGCGGAAGTATATACGTGGTATGCTAATGAGATGCTTTCTCAACTAAACGCATTACTCACTTATCGGTACTCGTTGATTTGATATGATTAGGGCTTTCATCTTCATAGTCAGAATCTGGTCTAGAATATAATACAATTATGGGTGGAAAGTTGAGAGCCTACATCAGTAGTGATTCATCTCCAGTAACATAATAAGTGGCTAACTCTTTCAAGTCCTCCGTTCTTGAGATTCGATAACCATTACTGAACATAATTCAATTGCAACAATTCATTGTGAAGATGAACCTATCAAATATGCTTGTAATTTCCATCGTTCCCAAGAAAGTTGTAAGCTCAGACAAAAGGTTTTGCATTCCAGGGCTTTTCCATTCTCTCCACACAAAGAGCTTAGGTCTAGAAACAAGTAAGCGTGAAAGAAAATAATGAAGTTGAGGCTACTTCTTCCTAAAGCTTTCTCCATTTTTTTTGATGAAAAACTTCTTCACCACAGGCTTTGGAGTTCTGAACGAAACTGAAAACTGGATTACTCTGTCAAGGAAGCAAACCGATTTTCTATTCTCTCTGACTCATGCCGCTGATATTGACCACGCTTTCGTTTGTTCAATTCCAAGTATGAAACATCATTGTAGGGATCATAGAAGGGATTAACTACAAATAAATGTAGAGGATATGTCCTCAAGAACACCCACCTGACATCCACTACTATCTTTCGGGTACACTGAAGGATGACACTACAAACGTCACAACTAACATTTCCAATACTCCCGTTGCCAGGAGATTCAGTTGGAGTATAGTTGAACAAAGGATTTCATTAGGGATATACCTCAAACATTACAGAAAGTTGGAAATTGGATGATTTAATTATAGTTATTGAATTTTCTTAACAAAGTATTTGACGTGTTCAGTCATAATCCGATGAATGGTAAAACCGCAGTTCAGACAATCAGTGGGAGAAACCAAACCCATTCTTGGAGTAAATCTCTAAGCGGTCAAAAGTTATAAACAGTTTATTAGACAGCGTATAATATAGTTAACTCTCTACTCCTATCAATCAAATAAGAAGTCTATTGAGCTTGAGCTTGGACTGCGGCAGCAGATTCTAAAAGGGCAGACACGAAACGATGGCAATCAACGTAATTGTTGTACAAGTGGACAGGCGATATCCGGATGACGAAAGGATACCGTTTATCAATCTGAATGACTCAATTGAAAACGAGAAACAGGATGCAAAACTTACTGCACATCCTCTCTTGACCAATTCGGAGTAGATTGCATCGATTGGTATGTTGAACTTCAGCGAGAGCTGACAACCTCTTTGATGGAAGTTGGAAGGTGTTATGATTTCGCATGAAATATTCCCGACTCTGGAGAGTTATCATATAAAAGCGATGCAAAGAGAAGATTTCTCACCTATGTGGTGAATCAGGAGCGAAGTGATGGTTTATCAGATACTCCAGGTATCCGGTTAAATAACAAGATCTACTACGAAGATCCTCTAGCTTGACAGTACTTAATACTTCCAATATTCCCATTATAGGAACAACAAGAAGGATAGGAGGGTTGCTGATTCTGTAACCAGCAGCTCCTTCATCCAAATCGAGAACTGAAACCGATGTATGATATCCTGATACTAGGCTTAAAGCACAAACCATTGTCCATAATAAAACGACTGGACATCTTGTGACTCCACCAACCCAGCATTCTGTCTCTCTTATCGTTCTTGAAGCTGAAAAGCTATCTGAACTATGATATCTATGACAGACGGAACCGTTCATGAACGAAGAGACCAGCTATGCCTCCTGCTCCAGTACAACCATACTTGTAAGAGCACCATGCTGCGAAGTCCACATCCCAATAATGCAGTTGGAGAGGTACATTGATGAAAGCATGGGCTAAATCGAATCCTACCAGGCATCCCTTCAATTAAACGTTCAAGTTTCGTTTGTTTATGTTGTTTGAAGACTGCTTCACTCACTTTACGATGTCCTGCCTCGGTGATACTTTTCATGTCAAACAATTGGCCAGTGTAATACTGAACACCAGCAAACCAAATAACAGCTATCTGAAACACGATTAAAACATTGTTGTCTGAGAAACACTCACCTCATCTCCATGCTTTTCGATGTAGTCAATGATGTCTTCATCCCGAAGTATGTCTTCTCCCTCGCGAGGACTCAAGCAAACCTAAACAACCTGATGAAACCATGTTGGTGCCTTCCGCGTATACCAGACTCTCTTCGACTGTTCTTCCTTTCAATCGAATTTGAGATTCAACAGCGTAATGATCGGAAGGGAAAGCTTTAGATTCTATGAGAATCTTATGTCTCGTATCTGTAGGACGGTAGAATGCTGACTGTAAGAGAATAAGTTCCCGAAACTATGTTTCTTGCTCACCAGAAGAACATGGATGTTGACTGTTAAACCATTACAAATAGCTACTTCCTCTTCCTTGGCTCCCACTAACTGAGCCACTCCAGGGACACCTTTCTCGTCACAATGGGCCCAAGGTAAATCGCCAGTCGTATGACCCACAACTCCTCTAAAACCATATGGTAAGAGAATATATCTTTCAAAGGGAAAAGTCAGGCTTACAGTTCTGACCATTTCTTCAATTGCTCTTGCATGATTCTCTCAGTGGGCTTAGGCAAGAGTCCCAAAGAATGCCCACAAAGATAAACGGATTCAGATTCAAGATCACAGAAGTCAGGATTACCTTGAAGCGAGAAATATAATCCACCTTCGTCTTTGCCTTTAACTCACTATCAGGTAGGGTCTTGCATTTTGGATAGTGGAACTGCTCCCTCAGGTGTTTGAGTGGATCAGTTTCAGTGAGATACTGGGCAAACTCTAAGCTTGCAAAATCTTCGATCTCAGACCGCTAAACTTATTTGAGGAAAAGTTATCGAATTGGACAAACCTTGGAGGTTTCTTGAAGAAACTGAAGAACTTGGTCAGCTGTGTTACTTGGGGCACTATCGGCTGCCATGTCTGGTGAAACTGATTTGAACCTGAGTGTAAAGACGTGACAATCTTAAGAAACCATTAGAACAAGCAAACGCATGAAATTGAAAAAGAAAATAGTTTGAAAAATCCGTGGTCGTCTTCATTGGGAAGAATGATAGTTTTTGAAATTCAAGCGGCGACTAGTTCGACTAGTTCCTGCTTCATCAACTTTTCAACTGGCCGTTCAGTGTAATTTTTACTAAAAATCAATGTGTCTACAAAAAAGGATGTCTAATGATAAAGGCACAACTTGATAGAAAAATAAAAAATGCATTATACACCAGCACAAGTATATCAAGATCTCAACAAAACTTATCAATACAATCTCTCTTAAATAATACCTTTCTCTCGTGTCAGTTTTATGATCATTATGATACAATCAATTACATAGAAGATATATAGGCTATGGCAATATCAAGGGCAGCAGAGCCAGCGGAAATATGTACATAAAACTCAATTCACTAGCAACTCATATCACACTAACCGCCACGTGGTTCGAATGCTCAAATCGTTAAACCTAGGGCAATATGGAATTCATCATGCCGGATTTATGTGATTCTTGAAACACGAACTTCTTCCAAACATCCGAAACACTTATATCATACACAACATAACGTCCTTCACAATCGGATACACCAATCAAGACACTGTAGTTCTTGGGAATGGCGTATAACCTCTCGCTAGCTGGAAGAGATGTAAACTTTTCATATGGGTATACTTCAGATTCCTGAAAGAGCTCTGATCAGGTATACCATACTGTGTTTCTAACCTTAAGTCCAGTCTTGTTACTAAATGCATATAAGAGAACTTGGCCACGTAAGTGAAGGGTGATGATCACGGTGAAATGTGAAAAGTTAACTATTGATGTCGCTATAACCGGCCATCCGAAATGCCGCAAAACTTTTTCCTGATTATTTGCTGAAAAATCAATCATGTTACCAGTGCATCACGTAAACTTTATGTTAATTAGCATAGCGCGTTCCCGTGAAACCATTTTCTACTGATTAGACGCAGAGAGCGGTTGCATCCTTGTTTTAAAAAAAATTTAGAATATGGTTAGCCATGTCCGTCCTTATGATCTATTCGACTCACAAACTATAACAACATGGTTGATAAGTGATCCTAGAACACTGGTGAAATCTGTTTTAGCAGGAATAGCCATTAACGCTCGATCTCGATAGCAGTTGTGCCGGCAGATATTCACTTCCGATTTACCTGGAGAATACTTGTTTTTGTTATTGCTCCAATGGTTACCTGAGAGAGGCAAGCATGCATAGTATGTGTTATCCAATTGTGATAACCATACTTCCATTTTCCTGTTCATTCTAGAAGTTCGAAGATGTGAAGGTATCAATGAGAACAGTACCCTTCGCCTATTCCGAAAGCAGTTATTTGGCATGGCACTTCCCATTTGTTGATGGGAAGCAACCTCTTGTCATTTTGACTCCAACGAAAAGTCCTAACTGGAAGTAAGAATATGAGAGTTGAGTATGAGCTTAACTTGACTTGCCTACTCTATCAGTGAGCACAGCTACTAACTCCTGGTGATTATCCTTGTCTATATCAGTGATGAATGCCGTCGTGATGTTAGCCTGAAACTAGGTCATTCTCATATGATTTCATGAATTTCAACCTGTAATCTCTGTTCGAAAACGAGATCCGGCACCCAAGTTCCAACTAAATTAGGAGGATTAAGGGCTACAGTGGTTCCATCGGCACATATGGCTACCACTTCCGGTCTAAAAGATAACACCACAATCGAAGACTCTTGCTATGTATGGGAATAACCCTTCTTGTGATGTTATTTTGCCGAAAGCTAGAGCTGTTACTGGTGATGACGAACTAATCTCATGCTTGGATATATCGGAAGTTTCTTTCGTATCATCAAGAGGTATGAATAAAACCTGAAAGAGAAGGGAGAGGTGTTAGTATTCTGACGTCAACTCACTTCGCCGTTAGTCGTTCCGAGAATTAAAAAAGTATTTTTATTGTCCTGAGAATAGAAAAGTAAAAGAGATGTCACTTGGCGTCGAATTATTTCATATGTATTATTCATATCATTCTTCCCTGTTGTGTTACCTTTGGAGGTTTGGGATCTACATAAGGCTGTTGGACAGTCGTTCAGAATATCACTAGCATATATAGTCATCGGACATATTGAAACGCAATCATTTATTTCAGGAACCATCTAAGAGATCCAGTTCGACGACCAATCATGGGTACAACATCAAATAACTAGGGACGAAACCCATTTGTATGTCAATGGATCGCGGAAAAGTTTATTAACAACCAACAATAATGAACTAATGAATAATGCTTAACTGTGATCGAACATCAAGTTGTGAACACCTTTGCTCATTTGACGAGCTGACTCATACTTGTCTCCCAATAAGGCTCTTTCTTCTTTTTCCAACTTCTTCCTTCTTCTTTTCCCGTTCATTGTTTTGGATGATACACCTGCGAATGTGACAGGAACGTTAGCCTTCATCTTCTTCTTCTTGCAGGAAAGTGGATTGACACCCTGCAAAGCTTGGAATGTAAGACATGATGCGGCTAGAACTACCCACCCTAAGCTTTTTGACTTTTTTTATTTTCTCCACTTCTCCTAAGACCGTTCTTTTTAAGTCGGTCAATTTCGCTATTTCTGGGTCCTCTGCTTTCGCTTCATTCACTGAGACCTGTAAACTCATTTGTAAGAACGATGCTCTTGTCCTGCTCTCACTAACCTCTGATGGCTTCTGGAGAATGATTGAAGTACCATTGATATATATAACTGGAGCACCTGGGACGGAATGAATCTTTTCGGTAAGTTCTGGATCCTGAAAATCATGTTCAACTGGCAAAGAGAACATATACGTACTTGTGTGGCGTAGATGAATTTCGTTCCTTTTGTTTTTGCTTTTTTAGCAAGACGGATAAAACAATCATTAGCACCTTTGAAAGGTGTATGAGGACAATGGACTACATCGAAATGACGGCATAGGGCAAGAGCTCCATAAACATCAGGTCCAATTTGTTCTGAAATTGAAGATGTCTACAAGACCATACGACAGAGGAACTAACCGAGCTCTTGCATAACGCATCGTGTGGTCACAACATGAGTTTCGCCTCCTAAATACTTTGAAAGTTGTTCTCGTAAATTAAGTTTGTTGATCAAAGCTGCCATACAAAATGTACCATCGACTAGTATTCTGAAGAAGAGGATGTTCCAAGGATTCAATTACAACCTACTTGAATGGAGCTGCGATTTTATAATGATGTTTATAGAAGTTCAAGATTTTAGCCGCGCGTTTAACTCTCTTGACTTTCATCTTTTACTTTGCTTTTTTGACCTGGAAACAGCTCATGAGGTTTGTAGGTCTTTGTAGGAACGAACTTGTTCACGGAAACAAGCAATAAGTTTCTGAAATTCTTTGGAGCAAGCGTCTTTGCGGACTCGTTCTGCTTGTGTGGATACGCAATTACCGTAAGATAGAGCCTGCAAAGAATTGTATGTAAGGGAGCAGCAATGGGCAAAGAAACACTCGAGGATTCAATGAGATAAAACTCTGACCTCAGGTGTACAATGTGTCAACGGAGCTGCGAATTTCAAAAGGCGTTGCTCATTTGGCATTACAGTCTATTCGTTCTCCGTGTTAATTGATCAAAGGAACAAACACAAGTATGGACAACGCTTGCACGTGAGACATGTGGTATGGGGGGAACAAAAAAAAGAACTTTATTACACGGAATCTATGGAATGATATGTACACGTGAGAAAGGTATGTATGGCAAGATATCTTATGGAATTTGTAAAACTGTTCGTTAAAAGCTTATTAATCTTTGTAAGTTTTGAAAACCATTTGGGAGAAGGAATGTAGTTCCGAAGAGCAAAGGGAATTCTTCAAAGGTCCATCGTAAGAAGTTGATCCAACATCTTCAAATGCATCGGATATGATTGGAATGTTACGAGCTAGCTTCTCTGACTCGTTCGATAGTTTCTGAAACACAGTAAGTTGTAGCACTATGAGCCTGTTCATGAACTTACTCTACAAGATGCTGAATAGTAGAAATCCAGCAGATGGTACAGAATGAAAGTACAGTCGGAAGTGTTTAGGTAACCCACTAGCTTCAAGAGCAATTTGACGATTTCATCCGATGAGTCCATCTGAAATTATAATAGTTGACTCAGATTTGGAAATGTGGGGTACATCTTCAGGAATAGGAGCAATCAGTTTCCAAAGCTCTCCTTCGAGTTTGGGGCTGATCTCTTGGTCGAAACAATCGAACAAATGACGGATGGAGTGTCTTAAAGCAGCTGATGAGCGTTACGGCTTCGGTAAGCCTAACCTATCTGAGTCGACAACCAAGGAAAGTTTCACACAGATCTTCTCGATGGCGTTCTCTACCATGTCGAACAACTTGTAAATACCTACAACAAATAATGAAAATTATCCAGACCGCTAACCTCATACCTGAAGAAGTAAAAAACTGAATACATTTGAGGAATGTTTGTTTGCTTCCTGCAGTATCAAGTCCCTGGTCTTCAGATTTGTCAAACATGGTAGTTAACTTGTTGTACCTGAAATGAAGACATTGACTCTCCGAAAGAAATAGGAATGATCACCACGATGTCTCATCTTTCTTGGGCTGCTCAATTTGATTGCAGATGACAGCGGTTAATATCGAAAACTGTATTTTCAGAACGATAGTGAGTATGGAGAAAGAATAAGATAGAGCGACAATCCGAGCGAAACTGTTGACTTTGATTTTCTCCCAAAGCTTGATTTTCTCCGCGTTTTCCATACTCTCATCGGTTTGAATCCTCAAGATGTAACTGTCAACTTCAAATCTTTTCTATAAGAATAGGCTTTTTTAGATGGCTTGAAGACATTGCTAAACCTCTACAAGAGAAAACAAATTCTTGGCTAAATCACGAATGGAATCGTCACACGTGCTATGGTTCGAGTCATAAACGTAGCGCCTTCTGTTCTTAAATTCAAAGAAAGTTATTGGACGATCGTTGAATCACCTTTTTCTGAATAAGCTCATCATCAGAAACGACATGCTGTTGCTCATGTTTATGGTAAGACATGGCACCCACAACTCCGCCAACAACTACTCCTCCGAAAATAATTTTTTTCTTATGCTGTCTCACAAAATCCCAAACAGCCAACATGTTCTATAGAAGGATTATGCAAATGGGAGCGAGTAGTATTCAAAGATAAGTCGTCGATACACGAAACGAATCACAACCAACAGTGCAACGACATACCATTATAACAATTTATAAAGTGTCCAGTATGAAAAAATCCACCAAAAAAACGATTAACAACATGTTAACATGAAGCAGAAAAAATAACAAGGTTTATCTCAATTGTCACTTCTGGAATTTCGATATAAAGCAACTAATCTCAATTATAATTATGATCTCTCAGGTAAGTCAACAGCACTTATGGAAAGCTTGGCCTGAAACGGAAATTATAGTCTCAGGGGAGAGAGATTGATGTCGATTCAAACCTTAACGGTACTTCCACTCTTCTTCTGACAACTGTCGTGATCTTCATAACGTAAAATATCGAACAATGGATTTGGCATATTCTTAGGAACATCAGCAGACAAAAGTTTTTGCTTCAACACTTGTCTAAATGAAAGGTCAGAAGGTTATCTGTTGCTATCGGTTGCTAGCATACCCAATTCTCATGTTTACTTCTTCAGCATTGCAATCTTTAGTCCAAACACTAATCTAAATAAGAAGTTTACAAACATCTCTGATAAGGGATGTGTCTTACCTTGCTTCCTTTAGATCTGACGTTGCATACAAGACCACAAATGTATTCCATATCTTCTCCGAATTGCTCTCCAATCATGGCAATCAGAATTTCCAACCAAATCAAATCCATAAGTTCAGCGGGTCGATTTTTATCGATCTATGGTGATGAACTTGACTTGCTAATTGATCATCTGCACTTACATTAATAAGCCAACGGCCTCCGTTTTGATTCTGAGGAACTTCCCACATAGGTTGAATGTTCTCTTTGAAAACATTATAATCGCAGGTACTGCTCAAACCACTAGGAGGTCTAATATTATTGTATAGACTGCAACGTTATGAATTAGAGAACTATCGGGAGAACACAACATACGCCCAGAACTCTTCAACAGTCTTGAAAGTGCATACAGGCTTCAAACGGTCTTCCCAATCAGAAGAACGATCATCATTAAGGTACCAGTATGTCCAAGTCCTCATGAGAGGGTGGAGACTCTCCTGATGGTCATAATGTTTTGAACACCTTGTAAAAAGAAACTTACAACTGTCCTAGGAAGGGAAACAACTCCCTGGTCATCGGATTCTTTTTTCGCTACGTCAGCCATTATATGCTTTAAAATACCTTAAAATTGAATATTTCACAATTATAAAAACATAGAGCATTTAAAATATGTGGAAATAGTATTTTAACCATCTTCAGTTTTAACACTGGACAAAATAATTTTAAAGGTCTAAACCGCACTGATCTTACACCGATAGGGTTGACGTCAAAAAGGATGATTTGAATTCCACTCTAGTCTTATATTTTATAGAAAATATTAAAGGATAGATGTTTTGTATGAATGTCAAAGTAAAATACCACATATGATTACATTTGTTTTATGCCCTATATTCTAATTAGCCGCTTATGACACGTACGCGTGCGAACCGGCGTTCATTTTATTCTGTTTGTTGCGCGAATGCGGTTGTGCTCATGTTACTTCTTGAATGAACTCTAATTCTGTTTTTTGCAGTTATGTTCCGAAACCTTTATGACAGTGACGTTACTGTGTGGAGTCCACAGGTTTTTAGCTTTTTTCTATATTTTTTAAATGCTTAAAACTTTAGGGTCGTCTCCATCAAGTTGATTATGCCGTTGAGGCTATGAAGCAAGGATCGGCTACTGTCGGTATTAAGAGTGAAACTCATGCCGTTTTGGTAGCTCTCAAGGTTCGTATAGTAGATTTCTCCTCTTTTTCATTGTTTTGTTAAAGAGAGCACAAAACGAACTCTGTTCTCACCAAAAGAAAATCTATGAGATTGATACACATGCTGGTGTTTCAATTGCTGGACTTCTTTCTGATGGTCGCATTCTGGCCAGGTTTGCTTGTTTTCGGTGACATGATATCATTTCCGCTTTTAAGATATTTGCAAACTGAATGCAGTAGCTGGAGATGGGACTATAAGGTTCCCGTACCTATCAATGCACTCTCAGAGTCCGTTCAGCTTAGTGAGTACTGATTCGTAATTGGATAATACCATAGATATTAAGAGCTACAAGCAAACACTCAATATTATGGAAGAAGACCTTTCGGAGTCGGTTTACTGATTGCTGGATACGATGTTAGTGGCTTGAAAATTGAATTTTTATTTCCTGTTTTGTTTCAGAAGGATGGAACTCACATTGTTCAAACCGATCCATCAGCTGAAGTTGTTGAGATGTACGCATCCTCCATTGGTGCTCGCTCTCAATCTGCCAGAACTTATTTGGAAAGAAATCTCACAAAGTTCAAGGATGGTTTGTTTTTAATTATCTTAGTCCTATTAAGTGTTTTTGTTTCCAGCTAATGTTGAAGAACTAATTCAGCATGCTTTAATGGCTTTGAGAGATACCCTCCCAGCAGAGGAAAACTTAAATAGCCAGGTTGGTTTCTCTTCGCATTCTTCTCTGCCGTTTGTTTTTCCGTTTAAGTCTGTTTATGTTTTAGAATACTTCAATCTCCATTGTCGGAAAGGGTCAGCCTTTCAAGATCTTGGAAGAATCAGAGAACGCTGCTCACTTAGAACGTATTTCTGCAGTTCCTCGTACATCTGCTCAAGCTGAGGTTAGTTCCATTTGTGAGTACTCCAGCTAAACAGTCTCATTCCAGCCTGGACCTGAACCAATGCAACAATAAAATGTTCATACAATCTCGCTATCCTCGTGATTAAGCTATTTCCGAACGGTGTAATTTATTAAAGCTGGAAAGCCTTTATGTTATTTTAATGAAAGTTATTCACAGCCCATTTCTATAAAGTTTTGTTCCATTTCGGTTTTATCAAGTCTTCTTCGAATTTTAAAAACAATGCACAAGGTTTCGTTGATAGCGGGGGAGTTCCATCCTTTGGAAGTGGGG
>CALQYR020007327.1:30844-58275 GCA_943334845.2 Auanema sp. JU1783 | reverse complement strand
GTGAAGTTATAGCAAGTGGTCTTCTAAAATATTCATCCGCAATCTTAATGAAGAGTTCAGTCTTTTTCTTTGATTGCCAAACCTAAGACCACTGTTCTCTCGGAGAGTTGTAGGGTCACTCATGGAACCGAGGTGGCAGCCGTTCACAAACCACCAGTGGGCCAATATCTGCTAACTGATAATGTCGTAGTATGTAGTTTGAGATAAGGAACAAAGAACGTTCTTGGTTTTCGAATGACCTGTTGTGTATGGACTATCTTACCAGTCTATTTATCCGCCCGCCCAAACAAATCATCATCCAAAGAGCATAATAGATGAATTCATTTTATATTCGTCGATCTCATATGTATTTTTCGTTTTTATAAATGATATTTATGCATTTCATACATGTCGGTTCATTCCTGTTATAAGCAATGAGATTCATCTTTGTTTTCATCCACTTTGTGTTGAACTCCTTCCTACTGGAAACACAATCAACATCTTCGAATAGATAGATCCACCTCAAAACTGCTTCTGTTCGTTCTCATGCACAATTTAGTTAAATCGTTTTCAAGCCCAAAGCAAATGGACTATTCGCGGTGCCGCTTAAGATTTTGCCTCAATTCCATTCCTTGTTGAACGTTGAATGAGAATCTCTTAGTTTTCATTAAATTTTCCTCGCAATATTTTAATTTCAGTCATTTTATTGGTATTATTACGCGATAAACTAACAAAAACTTGAAATGTTTTTGAAATCAGCTCTCTCTCTCTCTCTCTCTCATCCCCCCTCTCCCACCTCTCTCTCTCGCACATGAAGCTTTTCCTATTTTGTTAGTTGACGATTACTATAATATATCTTAATTCCATAGATGATGAAGATATATTAAGCGATTTGCATATTCACTTCGAAATTACGTGGATTGCCACGTAGTATACGTGAGAAGTGAAGATAATCCATTTATTCTAAGTGGCTGACGATGAGAGCGGTTGTTTTTTATTTTATTAAACCTTCTTAGACCCTTCGTCTTTTTTTTTTCAAAAGTAGCCCTATATTTTTTGAGAAGAAACATTGTAATTATGGAAGAACTGATGTACTTAGCACAAACCTTCTTTAGTACCCTTATAAATGAGGAATGAGTGGTATTACTTGTTTTCGATTTCTGTCGGCCATTTTTTCAAGAAATAGTGAAGGAGATAGAGAGAGATAGAGTGATTGAGAAAGAGATTGCTTAAGAGAGAGATGGAATGATAGAGACTGTGTAAGAGTAAGAGACGAAGAAAGAGACAGAGATATAGGAAGAGAGAGAAAAGGAAAGTGTTGCTTTCACAAAGTATTTTTCACTCTTATTAAGGAAGATAAATTTAGTATCGGAATTGGAATCTTGCGATAACTTAATGTGAAGTGAATATGCTTTTTCTTCCTGATGAATGGGCACAATTAATGAAAAATCGAATAGTCATTAAGCTTCATGTCGTGACACTCATCTCTATAAATGGAAAAATGAGATTTGTATTAATGTCCATCTTCTGTCCTATCAACACTTCAACATCTTCAAGATGACTTCTCTCTTTTTTTCTTAAATTTATGAATGACTCAGTCGCCATGCCATGTTGATACTTCCTTCTTTGACAAGACAACCTTATGATATATAAAGCTGAGTGGGAAGTTCAAAGACCTCTCACACTAAGCTATGTTTAAATCCTCTTTTTGGACCATGGAACAGCTTTTTTTCTAAAAAATTGATGCCATTCGGAGTATTCTCTCTCATATCCACGTCATGAGATTTGTTCACCTCTTTTGTTCTCTCTCTTTCGGCTGGATGTGGTACACCTTTAACACCCTCGCTCTCATTCGCACTGAAGCTCAATGATCTCAGCATTCATATGTGGACATTCTCGCATTTGTGGTTTCTAGAGAGAGGCCTTGTTATGAAAATGGAAAGTATAACGTACTTCCAGTACCCCTGCTATTAAACCCATTTTACCTTTCTTCATTATCGGTGAGAACATCAAAGATCTCACACTACTTGCGAATTTCTTTCCAAAATCTTGAGAATGTTTGAAGAAACTGCCATGGACAGATGTCTCCTCCAAAATTCCTCCACTAATTTGACCCTAACGTTTTCATTTTGACCGTTGAACTCTTCTAAGCACGGCTTTACCTCAAATGGACCTTTTCTAAACCCTCTTTGATAGCATTATGATAGGGAAGTGAAAAAAGAAGGAAAAAAAGGAAATTTTTTTTATTTTCTTCCTCTTGCATGCACCCGCCGCTGTTCACTTCTGTCGACAATGAAATCATTGTTTTAAAATAACATTTTGTGACTTATTGATGTTTCTATTCTTGAAGAATTGCCACTGCATCTCTCTCAGACACATAGATTTGAAGGTTTAAGACCTCTTTTTGTGCAATTACTTGGTGCCTCTTCAAAGATTCGTTTTTCTACAGAAATTTGACAGGCTCTAGCTGTCTGTGGCTTTACGTCACAACCCAAAAAAGGAAATTCAGTTCGCTTAATAGTTTATATTTTCCCGCAACTTATCTTCTCTTAGGCTAGCTCTTGTTGCATCTCCTTTTAAGTACAAGAACTTTGAAGAGTTGAGCGCGTCATAGCTTCCTCGCTGTTTCCACGTAACAACCTCGTTTTGTTGTTCCATCCTAATTATCCAGAATCTCTCAAAATACTTTGCTATTCAAACTTTCCATTTCTTGCCACATGTCGCATTCTTCATTTATAGAAAACTTTAGAAGTTTTTCTAGTGTTCCGGTGGCCTGAAAATCTCGTCTGAGCTGATTTCCGCTTCCAAGCTGGCTAATTGCTTCCTTCGCTTCTGTTGTATTCTTTCACAAAACTTCAAAACTTCCCACATCATTATTTTAGAGAAAAGTCCAACCTTTATTCCCTTATTCGGACAGACTAACAGAGTTCCTTATTTCCATAAAATTCTCATTCAGTTAAGTCCTGCAAATAGGTTTTATCAGCCAATTGAAGTAATCTGTGTTGAACTTCATTCTCATCCTCTGAGTTTTTGTTCCGCTTTCTCATCCATGAACAGCTAACGGTGAAGAAGCTTCATAAGCTTGACCTTTTGTGTCTGTCTCAAGCTTATCAGAACCATTTGAGAACATTCAATCCATCTCTCTCCACAACGACCAATAAGCCCATCTTAGCTTGTTCAACTTTCAATGTTTTGACTCCTTTAAAGCTTCTTATCAAATGTTTTCTTCTCTCCATTCACGAGCATCAGAACTTCGAATGAATTTTGAAGAAAATAAAAGATTTTCTCTCCTTCAATACGACGACAGATTTCGATTCGATTGAAGGAATGCATTCATTCACCCCCCACAGTTCTTCTATTATTCTTACTTATTTCCTTTTCATTTAACAATTCATATTCTAATCATTTCCGCTATTATAGTTTGTGTTCACAATCTTGCTCGTCGTCTTCATCGCCGTTTTCCATGTCTCCCTCCTCCCTCTGTTCGCCTCCCTCCCATCGCCACCTTCCCTTCAGCTTCTTGACTGTTTTCAATTTTCATTTTGATCTCCCAAACATCGCCAAGTGAATCACGATGGATCACGGTCAACTTACTCTATTCAAAGTCAAAAACTTTGAAATTTTAATAAGCAAACATTCCTCTCAACATATTCAAACATAACATATTTTCATAATATGATGCCTGTTCGTTGGGTAGAGAGTAGGGTAGTGGTTGCGTTGGCAGCTTTACATTAGTGTATTCACCTATCTACCGTATGCAGCTTCTACGCATTATGCTAATGAGAGACGTAACACGTGTTTGCGTCACATTGCAATTTTTCATTTTGCTCATCATCATTCGCATTGACTGGTTGTGTTCACATGATGGTATGAAAGCCGTTCACACTCTCTCAATCTCCGTCTATATTGGTTATTTATTTATTTCTTTTTTTCCTCGGTTTTTTGAGAGCTTGTTTTCCTCTAAATGAGTCCTCCGCAATCCGATCGCTGTTCAGTATGGCTGCTCATCTCCTTTTATGGATTTTGAACTGAGTTCACGCGATGTTACATTATTGTTGTCATTTATGTTGATTTGCTCCGTTTTTTTTTTCCACTCGATTGTTTCACTACGTAATAGGGCATTGTTATTTTTAAAGAATACGAAATGCCACGAAAAATGGATAGAAAACAAACGAGCACATGCGAAAGGATGGGAATAAAGCTTCAGCTATTCGATTATACTTGAAATTCTTTCATTGACGCTTAAATTCTGTTAACTTTTGCTTTTCTAGTATATCTGGGCTGGGTGTGTGTGTGTGAGGGTGTGAGGCTGTATGGATCTATGGATAAGTCTTAAAGCTGGACAAGAAGCCTGTGAATAGTACACTTTCAAATACTTCGTCCAATAGTCGGCCTTAAATGTTTTCTTATTCTGCTCTTTACCAATCAGCCGATTGCGGAAATTGATTCTAGTCGGTCGATAGTGTTGGATGTTTTGACTTGATTCTATTTTTCGATTCCTCATGATCTGGACAATGGCCATTGCCTATATATGTTCACATCGCATGAAGATGTAGCAATAGAAGATGAACAAGTAGATGAAGAAGATATCATGAATCACACGATGCTTTGCAAATTTTATTTTCACGCTATCTCTAATGCGCAAACGCCATATTAAGCTCGAACAGAGTTGAGTTGATTCCTTCTAGTCATCTCCTTTCATCCCATTTTGTCATTTTTCTGTTTCATGTGCCTCATCTGATGACCAACTATCGATTGCTAATTCAATTAAAAATTTGTGATTTATACGATGAAAAAAGTGCATACTAGATATATTATGGGGTGTGGTGTATGCTTTTCCATCCTATCTGCTTTCGCTTCTCCTCAAATATCCCTTCCTAACTTTGTAGTTGGCAGGCCAAATGAGTGCTTCTTAGTTGCAACACAGCTATTCCCAGGTTAGCTGCGTTTTCTCACCATAACCCCCTCAAGCTACACAATACATGTAAGACTGTTTAGAAAGAGAGAGAGAGAGAGAGAGAGAGAGAGAAGGATAGAGAAAGAGAGAGAGAAAAGAATGAATTTTAGAAGAAAATATGTCCTTGAGGTGGGTGCTGGATAAACGCAGACTTCTAAACTCAAAGAAGCTCTTATCCCCATTTCGCGGAGCGAGCACATTCCAACTCTTTAAGATTTTAAAACCAACTTTGAAGCATTTGCTTGTGGCCTCATTAGCTTCAACTATTTGATGACGACATATACTTGTCTCCCGTTTTTTTTCTTCAAATCATAATAGTTTGTGATCTCAACTTTTAGTCGGTGCCCAGAGAGAGGGCGGTAGCTTCGGCCGATGTTTTTCAGCTTTTTTCATAAGCTGTTAGTTTTCTTTTCATTTCAGACCTCATCAATTCATTTTCATTCAATTTTCTTTTTCTAACTCTGCTCTAGACAACCCATAGCCTATGATCATCTCGTTTATATTCTCTCTGGTTCATTTTCCTTTTCTCCTCTCATTCTCGTCGTTCTGATTCTTCACAGCTCTCTGCTCAATCTTTTAAACAAGTGTCATCATCTTATGAACGTACTTTTTATTCAAATATTTTAAAGGATATGTATATCAACGATCTGCTGCTGAGTTAGGAAATGCTGTTAGGCTTCTCCCTGTTTCTTCTGCTTTACAGGTATAACTAGCAGATTCTCACTTTAGTTGAAGCTTCTGCCTCACCTGCATACATCACATACTCGTCGTAGAGCTCACTTTAGGAGAATCACATCGCTTATCATAACCACCTTATCTTTTCTATAGATTTTCAACACTCAGGTTGATTCAATGCTCACGTAGCGAACCTATCCCTCTATATATGGACGAATTGCTGGATGCTGGAAGACGAGTGTATGACAACCAATCTCCCCCCATACAAGATGACGAAGGTTAGTACAGATTTTCGCCTTTTCCTCTTGCTTCCTTGTTTTTATCTCATTTTTTTGTTTCCTTTGTATAGATCGCGTGCTGAAATTTTCCTTTGATATAAAAAACTGCTTGTCAATCATCTATGCCTCACGAATATAGAAGTGGAATTGCCTTTTTTGAGTATCTCGGCTATTTTTGATGCCGTCAGATTCTAAACGACCTAATGTAAGATTGGGGTTGTTGTACATGCGAGCCTTTGCTCCTGATGTTCTTGACTTCATAGGTGCTTGTTGAACTAGGATATAGAAAACGATCTAAGCTTTAATGAAAGTCTCTAACGTTTAATTATATACCGAGAGGATATGCAGTCTCATTGCATTCATCTTATTCTTCTATTCTTACGAATCTCATTTCGCCTCATTATATCTTAGATCAACATGAGCGAATCATAGGCAGCACTCTGCTGGCCTCCGAGCAATTCAAAAGATGAGAGATGACAAAGCATGACTAGGCATATGATATGTTGAAGAAGTTATCAGGTTTAGTGAACAATCCATCCATTTCGTTCTCTAAATGAAGTTAAAGCTGAAGCTGCTTCTTTCACCCTAGCATTGACCCAGCGAATCGGACAAAAAACTCCTTTTGAAGAGCTTCTCAACCTAATATGGTTATTGAAAGATTGTTCATCATACTCTTTAACGTGTTTGACATCAGCACTTGAGTATAATGTATGAACCTTGTGAGCTCTGACCATTCACACGTGAGCTTAGATATATCTTGTGAGAATCTCATCTCATCTCATCTCATTTATCTACTTGAAAACTGGAGCCTTACTATCCGACATGCAAAACACTTTTTTGATTAATTCGAGGACATTTGAATATACGATTAACATCCAACAACTACAAGTGTTGGAAGACCACCCGCTTATATACGAAGTCTAATTAATCATTAATAGATCTGAAATGAAGAGCAACATAATGGGGTTCTGAGAATTTCTTTAGTTCTACCGCAAGTTCTCCTTACTTCATAACTTTCGACTGAATATTCTATTCAATTGAAATTGTTGTCTCGTTCCAATAGCTTTTTCTAAAGAAAAGGTAAACTCAATTCTTTTCAGACAAAGTCACTAAGGTGAAGCTAGCTATGTACATTGAAGGAATGTCTTCTTTCCGCACCCAAACTATGGTTTATTTGAAGCTTTTCATTTCCTTCACCTCAACTCTCACTTATAGGACTTTCAACTTGATGTTTACTTTCAACAGTTTTGGAAAGACCCACGTTTAGCACACAACGAAACAAGGTAATACTGGAAGAAAGAGAAAGCAACCGCCCTGTGCGTACTATTGGCAAAGAATGGTTTGGCATGCAGCCAATCCACGTGAAGTCTCTACGTGAAGCTTTCCGATTCATATTTTTGGCGCGAAAAACTTCCGATGTACTTCATCAATGGCAGTATTTGAATCGAAACATCCAAATTCTAAACAATGACCGAATAGCTGACTCAAACGTATAATCATTGCTTTCAGACGCATATTAATAAGGGATAAAAAGATTTTGCATAAGATGTGGCACCCTGATGTTTATTTTGCGAATGCTCGAACGGCCGAGTTCCATGAGGTTCACAACCAATATTTCTGAAATTAAAATAAAAACTGAACCTTGAAGGTTACACAACCAAATTTCTTAGTTTGGATTGAGCCTGATGGCTCAATTCTCTTTGATACCAGGATCTCAATGGTTGTTGTTTGCACTTTAAACTTGGAAAAATGGCCCCTGGACTCTCAACGCTGTGAACTTCGAATACTAAGCTGTTAGAGATGATGATTGAAAGAAAAATATATTTTGAAAATACTCTCAGATGCATATACGACTTCTCAATTGATAATTGAATGGATCGAAGATACTCCTATCACGAGAAATCCGGGCATAGCAATGTCCGATATGCATATTGTAGACTTATATCCGGGAACCTGTGATGGTAACTACTCCACAGGTTACTATATAAGGATCGTGATAGTCACTAACCTACATAACTTCAGGAACATGGAGCTGTGTGACAGCTCAATTTTATGTAAAGAGAGAGATAACTCATCATGTGATGCAATCATACGTACCTACTACTTTAATTGTTGTGATATCATGGTTTTCGATTTATGAAAAGTACATCTCGTAATGCTATTGTTAAGGTTTTCCTTCTGGCTGGATGTGGAAGCTGTACCAGCACGGGTTTCATTAGCTATAACAACTTTACTCACTTTATCAACTCAATCGAATGCTGCTAGAATGGCCTTACCAGAGGTGATTATTCTTCAAAAACAAGCTTGTTCAGAATTCTCTTTAGGTTTCATATATGAAAGCGATTGATGTCTGGATGGGAGCATGCATGATGTGAGTTGTTGAAGTTGATCCTTGAGATTGAGTTTGTTTTGCATTGCAGGTTCGTCTTTGGAGTTATGATTGAGTTTACTATAGTGAATTATGCTCAAAGACAAGGTTCGTTCAAAACAGTTTTGAGTCTTTCCATGCCAGTAGTCGCTTCGAATGTTTTAATGCCAGGATTGAACACAGTTCTTCTAAAAATTTTTAAAAAGGAAATTTACATTTTTAACCAGAAAGCATCAAATTACACTCAATTTCCTCATTTCGTTTTTTGTGCACATTAATAAGTCCCTTATTTGGATTATAGGAAGTAGGAAGAAGTCAAACCTAAGGGAACCTAAGGGTATGTGTTGCACAAACTGTTCCTTTCTATCGTTTGCAACTATTAACTTCATTTTTTGTGTCTTTCCGTTTGGAGGTTATTGGAGTTTGTGTTTTGTTCTCCGTAACGTTCACTCATCAGAATCTTTGACATCCATTCTCCCTCTCCCCCCATCCTCATCTTTTCATCTCAACTTATCCATCCCCCCCAATACACCACTTCACTACACCTCACACACACCCTGATTTCATTATGGCACACGTGTGTCACTTATTTTGTAAATATTTCTTTTTTCTTTTTTTCTATCTCTACCATCTATAGGTCGGAAATGGCATCGATCAGACGCAGAAATAGGTTTGTTAAGAAACATTATTAATACCTTATACGGGGATTCATGGGATCAGTTAGTATTACGAGAGATACTATTTCATTTTGAGATGTATTTCGAGATGCATTGATGAGTGTATTAACTGATCTACTGGAACTTCAGACTCCATGATACATGTATACGTGTGTGTTCGTTCAAAGTAACAGCTGGAATCCTTCCCTTCTGTTTAACGAGCTTCTTCTGCTTCATGCAGCTTCATCTTCTACCTCTACTTCACCTATCATTTCTTTTCAGTTAACCACTTCTAACCCTCTAGCCCTATCATATTATTTATGTGTTCTAGCATGCTCTAACCTGAATATAGCACGTTTGACTGATTTGATCATTATTATGTTATTCGCTGTTCATGTCCGCATGTCCCAATGAACCAAATGTTCTCACCGAATAATTCTTTTTTTGTTTTTTCAATCAAAATTTTAGTCAGTAGAGGTACACGTGGCTGCAGCCTGTCTTACCTAACCTCTGTATAGCCTCAAACTTCCCAATATAAACTGTTTTAGTGATGGCTTCATCATTGGAATCTGTGGCAGAGAAGAAACGAAGCGAACAGCTCAGTCATCGAGCTCGAGATATCATAGATCGCTTGAAAGGGAAAGACCATCAACAACTGGTAGAGGTTAGCCTTTGATAAGTACATTGTAACTTTGAGCACTCTTCTCATAAGGAGTACGATGTAAAATAAAGCACATGCATGCAAAGTTCTTTGTTAGAGCCTTCGATCTCTCTCTAATTCTCTCTCTCGCTCTTACTGTCTCTTAACCTCTCTCTTTCTCTCTTCTTATCATCTACCTCTCTATCTCTCTCTCTCTGAGTTATTGAAAATATCTGATCTCTTGTCGAAATCAGGGAAAAGAATTGTTCTTCTTTAGGATGAATGCATAAGGCTTAATGGGATTCCATTCGACACTATTAGTAATGCGTACAGTAATTCATACTCAGATGATGAGCAAAATCCCCATCAGACAAGCCAAAGGAGAAAAGTGACGGTGAGCAATGTCTCCTGAATTGTGGCTAACCGTTGTTTGTTCAAAATGATTGCAATATTATAACTTTCGTCTTCCCAACCTGACTGACATCCCCATTGATATAGTTTTGAACGGATTGTTTATGGAAAGAATCATTTGCATTGCATCTAAACATATTTTGTTTATGTTGAAAGTTTACTAATATTCCAACCTATCAGTTTATGAGTTCTTACTAGATGAGCATGATTTTCTTCTTTTTATTTTCTGTTTTTCTTTGTTTCACATTTGCTCGCTCGTTGGTCTTTAGCATGAGACTTAAGTGCATGCGTGGATTTGAACAAGAGTTCTATAGTTCTCAAATATGATTGGACTTTTTCCAGGTTGTTTCCGACACCGGAGATATTCCGAAAATTGAAATTTGGAGAAACAAAGAAGCTGAAACAGCAGAAAGACTAGCAAATTGGGCAACATTCGATGAAAGACCCTCATCTGCCAAGCATCGAGGTAGCGTCTGGAGTCGATTGATTCCCAATGGTCAAGATAAATGTGAATATATAAGATGAAACAGAGTAACAGTATTCATACTGTGTTTACAGCTCCTACACATTCCAATTATGGAAGCACAACGCGATCACAGAATGGAGAAGTGAGGCCGGATAAATGGTCATCGGCTATAAAGCAGATCCAAAAACACAAGTCAGTAGTTTATCGAATAACATGAGAGAACATGGTCTTTGCCTCTTTCTTACTGTCATATTTATTTCATATATTTATACTTGTATGTAAGATATGAATATTCTTTTATTCGTTTTAGGCCTAGGAGGAGTTCTATATGGTATTCACTCAAGTGATTAAGTTTCTTTGCTTGAACCTTTTCCAAGAGTTCATTGAGACTCTGTTGCTCCACCTTTCATTTGTTTTGCTTTTTTCGAAACTGTTTGGTTTTTGCTTTACCATGGATGCAACAGTGGCTATTTCGCTTCTATTTTTAACCGATTTTTCTCAAAACCTTACCTTGCCTGCTAAGATTTCATAACCATCTGCTGTGATCACTGATCATTTCAAACACTCTAACCCCTAACTTGGTTTAAGATTTTCCTTTCCATTAACCCCCCTAACACCTTTAACAAATTACTTTTAGGAAAATGGCTGGCAGAAACAGAGCCAAACGGATTGATCAGAAGAGTCGCTGGATGTTTCCATTAACGTTTATAATCTTCAACATCACATACTGGTTCTACTACTTGATCTGGAAAGAATGAAACTCATTCTTCCGTCCAAGATTTTCTCATTTCTTGTTTTCGAGAACGTTTTTCAATTTGTATAAACATTTAACTTTTTTCTCAGGTTTGTAACATGCTGACTCCCAATATTATTCAGTTTAGTGTGAACTTGTTTATATCAGACTTTCTCATTTGCTTGCTTTGCCACTCATAACTCTTTGTGACAATCGTCTTAAACCCTTTACCTCTTTCTAATAATTCACAAATCATACTCCTTATATGGAAGCTGGAACGTACTTTATTCACAAGTTATAAATACCCGTCGTTTTTCGTTAATGCTAAGTACAGTTTACAATGGAGTGATAACTAATGTGTAAAAATAAATTTTCAAATGTAATCGATAATCATACAGACCATACGATACAAGCTTACTCGAAAAATTGAAGATATACTTGTCCGAAGACAAATACAACCGTTTCGCAGCTGCACAAAATGAGAAATGAAGTGAAACGTGGCAGATACGTCAAATATGCATGGGGAGAGAGCAGCTCAAATTGAGGGCTAACAAAGCCTGATTAATCAATGTTGCCCTGATAGCACAGTTGCGGATCTCCTCTACTTATTAGTATCAACTGTACTTTCTGTTCGTTTTGAAACAGTTGCTCTGTGAATGTGCAAATATTATCAACCTCTTTGGGTACAGGCAGGAAAGAGTCCATGTTCATAAAGCTGAATGATTTGTAAATTGCTTGACTGTATAGCAAGTTATTACCTCCCATCTTCTACCTTCAATACTGTGAACCAATGACGGCCAGGCCAACAAGGTATCCGGCCAGATGGAACATTGAAAATCATGGCATCAACAGCATCAAGGTTAATATCACTGATGGGTCGTCGACTATCAAACCAAACCATCTATAAAAAGTATTTACGTTCCAATTAATAATGTATGTTAGCTCTGAGGAGAGAGAGAGAGAGAGAGATTAGAAAGAGCAAACGAATTTGTTAACCCTTTCGGAAAAGAGGTGCAAACATACGTGTAGGTCACATTTGTCTAAAGCAACCATTAACACATTAACGTCATAATTCCCAAGTCCGAGGATGGATCTGAAAAAGAAATGAAAATTCATTAATCACAACCATAATGTTCACTTATGAGGGTTGAACCATCTGTTCTCATTAAGGCTATAACAAATTCTGTCTAAATCCTTCGATGTGAATTCTTTGCGTTGAAGAAGCGAATTCAGAGCATGGACAAGACACATCTGCTTCACTTGGCGCTCATGATGGAGTTCGACTGGCATTTCGTCTAATCGAATCAATTCCATGAACAGAATCATGCATCATGATATACTAAAGTATTTTGTTTTGTTGCAAACAGATAAAGTAGACGAAGTTATATGATTGACATCAACTTTATTGTATTGCACGAGCTAATGGCTCAAATCATCAATAAATTATTAAACTTCCGCTTAGAAGTCCTAAATTGAAATAACAGAAACACGTAATAGAAATAAAGAGAGAAGAGCACAGTTAATCATAACAACCTAGTACTAGAAATTTAAAAAAAGACCGCGTTTCAATAGGAGATAGGCCGCTTAATGGACGGCTAACCAGCCTGAGGATGACGAAAGGTAAGGCCGGGGGATGGAAAGAAAACAGGCAAATGCCGAAATATGAAAATTAAAATAAATTATAATTTAGAGCTCGTCTTTCTCGTCAGCTCCTTCGGCTCCTGCGCCTTCTTCTCCTGTTGGGGCACCTCCGTCTTTGTAAAGCTTGCTGATGATGGGTTGGACCTTTCCTTCGAGATCCTTCTTTTGTTCTTTGAGATCTTCGACTGAAGCTTCGCGGTTGCTGTCGAGCCAGCTAATAGCCTCATCGACGGCTTCTTCGATAGTCTTCTTGTCATCATCATCAAGCTTTCCTCCGAGCTTCTCCTTATCATCGATTTGGTTCTTCAGGGAGTAGGCGTATGATTCGAGTTCGTTACGAGCTTCAACCTAGAATGAATGAGATTGAAAAAAGAATTCTTTGTAATATTCTAACCTGCTCCTTGACCTTCTTGTCATCTTCAGCGTATTTCTCGGCATCATTGATCATGCGCTCAATATCTTCTGGGCTGAGTCTGTTTTGGTCATTGGTAATGGTGATCTTATTCTTGTTTCCAGTTCCCTTATCTTCAGCGGTTACGTGAAGGATACCGTTGACATCAATTTCGAAAGTAACCTGGAAATAGTTAATTTAATTCAGAACTTCCTCTGGAAAAGCTCACCTCAATTTGAGGAACTCCACGAGGGGCTGGTGGGATTCCGGTAAGATCGAATTTTCCTAGTTGATGGTTATCTTTGGTCATAGGTCTTTCTCCTTCGAAGACCTGAAAAGAAAATTGTGAATAGATGTTATTGGCAAGGTCATTTAGCAAATTATAATCTCAATTAAACGGATACTTAAGTAGTTTTTCGAAAATAGGAAATAGGTCATACCTGAATTGTGACTGTTGGCTGGTTATCAGCGGCAGTAGAGAAGACTTGAGACTTCTTGGTTGGGATGACGGTGTTACGGGTGATAAGTTTGGTCATGACTCCTCCGACAGTCTCGATACCCATGGTAAGTGGGTTGACATCAAGAAGAACGATGTCTCCAGTATCGTCTTCACCAGAGATAACTCCAGCTTGAACAGCAGCTCCGTAAGCAACAGCCTCATCGGGGTTGATTCCACGAGATGGTTCCTTTCCGTTGAAGAAGTCCTTGATGAGTTGTTGGATCTTGGGGATTCTGGTGGATCCTCCGACGAGAACGATTTCGTGAACGTCATCCTTCTTCAAATCGGAATCTTCAAGAACCTTTTGGACTGGCTTAAGAGTAGCACGGAAAAGATCCATGTTAAGTTCTTCGAACTTGGCTCTGGTGAGAGTCTCAGAGAAATCTTCTCCATCGAAGAGTGATTCAACTTCAACCTTGACTTGATGTTGGGTAGACAAAACTCTCTTGGCCTTCTCAACTTCACGACGGAGCTTCTGGACGGCTCTGTTGTCTTTGCGGATATCTTTTCCGGCCTTCTTCTTGTAAAGCTTGATGAAGTATTCCATGACACGTTGATCGAAATCTTCTCCTCCAAGATGGGTATCTCCATTGGTGGCCAATACTTCGAAGACTCCATTGTCGATAGTGAGCATAGAAACATCGAAAGTACCACCTCCAAGATCGAAGACGAGGATGTTGCGTTCTCCTGCAAAATTATATATTAATAGAAGTTCCGCATATTTCTCTCATTTGTTCACTAATCATCCGAGGGATCTGATTGATGCCGCGCGTATTCCGCCGTACCTGTCACTGACCGGAGCACATTTTTTGTTTACTCAGTCAATGACGGTAGAATAAACATTGGCGTGGCCAATAGACTCAACTCGGACCCATATGGATTGAAAGGGCACATACCATCCTTCTTGTCGAGTCCATAGGCAATAGCGGCGGCAGTTGGTTCGTTGATGATACGGACAACATTGAGACCGGCGATAGTTCCAGCATCCTTGGTGGCTTGACGTTGGGCATCATTGAAATAAGCTGGGACGGTGACTACGGCGTTCTTGACCTGGAACAAATATTTGAATTAATGTTATACAGGAAGGTTTTGCTTACTTCCTTTCCGAGGTATGACTCAGCAATTTCTTTCATCTTAACGAGGACCATAGCGGAGATTTCTTCTGGGGTGAAAGTCTTGTCATCCTTTCCAACCTTCAATTGAACAGTGGGCTTGTTAGCCTTGTCAAGAACTTTGAAGGGCCAGAGCTTGATATCGTCTTGAACAGTCTTGTCAGTGAAGTCACGTCCAATAAGACGCTTGGCATCGAATACTGTGTTTTCAGGGTTAATTGTAAGTTGATTCTTGGCGGAATCTCCGATAAGACGCTCTCCGTTTTCCCCGGTGAAGGCGACGTATGATGGAGTGATACGGTTTCCTAAAAATATTAAATCATTAGAAGAATAGAGGATATAAGTATATACCTTGGTCGTTGGCGATAATTTCTACACGTCCGTTCTTGAAAACTCCGACACAGGAGTATGTGGTTCCGAGATCAATACCAATAATAGTTCCATACTTTTCCTTCTTGTCTTGTTCATCATCACAGTGAACGCTGACGGCGTAGAGGGCCACAAGACCCAATAAGAATAAAGTCTTCATTATATTAGTTGGTCTAACACAGTAGTTCACTGAAATCGATTACAATTAGTTGAGGCTGAGAAGGCATAGAATGTACAAGTTTATAAAAAGGCAGCAATGAATTAAGAGATAGAACAAAAAATCTGGACGAAAATTGAATTCAACCAATTGTTGGGCGGATCGCACAACCGACTGTTCTCGAAGGGGAGCAGAAAGGACGACTGAGGGCCACGTGTACACAGACGTGTCGCAGACCAATGCCTCGTCAGCATAAGAGTGACTCTGGCTGTCTGCTCCGCCCAAACTACTTCCTCTGCGTCTCTCGCATGAGAAAGAGAAATTTGTAACCTAGATAGAGGGAATACAACTCTTATAAACTATCTTAACTATATGTCAGAGGTATTATATTCGCAGGAATGTTTGCTAGACCTAGAAAGTATTTAAGCTAATTATCTTAATAGCGTTATAGAGTATTGTGGAAGCAAATCGGTTCAAATTTGAAAATTATTTTGAGGACGAACGCATAACGCCGCGATCTGTTCATGGCTAAGGGGGAGGAGGAAAAGCGAAATGTTAGAAGGCGAGTTAGTTCCTGGGTGTATTGGGACAATATTCCTCTTGAACAATCTTATCCTATATACTATACTACGCCAGTTGAGAACTAGTGAACATGACCTGATTTGTGTAACGAAAAAAGGTTGAAAAGTGATGAAACATCCTCTTCACCAAAATGAAATACGAAAATTTTGCTAAAAGTTGGGAATCTGTCAGTTGAAAATGAAAAACATCAATAATCTAATGGTGAAGAGTGCACAGAATGTGGTCGTTAGTTGCTGAGGGGGGTAGTCAGGTTTGGAGAATTTATATTTATAAATAGCAACAAGAGGCATGGTTAGTGTGATTTCAGGTGAAAACGAATAGAAATGAAAGTTTAGATATTGGTGATCAGCTGGGACTATCCTTATATATATCTGAGAGCAAGTAGGCGGTAGCTGAATGAAGAACTGCTATTGGTTGATCGCGCGTTATGCTGACGTAGCCTTAGCCATGAACGGGAGGTAGATGTGATGTTTACGCGTTTTGAGGACGGCCGGGAGGAAATAGTCGTGCTTTTTCAATTATTTGTCATTCTTTTGAAACATTGTCTTACATATGCTGACGTTGATTAACATAGTGAACGTAGCCGATTAACCAGAATCCGTCTGATGAAAGTCAAGATGAGCTTGTGCAACGTGTACATGTGCAAGCCTACGTGGATACGTATGCTAATTAATTTTTTAAACGCTTCTAGAATGTTCCATCGAAATGAAAACATAGGATAGTTTAGATTTTCAGATAGATCATCATGTTATGCCATTGGATGCTATATGTTGACCTGAAATCAAGAAGTTTGTCTCTCAAGGTTAAGGATTGTAGAAAGGTCATGTAGGATTACATATCATGTCTACATGAAGATGAGTCTGATTGTTGTATTTCCATAGTATTACATTGAAGTTCAAATGCATTAACCTTTTAATGAGATTGATCGTTCCTTCTGCTGTAGTTCAATACTATATGACGAGCTGTATACTCTCCTCCAGGATGAAGAAGTGTCGTCATATAAGGATTATCAGTTATCAGTTTGAAACTTGATGTAATAATTAGTACAATTCTACTGATAACACGATGGCACAAAGATCTAGAAAGGTCCAGAATGTTCTATTACTTTTCGTATAAAAAAGCAATGATTAGAGAGAGTGCGAGAGAGTGTGCGAGAGTGAGAGAGGGGTGATAAAGGTCACGGAAATCCTCGAAATTCTTCGTAAAAAGCGGAACAACAGGTGCTCGGACAACATAACTCGTTGTTTGTTCTCATCGTTAGAATATGCTATTCATCTATTCCTTTTCACAATTGTTCCGTCTTCTTGTTCATAAAGTATTTGGCCGCTGACCGTTTTGTAGTTCGACGGGCTGCATGTTGTTTTACGCCAATGAAACAGCACGTTCATGATATTGAACGACGAGAGAGCTGAGTGCAATGATTCGTCAATGATTTTTTGTAAAAATTCATCTCCAATCCACTATCAATATACAACACCATTCTGTTGGCAGCACATCATGAATAGAAACTCTTTGGGGGTAATCACTGACTGATATGATTGCAATGATAATATAGAATTGGGGGCTCAACACACTGAACTTACCTTTTTCGGAATAATTGTAAAACACAGCGGAACCAACCGATTTCATTTCTATCTCATCAGAGAATGAACGCAATCAAGTTGACGCCGGCTCGTCACGTGAAACGCCCAAACCCACCTGATAGTACCTATTCCGGAACAGAAGAAAGTGATGTAAAAGTATTTGGAAAAAAACATTTCCTAATTCCCTTCATTTGAAAATATCTCGACGTCCTCAAGACCTTCAGTACTGGTCTATCCGTTGTTTTACCTTAATTACCGGGTTCTAAGCTGCACCTGGCCTAGTATTGCAGGCTCGTGAATCAGGCTGCCGATGTCCGTGACGGCTGTTCTCTGCATGGTCATTTGAATTCACGTTTGCTTCTTGAAGAGCTAATCCAATTAGGTGATGATGAAGTTGAAGAGAATAAGCTGCCTGATTCCTCAAACGACAAAGGAAAAGAGCAGATCGTGAGTCTACAGGAAGTAACCATGTAAACCGTTTACCGTTGCATACCCAATTATGGTACTAATAAATAGTTTGTATGTAAATTGAAGGTTTCAAACTGTGTGTGACCATACTTACATCTGAAGGACATTGGATGAAACATAAAAAGTGTGAAAAAGAGAAATTTGCCATTCCAATTTATGGAATATAGGTAGTTCGAAGCTATAGAGAAGATAATAGACGTCGTAATTACGAACATCTGCTGGCAATCAGAAACCCAGCAGCTTCATGTAATCAGAACATCAAAGAGAAAGACATCGAATCATAGGATCATACCTCCCTAAATAAGGAAATTGTGATCCGTAGATTAAGACTCAATCAGAGGCTTTTGTATTTCTCATAGATCCAAGCCTCATTTCCGTTTTTCAATGAACATATGTTCTATAAACTCATAAAATTGTGCTTTTTCTTATTTCTCAGAGGAAAACTATTAAATATCTGTGAAATTTTTGAATTACGCCTAAGACGAATGGGTATGACCCCTCAATTGGCTTTTCGCATTAAGCCTATGCCTGGAAGAAAGGTTATTGATGAGATTCGGTCCCACAGGTGAAAATGTCGATCAGAGCTTTCCAAACAGCCATGAGCCAGATAGAATCTAAATAACGATATAGAGTACAGCTTGATGATGTTGTTATTGTTGCAACAGAAGGCTGATACTAATAACCACAGGCAAGAGCTCGGTATTTCCGCGCACCGAGACACTTCAGATTTATAAGGCAATTCTTGACCTTCAATTAACTCAACGCATAATATTAATCCAAAAAGTCATTGTATCAGCGATATGGTGCTCTTATAGTGGTTTAATACGAATACTTATTTTTATGTTAATAACAAATTTCATAAATCTCTTGTACATTCTACAGTAACCTGCACCTGTCCCGCCCTTCAGGATAAAACATGGAAGCCACGCCTTATCCAAAACAGTCAGAGCTCATACATATCTCTGAGTATGCTTACACCTGAGCAGGAGCACATAACCATTCCTGAATCTCAGTATTCTTACTTCTAACAGTATCTCATATGAAATCCCTTGCGTGTTGTTACATACTATTTCAATTCGTATATCTGTCTAATGGACAGCCGTACTGTACCTCAGGAATGTCTTAGCTAGAGTGTTCCCTACAGCTCCAGCTTTTCTTTTATGCAAATATAGCTAATTTTCCCTAATTACTGCCATTACAAGTCTATTTGATTGGCTATCTGTTGAAGAAGTGACTGTTGAATGTTTATTGTGTCTTTCTTTTCCGGAGAACCAGCTTTGCTTAAATGGTCTTTTCAGTTCCACCTGTTATTGTCTTTACCTTTATCTCAACAGCTGACGAGACAGCACGTGAAATGAAGAGAAAGAGATAGAATAAGAAAAAGGGAATGACAGACAGCCAGCATGCAGCTGCTTCCTTTGCCTATTTCCGGTCATTCTCGAACCTTGCCCAGTTACCTGACGTATGGTCAGGCTACATGGCATTTGTCTCCCAAGGTTTGAGGCTGCGCGTCAGCACAAATCTCATTTTCACTTTCACTAGTTGATGAGCGGTTGTGGGTTCTAGTAATTCAGTTTGAAGTTATGCTATAATGAGCAGTTGTGCCTTTCATTTTCATTTTCTGAAACTTTCGTTCTTATTGTTGATGAGTGGGATTACAGTTCGTCCTTACTATTCTCTAGCTATACGTGATTTCAATATATCTATGTAGTACAGGTTCGTTCTCATTCACTACATGAGTGGGTTTGTGATATTGCTTCCTGAATATCTTCATAATCCGCTTAAGGACGACCCTCATGTGTCTACGGCACTACTCTCGAATTATTCATTTCAACCTTATTTTCTTTTTAGTTATTCACATTTTCCGGTAAAGCATGCAATCATTCATCTTTCATTATGATATCCTCTCCATATTTTCGCCAATGGCGGTCAGCCCTTTAGAGCAACTAGAATATTCATGTTGTCTGTAATAAAGACGACCCTAAAAGGGCTGACACCTGTCCTCTCTTTTAAGGATATTTTTATTTTCCCGCTTATATTGCTTTGCTTTTCCCTTCACATTATCCGCTTCTCATTTCTACCTGCCAACAAGGTGTTCACTGTTTCAGAGAAATTTGTGAAACCTGACCAAGAATCTCCATGCTCTTTATACTCTTCCTATTAGCACTCTGTGCGGCTCAGTCATCAGCTGATGGCTTCGGTAATGAACACTGACGCTTGTAAACAAATTAATTTCGTTTGTTTTCAGTTGAAGAAGTAATATGCTCCGCACAAAGCTTAACTGTCATGCTTAACCGTAGTGATCCCGACGTAGCTCGATGGGTTGCCGATCCAAAATCCCAGCCAGTGGTTTGTCAAAACAATTATGTATACAAACTAGTTTCTTACTTTAGGTGTATGTGTATGATCACAAGAAAAGAAGGGAATGTGGAAACTCAATGAGAAACGAGCATGGTCAACTGAACTTCAACTTGACCATTCCATATGGAACAGACTGTGATGTCATATTAGCTGATGTGGTAAGTATTTTGATAGAATATGGTTATACTGATGAACATTGAAGGAGCCCAACTATAGAACAGCGGAAACAACCATCGCCTTGGAGGATAACGTGGATGTGTCTATCAGCAAGACCCTTCGAATCAACCATGTCTTCTGTATTTACACCAGAAACGTTAAAACAATTCGATTCAACGATGTTTCCAAGTACTTGAATTTCTCACAAAACTCATTTAATGATCTCGTTATAGTGGACATGAAGTAGTTGCTTCTACCGGAGGAAAGCCAAAACCACGGGTTGAAATGGTTTTCAGAAGCACAGATGGACGACCTCTTCGAGCAGCGAAATTCGGAGATACTGTAGAATTCTATATAGCTCTGTCACCTGATCGTAATAACTAATTTCAATCGTTCTCGGAATACAATCTCGATTTACAGAAGCTTATCATGGTATTGCTCCAAAGGAGTGTATGTTCAGTGATCGAGAAGACGTTACATCCCCAGAAGCTAAGCATATCACCTTTGTGCAGAATAGGTATGAGATGCTGAGAAAGGGATAGGTTGTAATTTTAAATTATTCAGTTGTCCAGTCGTAGAGATGTCTGAGATTATTGATCCTTTGGCAAACGTGAACCAAGAAGTTTACTTTTCGAAATTTAAAACTTTCCGTTTCGGAAACCAAAGTACAGTTTTTGCACATTGCACTGTACAAGTGTGTTTGGATGCTAAGGAGTGCAATCAGGTATAGGAATCAAACTACATACAGACAATACACAATACTCTTTACAGAACTGTTTCAAGCGAATTCAAAACTCTAATCTCACGGCTGAAAGACTTCGCTTCCGTCATAAACGTGATATCCCTTCCACCGCTGGATCTATGAAAGATGACTTATACAATGAAATCGCTGTTACTAGAACTTTGACTATTCTGGATAATGAAGAGACAAGAGAAGGTGAGTCTATCATCTTTCATTTTCCGTTTTCAAGTCGAAATGTATTTGTAGTTGCATCACGTTCAACCGAACAATGTGTGGCAGCTAATGCTGTCACACCAACGGTCATATTCCTCATAATTGGAGCTCTAACTGTATGCACTCTGGCATCCATTACAACCGCTGTTTACCTAGGATGTAAACGGAAAACAGGAAAAAAAGTGAGTTTTTTGAAAAATGACCAATCAAGTCGAGCGTTGGAAAAAAACAATCGTTCTTATCGTTCAACAAGTTCAAAATGAATCATTATATCCAGCTGTTGTCACGTGGCTCACGTGACTCACGTGGGAGAAAAGTGAAGAATAATTTAAATTTATGATATTTCCAGAATTCGTTTGACTTGTATTCGGCGTTCGCTGCTCCTACAGCATGATTATTTGAAATTTGTAAAAAATTTATTGTTTATTTATTTATTTATTTATTTAATAAATATATTTCCTTAACAAACTGTAAACATCTATATCTATCTATCTGTGTGTGAGTGTGTGTGTGTGTGTCTGCCTAGGGTGTAGACTAAGACACATTAAGTTGAGTATACTCCTTCTTAAGAAGGATTATACTTGACTATAAATGAGTTTCTTTTCCTGTTTTCGCTTGATCATCTTCACAACTTGTGTCGTCTTCTCTCTCATTCAGATGTTTTTCATGAAACAAAATATTAAAATTTCTTTGTGACCTCTGTATGTTTTGGACGAAACAAAAAATATATTTCCAGCAAATTTCGTTTTTATCTTTTTGTTATATCGTTGGGTGGAAAGAGGGGGGGGGGAAGGTTGTGTTGTGTCGCAAAACTTCATGAACCGAATAAGTGTCTGTGTCCCTTAGAATCTTTTGACAACAACGACGACATACATCTGTTTGACAATAAGCTTGTAAGTCTGTATGTGTTTGTATGTGTGTGAAGAGCGGATTCTAGACACATTTAGTCTCTTGCGGCTTTTTTTTGGACAAAACCTAAGCTCATTGCATACCGTCACAGTTTGTTTCTTTTTTTTGGAGCTTTTCATACATCAGAGCACCATTCTCCAACTCTCCCTTGTTTCCTCCATCTTCCATCTCTCTCTCTCTTTCTCTCTATATTGACAGTCCGACCATGCAAGGAGATGAGAAAGAAGACGAAAGAACCAATCTGAATCTAACGATTGAACTGAAAAAACTCTTCGTAAAACAATTTTTTTTATTTCAAATAGATGTTTTATGAAAAGTAAACATATCGCAAATAACTCTTAATCATAACATTTTTTTCTTCCTTTCCTCTCTCTGTCTTTCTCTCTCAGCGCTCTCTCTCTCTCATTACAGAATCCATGTGTAGGGGGGGAAGTGTCATATGAGGGGACCCATCTCCATCTACTGATAAACATACGATTCTTATGAATGATTCACCTGCCATCAGAAGATATCATACTCTTGGCCATTGAGCTGTGGGTGTATAGTTTTCAGTTCTCATTCATTCGATGGTATTGTGTGGTCGGTCATGAGGAAATGAACAAAGCTCATCATCATCTTGCAGTAGTTTTTTGTATTTCTCTTTCTCTCTCAAATCTTATCTTTCCGTTCTCAAACATCTTCATCGTTCTGCCAATTGCTCTTTTTGTTTTCGACCTTGAGGAAGAACTTTTTCCTTTGAAACCCTCTCGCTTTCTACAAGTGGTGAGGGCAGATGAGGGACGACGACCCTGTCTGTCAGGCCAATGCTATTCACACCAAACCCGGATTATCTGAAACTCTCTCTCTGTATTTCAACTTGATCCACGTTTGCTGTCATTCTTCTCATATGTCTCTTCGTTCCATCCGTTATTCTCAGTTTTTTTCATTCAGCACAGATATTTTATGTTGTTTTTCACACAATTTCCTCAAGGACTAAATGATGACTTAGGAATTTCATAAGAACTGTATGAACGAAACAATTATTTTTGTTTAACAACAATCGAGTCTCACCCAAAAACAGCTCGTATACCACGTTCACAGCTGTCTCTGTCTCCATCTCACCCTTCTTCCACCTGGCTTTTGCTATAAAAATTTCACTAATAACTTTATAAAAAAGAACTGCAAGACCATTTATACGTAACATCCATAGGAACATGCGTCCTTCATCTTCATGATTGAACATCATCAATTCATCAACTTTTTTCGTCTTTTCCCTCACTTGGTGTTTGATTTGTCGTCGTCCACCTGCTCATGTTTTGGCTAACAAATTATTGCGTTGGAGTATCATTTTGAAATCATTTATTCCTAAAAATTGAAAAATGATGAAATCAATGACTAAATCCTAAATACAACCACTCCTGACATCTCAAATGATTTAAAATGATTTTACGTTTTCCACGTCGTTCACGTCATCCTCCAAATTCAAATTAGCATTAATCGCAATAAGATAGTTGTTCGGGCATGAAATTCGCATTATAGCATTGTTTGACGTTGGTTTTTCAGATAAGAAAATGGATTTGGTTAGCGCTGAATTAGAAAATGGTGTCTACTTCAATGAATTTTCTAAAGAAAACAGTAAGTGTTCGTTTTAAATAACTGTAGTTCTTTCATTCTGTTCTTCTACGATGCATTCATTCTACTTTCCTTTCGTATTCATTATGTTGTAAATTGGCGATGTATAATCGAACTAGAAAAATCATTTGCATCCAGCTGACTTTGATCATTTTCGAGACTGGATCGAATGACGTGCGATGTGTTATTAGAGTGACCACCGTCTCGATGACTTAATTGGCTTCTTGTGTCCAAGACATGTCCATATTAAATCATATTTATTAGCTTACTGAACAGCAACAGTCATGTTCACGTTGACCGGTATCTCAATTGTTGAATGGTTGTGCGGTCAGATCTGTTCGGTGCCAATTATGGATAAAGGCTTACAAGACAACATAGTAAAGATAGAGAGGCATAGAGATAGATAGTTCAATTGAAAGAGAAGGTGAATGAATGAGATCAAATAGAATGGTCATGAGTAGGAAATGACGAGATAGTACATGTTATAGAGAGAGTTAGAGAAAAACAGAAAATATTAAGTGATTGAAGGAGAATATGGATAAACGTGGAGGTGGTTGCATGACCCTGAGGTGACCATATCGCTTTCAAAGTTCCGATCTCAACGTTACTTTTTTATATTTTATACTGTCATCTCATATTTGGAGATAGTGAGAGAAATGCTAGAAAGGTTTTCCGCTTGATACGTAGATGCTCATCTGCATGTGATGATTAGGTAATTTCATTCATTTTCAATCCAAATATGTGCATTTGTGAAGACACAATATGCAAATGAATGAAATGGCTTTCGAAAGTCGATAAAGTTGAAACATCGAATAGGATGAAGAGGAGTCAGAGATCAAAACGTTATTTGTAGTCACAGAAAGGCACAATATGATGAGTCAGTTAAGCTTGGTAGATGCAGAAGAGATGAAACTTGGTGCCAGAAGGCCCATCATCAACGTCGCTCATCCATGCTGGAAGATTTTCTCAGATTGAAATAATTGCTGTTAATTCAATTAGTACAGCTTCATGTTGATGTCTTTTGCAAAAACAAATATTTTGAAGAAAAATGAAAAAGAAATTGAATGCTCCATGCTCCAAACTATAAGCATATGAGTGGTTATCATGTGTTTCGTCTTCAAGAAGATGGTGTTACCAATTATTTTGTAATCCAATCCGTTACAATCATTTCATTGGCTGTTATTGTCGGTTCTCTCATTCAGTAAGAGAAACACTCAACTTATAAGCATCATGTAACCCCCTTCTCTCCTCCCTCTCTCTCTCTTTCTCTCTCCTTATACTACCATTATGAAGCCTCATATATAGATCTCCTTCCGGAACATGATCGTTTCCAAAAGCTTTACCGTCAACATCTGCGCAGCTTTAACATCCAATGAATTAGGTTTCCTTCACAAACTAGTCTCTTATATGCTAATAGGTAGACTTTGGTGTTCATCACCACCCGCTTTTTCTCACTTAGTCCCATCTCTCTCTCTCTCTCTACATCTCTCTCACCTCTCTCTCTACATCTCTCTCTCTCTTTCTCTCTTTGCGTTGAATCTATTTCTTTTCTTTGCGACTTTTAAACCTTAAAACTCCAACTTGGCCTTAAGCTGAATTTTAAATGCGCGTCTCCGACTTTTAAATTATTTTTGAGCTCACAAATATGCTTTTTCGGCTTCTCTTCTCGTTTTCCACTTCATTCATCATACAGTCAATTTCAATTTTTGCGAAATCTCAGTAGTCAGAGGGCTGACGGTCCGTCGGGAACCTCATAGTCATAAATGGCAAATTGAGCTGGCTCTACTCCCCCACCACCCTAATAGGCTTCTCTCATCAGGCTGACATCGTCATCTCGAGACATAGTCTGGACATAGCTGTTCCAATCATCCTCACACATCTGTCTTCGTCTTTCTATTGTGATCAATGGATTCATGAGCCAAACAGACCTCCCTTATACCCATTTGCATGCTTTTCCTTTTCCCTTTTTCCGATATTAAAGACGAGGAAAACGAATTGATTTTAGCGTCTTTTGCAAAACTCGCCATCATCATCGTTATACGTTATGAAATCAATTAATTAAACTCTCTGTTCATCTGAATCACCTAATACATTCTGACTTCTTCTCCTTCTTCGTCTTCGTCTTCGTCTTCTTCATCTCCTTCTTATACTTTTCTAAATTGTGAAATATAGAAGATGGTAAGATGCCCTTTTGTAAACAATAATCATACGTAGCATTCATGAAATCATTTTTACTTTTTCATTCTTTGTCATATTTTTTTCGATTAAACAGAAGCTCTTCTCATCCTCGTCGTCCATGATTCAACTTTCTTTTCACATTCTTTTGTTTTGTCGTTTTTGTCAGCTTTGCTGATTCCCCTAAACGACATCGTTACCCATCATCGTCTCATTCATGTTCTTATTCTATCGAACGATTTCTTCTTGAAAACTACATACACTTCTCTAACTATTCTGTCTGAATGATGTCCCAACCAACATCAACTTCATCAAGTCATGGCTTCCGACCATCTGATCGTCAACTTCAGATGAGCTCTAAGCAAGAAGTTACTTTTCCCGAAGAATGCCCGAGTAGCAAAATCAGGTTTGATGTTTATCATCATCATCATCATCATCATCATCAACATCATCATCAGAAAAATAAAATATTTACAATTGTGTGTGTATCAAGTTGAGCTTGCCTCAAATCGTAATAAGGTTTGAAATTGAATTTGACTTGAATGACGAAGACGACGTAGATCTTAGGTCATATTCATATTTCCGGAATCTTACAATACACAATAAAAACATTCAACACAACCTTTTTCCATCACTTTTTTTCTTCCAACAATTTCCTCCCATTTTCGGGTTCGACGGGATAGTGGCTATGTTCATGTGGCTGTTAAGTTTGACCGTTCGTCCGTTCCTAAACTGATTGATCGTCCATATATTCGCTCTTTACGAACTGGATCCATGTGTGGGTTTTCCGGTATTCCGAATCCGGAAATGTTTCCAATAATCTTGTTTTGCTTACAATTCTCCTGTGCCGCTTGCCTTTCTATACTCAGTTTTCTTAGTTCTTTGAACATTTCAAGCTGCTTTATAAAATAGTTTGTTTAATAAGATAGTGAACGTGTTTGAATTTCAGTCATGTCCGAAGAGCACGTAATGGAAAATTCATCTGAGGCACCAATTGTAGAAGAAGAAGGTATTAGTTTGTTGTGAAATGTTCTGAAGAGTAAGTTGTTATTGACAGATATAAGTATTCCGGAAGTTCTCCAAGAAAGTGACGTCGAGCAATTCGGAATAGCAAAAGACGAGAATGAGGAAAGCTCTATTGCACCTGAAGTGGAAAGTGTGAAGAAAGTTGTCTCATTTGATGATGCTCAAGAGAATATTCACATCAGCTCCATTCATTTTGATAAAGAAGTTGCTATTGAGACAGAAGTAGAGAGAGTTCGCCATGACATCTCAATGGTTGATACGTCATCAGAGATT
>CALQYR020007327.1:15028-27301 GCA_943334845.2 Auanema sp. JU1783 | reverse complement strand
GATTTTTCTAAGAAACAGCAAGCAGCAGCAGGAGCAGCCAGAGCAGCCCTCAGCCTATGACTTATCGCAATGCCTATTTTTGGGATAAAGCTCATAATCAATTAAGAGAATACTTTCTATTAAAATTTCATTTGAAAATACGTCAGTTACTTCCGATATTATAGAAGAAGCAATTTCCTCAGCTATTAAGCCGATTCTGATATTGTGTGTGACTAAAAATTTTCTTTTTTTTTCTTCATCTCCTCCTCATTGCTCTGCCTTCATCCAACGAACCATTCAGCCTTGCCTACACACACAATGCCTGCTTGCTCGATACTGCCTGCTCAATACGAACAGATTGTTCTTTTCCATATATTACAATACACTTTTCTTATTATTAACTTAAATATATTTTAGATGAAAAAATTTAATTTTTATTGTTTTTCGTTATATACAAGACGTTCATTGAGTTTTTAAACTGTCTCTCTCTCTCTATACATCGCTCTCTGTACATCTCTCTCTCTCTCTCTATCTACATCTCTCAATCATTATATGTATAAACTTTGTAAAAGAATATGTCCCAAGGATCGCCAGCTTTTGCATTAAGCTTGTACTCCAATATAGCTCGTTTAACAGCTTTCTTAAATGGATATAATTGAATGATGATGTCTATCATCTGTTGTCTGCTTGTTTTTTACCTTAAAAGTATGCGGCTTGTTGCGTGGCTTCCTCTTTGGCTTCACCGCAATCTCTTCGTGTTCCATCAAGAATCTCCAATATGGATTTTCCAATCCTTCAAATATCTTCTCAATTGTCGTTAATTTATTACATATAGTTAAAATATTATTATTTATAGAGCTGAATGGGAATTATTTCATCAAAAAATGAAAATGATGACAGTCGCATTGGGCCGTTGTTCGTAGCTACAGGAAAGGTATTCAGATAGATACTTTGAATGTTTGAACATTACATGTTACAGAATGTTTCTGTCAATCTCAATCGAAGTGTGCCACCGGCGACAAAAAAGGATTTTTCTGTTATGAAGCATATTCTATGCTGTAAATCAGATACAACGAAAGTGACAGCAGTCAAGACACGTGTTGTTCAAGTTCATTAACATAAATGATTACGTCATACGTCTAATTAGCATATTTGATGTTAATCATGATGATGATGCTGATTATTGTGATTGTATGCATATGTACAGGCCGGTTGAACTGTTTTCTCTTTCTATCTCTCTCTCTCCGTGTGTATGAATGTATAAATGAAACCTACGTCGCTTCTTTTCCAAGCACAGACGTCTTCTGGTGAATGTGATAACAGCCGATTTGAAAAGCTTTATAAGATATTTCTTTCTATAAGCCATATATGGAAGAAGAAAGATAATGTGATTATCTTGTTATAAGGAAGTACCTTTCAATGATATCTCTTCTTGCTAATTCATAATTGCATTTGTATTGTATCATTTCAATACTCTCATTGTCACACAAACATAAATAACATCGTTGAACCTATGAATAGAAGTTATCTATGTGATATTCAAATATATATACTATACATCATTTATATGATATAATTGTCGAGCTTCTTTCATTGTTGATGTGGGTATGATAGACAAGTTAGTGAATAAACGTATAAATTCCTCAATCGCATCTATTCAATTCATATATGCAACTACACACATACCTTCTCATCATCGTTTATAGCTTCTGATCCGGCTATCAGCTGAGAGCAACGATAAATTCTCTCAAATGGATTGTTCATTGTTGCCAAATAGTTAACAAGTAGTAGAATGTGTGAGAGAGAGAGATTTATGATTTCATTTCATTTGCTTCTCCCCCTCACCTAACTTCCTCTGAACGTAACAGGAAATATGGTCGGATAGAGAGGAGAAGTCAGCCAAAAGCTTGTTAAAGGTTAGGTGAATATTAAAGGAATAAATATATTTATTAATTATACATAGAAATATACATACATATGTTGAAAGCTCTTGTAAATTGCAAGAAAGTCATTAAGATGAATTTCTAAATTCTCATATGTGTCCTCCGGTCTCAATCTCATCAACGCTGTAACGAACGTTCGGTACCTGAAGACATCAATTCGTCTATTGACTATCTATCTTGTTCATTTGACTATACCTTTCGATATTCCTTACATTGCCATTTGCCTTTCACTATTCTCTTCCAATTGATGTAAATTTGAGAAAAATAGACGATTGAACCAATTATGAATAAGAAAACAGCGAATATGATACTTAAGACGACCATTGACCATCTCAATGATTCCTTTTGGACTTCACTGCTGACTGCAAGTAAGAGAAGGACTTGAAACAGTCTGAACATCTTTCTCAAACCTCGGAATCGTCTATGGAGAGTTACAGCTTGCAGATCAGCATGAAGTAAAAACGACAGAAGATGCTCACGGCTTTGTATGACTTGCCCAATCAGATTTGAAGGAATAACATTGTCTGAAGAGGAAATATGTTTTTTTCATTCTTTCTTTACATCGAGAGTTCTGTGATGGTTGGAAAACAACAAGAGAAAAAGTTTTTTTTCGGGGAGAAGGAAATGATTCACTCGATGCAGTTCCTTTGAGTCGGCCAATTTGAGAAGACTGTGTCATCCTCATGCTCAATGCATAACGCATTGAACAGAAATAAGGAAATGGTAGGAGGCAGTAGCATCATTATCTTAGATGAGATGTGATATCAGAAGTTATGGTTTAATGACGATGATATACCATCTGGTGCATCTAATTGGATATAACAATTTTGAAAATTCCATATTAGGAATGCAATTAACTCTCTAACCGTTTTCACGTGACATAGGTTGTCAGCTTTCTTGTATGGAACTTTCAAACAATTGAAATGACAGTAGATGAGTGAGGCTTGACAACGAAGGTCAACAACTTCTCTATATGGTTATGTGAAATAATACAAAAATCTGTATTTGTAAAGTTTGTATTTAGATGGAAAGTTTGAAGAATAGCTAATTGAAATGGTAAAAGACAGTTAGAGAAGAGAGTGAGGTCAGTCGTGTCGATGAACCAAAAGATAAAACTCTTCTAATCCGTTAATAGTTTCATAATTGCCATGAATTTATATGGATATTGTAAAAATATTCAAAACTTATTCTATATATGGTTAACCTCATGAAGAAGACATGATGATGATGAGTTGAGAAGAGAAGAGAAGGAATGAAACATACTGTGTTCAATGGGATTGGAAGCATTCCTTAAAGCTAAGATGCGGATCTCCTTGAGCTCTGTTTGACATGAATACTCTCCGATTAGAATTTCATTTTCAGTTAGTAAATGATTGAGATTACATGTTAAAGCTGAATTACATTCTATAATAGAGGAAAGAGATGAGGATGTGAGGATGTACTAGTTACCTTCATTTATCCAAGCGGATATTTTTCTTCGAAATGTTGTTTCATTGAATTGTGGAGGACATTCAGAGATTGATATTGATAACCAATCTATTGTATCACCTGATGCTACTATATCCCAGCATAATGTTGTGCATTCACATTCATATTTGGTATTCTGCAAATAATCTCATGATGATGATGTAATCACCGTATCAACAATCAACCGCTATGCTCTTTCTCATAAATGTGAAAATGACTTAGACATCATCCACGTCATCTCAATTACACGTGGCATACGCATATGCAAATTACTTCTTTCCAAAGGTATACAGTTAAGCATCAGAGAAAGAGAAAGACAATCATCATCAGTCATTAAATAGCTTTTATGATAGAAATCTTTCTCATTTGAAAAGTATGTTTGAAAATGAGAATCAAGCTAGCCGCCAGTAATTACAGAAGCAATTAACAGTTTATGGTAAATGCCTTTATGATCTTCTTCTTCTTGTGATTTGGAATAAAGAACAAGATGTCCTTCATAATGCTTCTGAGAGGCAGAGAGAGAGAGAGAGAGAGAGAGAGAGAGAGAAGGTTGTAGAAGACAATGAATTTCCAAATATTGTTTTTTGAATCTCTCACATCCATAGCTCTTCAATGAAACAGTCTTCGAATTGACTATTTGAACTGCTCTATTGACACTAACCTTATAATCGGTTCTCAAATATAGTTACAAGTATGGAAATAGGATACTATATGGCTTCTAATCATAACTCAAATCATTTCTAGCGTGACTCTTCACAGCCTCTCTCTCTCCAACCTCTCTCTCTCTCTGAGTATTACTGTATTTGGATAAACAAAAAGCTTATTTCCTTTTTCATTCATTTAAACATAACTATTTGAAATGATCAAATGTTTTCCCACTCACAATAACCCTTTTTTTGTTTTTCTCCCACCTCTCTCTCTCTTCTTCTTCTCAACAACATTTCATTTGGATGATGATGACAACATGAGCATGTGAAAGATTTCATTTGACTAACAGGTGGTTGGGAAGATGAATAGCTACAAACAACTTAAATCATCTTTCATCATCATATCTCCCAACAGTCTTCAGATGAATTTCATGAAAATCATTTTTGTGCCACAAACTCATTGAAGGAGACGGAAGTGCATCATGTATGGAGATTGGACGCCGAATCGTATTTGAGTTTGTGGATGGGACAGATGGTCATCGTTACAGATAAACTTCAAGCGATATGGGCGGTTTTACATCTTACAAGACCTTAACCTCTTGTAAAAATGTAAAGTTTTATGAACCCCTTCTCATCTACCTGAGGTTTTATCATTCTGTCCCTCTCTCTGCTCTACGCAGCCATTATCTCCCATCTCTCCAATGTTATTATAGGAGGGAACCAAGTTGAAAATGAAAAAAAGAAGAAACAAAGTAAGATCAGAAAATGAGAGACATGTCTGCATCAAAGGTACCGAAAATTTGCCGGTCACATTACATAAAACAAGCCAGGGGAATGCGAGGATCATAAAAACGTAACCAGCCCTCTCTACCAGGCGTATGTCTGATGACAGTGAACCTCCGACCTCCTTACAGCCATACAACTTCAGTGAAGAAGTTTAGTTTCGAAAGTAATATGAGTGTCAAGAGCTTTATGATGATTAATCTGAAGTTTCCGCTTCTTTGCCTTTCAGTCTTCAGATGAGAGCACAACTTCCGTTGGCAGACTTCCGGATATGTTTTGTCGGAAATGGCTCAAGACAAGCGTCATACAATTTTCAAGAGCACTAGCCCAATATAGCTGGAAGATTAATTACAGAACAAAAACAGGAATCAACTAAATCTTTGGATTGTGTGGGACTGTCAAATTGCAACAAGTATCCATCGTCTCAGAACTATTCAGTCGTGAAAAGACATAGATGGTATTCCGATAGGTCGAACTGTCAAGCAAAACTTAATCGAGAGATAGATAGAAGGTAGACATATGGGAAATGATGATGAACGAAGAGAGAAAGAGAGAGAGGGAGAGGTAACAAAAGACCATATTTGGATGTCAACCATTTTCCGGTAAAAATCATTGAATCTAGATCAGCCAGTACGTCTTGAACATTCTGTTCATCTGAATGACTTAGATGATGACTGACGAAAGTAAGTGAGTTAGATGAAAGAGCAGGACAATCATCTTCAACAAAGAGTAACAAGTGAGTTGGAGTTGAACAAAGAGAAACGAAAGATATAATAGAATAGTTATAATTATGATTAATTACTTGACTAACTATGCATTTATAAAGAGCCTCTACGATCTGTTCTCTGTCAAGTCAATGGAATTCACGAATATTCAAGGAAAGCTTCATCTAGAATGCAAAGCCATAAGCTGTTGAACCCAATCTGTATATCAGCTATGCTTAGATTGCCCAACAAGACTCAAACCCATATATGGATAGATGGATGGAAGTAAGGAAAAGCCGATTAGTTTCCGAATACCGGTTTACATCATTCTCGTATTGAAGTTATAACATGCTATGATCATTTCAATAAACTTTCGCAAAACAACAAAAAACGTTTAACCAGCATTTGTCTTTATCAACTCTGCCAGATAAGCTATGGAATGCTCAAGCGAACAGTAGCTGGTTGTAAAAGAACTTCGAACGAGCAAAACGTAAAAACAATTAGCTTTTCAAAAAGTAGTGAACGATGAGTTGTGTATGAAAGAACGAGCAAGTTGAAAGTGAGCTAGAAACTTGGAAACTTACTTGGTTACATAGAGAATAGGCATCAGCCACGGATAGTAGTAGTAGCACAAGTATACTTCTGATAGTTAAACAGCTTGATATGGATAATGATTCGAATAAGGTAGTAGACATGTTGTTTCACCCACACCAGATGAGATTCACCTTCTGAAACCTCCTGTATTTCTCTGCACGCCGATTATATCTCGTAACGCCGGCAGGCAGACAAGGCAAGGAGCGTAGCACGCCTATTACTGGGTCCGCCCCTAATGGTACTGGGCGCTCGACAGAATAGCAAGAAGGCTTTTATAAACATTTGTTTATGGAAAATAGGAGTAGTAGGAAACAGATATGGAAATAAGAGAAGCTTCTTCAAACGGTTCACCTAATCCAGCAATATGCTGCTGATAGCCTCCAACTGCAGGTTGTTACCAACCTTTCTGAATCGATGAAATTTGAGAGCTGCTACCTATATAAGGGAATGCCTCTTGAAGTAATTGTACTCCGTATCGAATATTGAAACCGTCCGTATGGTGTCTTTAACCTGGATAGGCTAATTATCTTAGCCTTAATAACCACGACCTCTGAACGACACAGCTTTGAAGTCTCCCCGTTATTCCTTCCAATTATTTTCAAAAAGTCATAAGGAAACCATTTTTCTTCTATTTTGTTCTCAAGTTGTTGAGTGGTCTACCTACACAGACAGCACTGCAGTTCTGAAGCTTATAACCAACAATGTTACAAAACAGAGACTGAGAAAGACATTTTTGAAATCTCTCTCCAAGATTGAACTACTAGAGCCATGTGTTCCAAATGTTGAGAAGGTCTCTGCGCATACAATATTCAAGAATCTGTATTATTTCATTCTTTTTTAAAAATTCATCTCCAGTCTCTCTAAGCCATCTGAAAGATGATGGATGTGAGTCCAGCGCCATAAACCTCGGTTCTCTGACAGTCGCATCAGCACAGTGTGTGATCAAACTACACCTTGTAAAAGATGGACCACAGAACAAGTCAAAAGGTTCTAGAAAATTCAAAAAGGTCAAATATTTTCTGGAGAAAGGTTCGAAACCTTTTCATCAAATTTTTATGTTCTTTACTTAATTTTTTGAAAGTTCTTATAAGCTTCTTACATTGTTCATCACCATGTAAGGACTATCATCTGGTCAAAGAATCAACGGAAGACCCTTACGTCCACTTGGTGACAAGATATGAGGAAATAATCAAAATACCTTTGATATCCATGGCCTCACATAGGTAGTAATTAGTTTATCACTAACATATGCCTATTTCTCAGATGTTGCTCATCCTGAAAGGCTTACAAGCATCTTCATTCACTGAATCTAACGAAGCTACATGCGATCACATCATCAACAAGTTCTCCTTCTAGCTCACAACTATTGAAAACGATGAGGAGTGCACAGTGAGTACATTTATTTGATCAAATTCTTGGAATCTCTAGTAATAACTATGAAACATTGTTTTTCTAGACTATGTGAAAGCCTTGGTGAGCTATTTTTGTTTCAAGAAAAATGAAAACTACAACTCTGATGGGAATATTCGTTTTGATCTCGATGAACCCTTGACAGTGAGTCTTAACAATGGAATATCCTTCCCAATAACCGTTCAAGGCTTGCGCAGTTGCTAAGAATTCTAACTTCAGAAAGGTTCGGCCTGTTCGTTCATCTCACTTTGCTAGCTTGAAACATCTTTGCTTCTCTTGCAAAACTATTTGGGAATAAAAAATGGACAAAGAATGGAGAACTACTATCTCATCCAACCTCTTGGCATTTTGAGATTGCCGATTTCTCCGTGAGATAGTTATTAATATAGCGTTTGCCAACAGGTCATTCTCTACTTTCCTTACATTCTCATCTCCCCGTCTTCAGAAGTCAACACGTGGAAGGTTCGGAAGCTTTTGTATTTCATAAGAAGTTTCAAATGAAACTGAAGTGTAATGTTGTGATTAGTTTGTGAGTTCGTGAGCTCATCTTTCCCTTGATGGGTATTGAAGATCTTGAAATTCTTGGTATTTCTCGTTGATCCATCCAATAGTAAAAGGAATTCATACACCTACCACACACTCGATCGAAGAAAAGGTTGAGAGCGAAGTGAGCTATGATTGCGTGATGATTGGAGTTATCCATACAAAATGTTGTTGATAATGGGAATGAAGCATGACAAAATGATTTTGTTGAAAACCAGAAGGCTAAACATTTTGCAAAAAAGATAGAAAGGTACTCTGATCGAGGATCTTTCAAAGGAAGGTTTCATACGAGAGAGACGTGAATGATATTTCAGTTTTGCAGAAAAACAAAGAGCATGCATACAAACTAAGAGATACACGGCAACTTCTAGAGAGATTGCAGGAATCTAGAAATATTTTGATGAGTTCTGTCATGTTGAGATGGTTAGCTGTGCAACTCCCTGAAAGTAGTTCGTGCTCCAGAGGTCATCCAGGTCAGGTATGAAAAAGATTCAGTTTGACGGACTATTTTGATGTTTCTCCGTTTATGGTGTAGTCTTACATAATCATGTTGTTGCTCTTGCTCTCATAAATGTGTTCGTTATCCTTAAACCATCTCCACTACATAGATGTTCATAGAGTTTCCAACATAGCTCTCTATCATGAAAGCTTCTCTGAGTAGTGAATGAGCGGAATGATCTTGAAACATTACAAAAGTTAGTCAAAAATTATTTATTTGTTTTAAACGTAATCTACACATATCTGCTTACTCTCTACATCCTAATGAGCAGTTTCGACTTTCGAAGAAAGGTATGGAGCTGGGTACTCCTGAACACGCACGATAACAGAAAGAATATCAAGTATAAGTTACCTCTGGCTTTCTCCAGTTCAAGGCAATAGGATCATTGGGCCTAACAACATCATAATAACCTCTGTACCAAGGCTTGGCTAGAACATACTCATCATTAAGCGAACATTGAAACGGAACCTACCTCCTTCAGCACTGAAGTTTTGGAGCTTATAACCAGCGATGATCAAAGTTGCAAGACCGAACGTGGAGAAGAAGATGGTTTGCTCGGGGTACTGCTTCAACATACGACGTGGTAGTGTCTGGAAAAAAACAGTAACAAACCATCCGTTAACGTTAAACTATGAAATGATAGCTATGCAAAAGCAATCACTGTGAACAAGGTAATGAAAATCATGAAATACACTCACCGACCAGTAGTTGATCAGACGCGTGCTTCTGGACACATGAAACATCGGCATATTTACCTAAAATCATTAGTTGAACAATCGAATAGTTACTTTAAAACATATAATTATAGACATTAAGGTTTTTATATAATTTACTTAGGAGGAAAAAGCGGACGCAATAGTGCGTGAGGAGTGCTTTCACTTGCGTACGCAGACCGCTACCGTAATCTCATATCCAGTAATCCAAAAAATATTGTCTGCTGTTGTCAACATCCACGTCAAATTAGGAAAAGCTATAGTTTTCTATAAATTATCATAAATTCGTTGTGCTTATTTGGTTGATTGGAAGTGTTCTAGTTGAAATTTTATATTTTTATCCTAAAATCCATACGTGTTTCTATTGTTCTTTTATACTAAAACCGGTCCATACTATGTCTGAAAACATTATAACATTTATATTTGAAGTCGTCTACCCGTTTCCGTTGGCTATTGACCAATGAAGATGATGATGACATGTTGATCAAGTTCTTCTCGATCAGCCCATGTTCATCAGTCTTCTGAATTTTATTTCCACACACTTACTCTCAGACAGCGAGATCTCCCAAGTTATTCATCTAGAAATCGCATAGCCGGCTTGTTCATTTTGCAACTTACTACGTTTGAGAGCGCTGATCAAACGTAATCCTGCTAAATCTGATCTCTCGGTCATCTTTGTTTCTTTTTCGTATTCCTATTTGGGAGAAGGCAAGTTTTACAGCTCCTATTCATGACTGCCTCTCATGTGTTTCCTATTTTAATCAATACTTTATGCTTGTATATGTACCTCGGACAACTCATGTTTGTCCAGCATTGTTTGTAGTTGTATTAAAGAAGAACTATCAGTTTTCTCCGATCTTCTCAGTCATTTTCTGTCTCTATGTCCATAGTTTCAATTCTCTTCCGGCCAGCTTTTGAATTTTTCATTTGTTGCCGAACGCGGTTCCATTCCATCCGAAAGGAATGCCTTGCTTGACATGTACACCAATATCACAAGTTACTACTAATGCTTTCAGCCTTGATGAATAGTCTTACGAGTGTACCTCGTTCTCTCAAATATGACCAAAACCAGAGGTTTTTTTTTGCAAATTAGTTTCCTTCATGTTACAACCAGACTCATTCAGACGAGCACTTCCGGCTCAGTTAAGGCCACGAGAGGATTATTCAATTTGGGAAATCATAAAACCTAACATCGGAAAAGTATTAAGCTAACTCTATCTCTTTCTGATTATTTTTTCGTTTTTATAGGATTTTTCCCGCTTTTCCGTTCCCGTTTTCCTGAACGAACCGTTATGCTTTCTTCAACGTTTATCTGAATTTATGGATTATGTGGATTTGATAGAAATAGCTGCTAGTAAAGATGATCCCGTAGAGAGAATATCCGTTTGTTAGATTTTTTGGTCAAGTGCATCTTCCGTAGATTTCAGTATATTGGCGCTTTCACTGTCGCAGCTCTCTCTTCAAATTGGAATCGACTATCGAAGCCTTTCAATCCTCTCCTTCTCGAGACTTTTGAAGTCGAAAGGTATTTATTGAATTTTCCTTTTCAGTAATTTGCAATAAACCAGATTCACTCCTCATTTTCTCGATAATTCAATTTTACTTTTAAGGAATGGTGTTCGATTCATCGCCGAGCAGGTTTCTCATCATCCTCCAATTTCAGCAATACACGTAGAAGGAAAGAACTTTTCAATTGAAGTATTTTCAACGTTGTAGAATGAGAAGATCATCTTATTCAGGCGACTGTGTCACCAAAGATGTCCTTAGGAATCAATAAACTCATCTGTACACCTGAAGGAGGTTTCGAGTTAACATTGCACAAGTAAGGTTTCATTTACATACTCTTTGGAAAAGGTTTTTCTGTTGTAGTAGGAATGAAGTATACACTTACATGGCACCTGCATGCACAATCTATAACGTGATGATGGGTAAAATGTATATGAACTTGGTTAGTAGAGAGTCCTCGACTCTAGTTATTTCCTTTTTTTCTTACAGACAGGCCATTTGAATGTAAATTGTGTCCAAACTGGTCTTTCAATAAATTTGTCAGTCGACGCTGGACGTGGTTGGCACGTAAAATCCACAGATGTTCATATTGATGGATACATAGAGAAAGGGTTTGTAATTTTCATGTACTTCCAGAGTTTCTTCTCTGATTTGTAGAAAAACGAAGTTAAGAGCCATATATGGCAATTGGTCATATTTCCTTGCATCATGTCCAGTCGAAACTTTCAAACTCAATCACTCAAGTTATATTAAGTTTTTCATGACGAGCTTACAGCCTGGGAATGTAATTCGTTCTCGTTTTTGTCGAAGTCAATACGTTTTCTTGCAGGAAAACATGGCTCCCCTCCTCTCAGACTCAAAAGTATTGTGGACAGCTAACCAACTCGTTTCTAATTATGAAAAGGTTTTTCATCTTCTCATGCTCTGTTTTCCACTGGCTTCTTCAGAATTTCTTCTTTACACCCTTTGTTTTGAGCTTAAACGAATTAACAGATGAGTTGAGGAAGAAGCTGCCACCAACTGACAGTCGATTCAGACCCGATATAGTAGCTCTAGAAAACGGGCTATGTGGTAGGGGCTGATGTGTTTTATTGAACAGTACCGTGTCTTTAGATCGGGCTGAATCTGCTAAGCATGCGTTGGAGGAGAGTCAACGCAGTCGTCGGAAACAAGGTGTAGGGAATGAACCATTGTATGTCATACATGATGCTGTGGTCAATCGAGTCTTCTCTATTACAGATGGTTCAAGTTTGACGGGAAGAAGTGGAAATATTCCGGTAAATACTTCGATAGGGATTGGACTGACTGCACAGATATATTTGATAACAATGTGTCAGACGTCATCAACAATCATAGCTCCAAGCAGTAATCAAATTTAATATTCATGATCTCTGTGATTTACAATGTGATACACTAGTTAGTGGACATTACTTCGTGAGAAACTTCTAAGCAAATTGTATTTTGTAGAACAAACATTCTAAGAAA
>CALQYR020007325.1:73382-86848 GCA_943334845.2 Auanema sp. JU1783 | reverse complement strand
TTGCTCATATATAACGATGGAGGAGACACGATTACCGATACGATTTCATAAGGGACTCGTGAAAGGCGAACATGGATGGATTAGGCGTTCAGTAGTAGAAGATTGGAACACTGATGTCTGAAGCAAAGCAAATCAACTTCAATACTTGCCGTTCAGTAGCAAACCCTTGAAGAACAAGCGAGAAACAACATGAGCATAGGAACTTCGGAAAGGTGAACATACAAGCAATTTATTTGAAATCACCGTACGTGATTATGCGTCAGAGCGACGGCATTCTGCTTCTCTAATGATCCAATACAATCTCTCAGTTCTCCATACACTCTTGATAAGTTATAACTCATTTAAAACCTTTCATAAACTATGTTTTCGTCGGATATGGTATGATGACGTTCAAAATCTCACACAGTACAGACTTCACGAGCCACCTGATAGCAGCCTGTTGCAGAAGAGCTTGAATTCGTAGGAGAAAAAGAAAAAGTGTACGACAGCTGGGATTCCCAAGCCGTCTCCCAGTTCTTACCAGGTTTGACGTTGCTTGACTTGCGGACGGATAGGCGTATAGCAAACCTTTGAGATCGTTGTTGTTTTCTTGTTCTATAGAACATCATTAAGTACACCGTTATCGATGTCAATTTTAACTTGCCGAAATTAATGGTACACACTGGGTTTGTTTTAAAAAGATAAAAGTGAAACTTTATTGTTTCTGTTATAACATGGATGAAAACTTAATTTCTGGTAAACTTAAACTTCTTTTTCCGCCAATCGGTTATACGGGGCTCCTGTATCGATCAGGAACCAAACATACACAGGTAAAGTATTGGGCCTTCCTGAAAATATTTTCTTAAACAAAAACTTAAAGTGTTATTTACCAGGATAGCTGCACAACAGCGGTGCCATCAGCCGCAAATTGCGGCCATGAATGCGCCCATTAACTGGGAACGCTGGGATCTTATAACTACCCTCTGATAAGTTCTCGCACTTATTGTCATATCCAATCTAAAAACATTATAGATCATGTTTTCGAAACTGCACACTACCTCAATGAGTTCGTCCTCATCAATATCGGATACCAGCACATCAAACTCCTTGTACGAGATAAATCCTTTCGAATCACAAAAGGCCTGGAAATGATGAATAAATTTGAAGGTTCCACACGTTTTGAAAAATGTCAAACGGCGGAAATATAAGAGCTAGTATCAATTTAAGACAAAAATGGAAAATAAGATAAAAGAAAAGAAGGATATTTTCAAATGGGAGAGTGCATGCTTTTGCAAGATAAAGTCTACGAACTCAAATCGTTGATATAGTTACAGTTTCAGAGATGGAACAACCTAAGATCATCGTCAAAATATGCTAGTCGAAGTTGAATTATCAATAAAACAGAATATATAACTTTTCCATTCAGCTCTGAGTGTCAGATGAAAGAGCAATCTGAAATGAGAAAAGAAGTTCATTTTTCATGTAATCGTACCTGTATCTTTAAAACAAACATTTGTAGAATATGTGGTGAATTAGCTATACTAGTTTACCGAAAGTTGCCAAGATATGCCAAGGTTTTGTTCTGAGATCTCATGGCATTTCGTGTCTGTCTCAAGCAGGTGGTACTCAGTTATTCTAGCAGTCTGCAGAACTATCAAACTAACCAATGGTCCAATAAAATAGTCTTTACTTGTTTCAAATGCTAGATACTGAACAAAAGTGACGTACCTGTAATGGAGTTAATTCTCGTCGTTTTGAGTAGCCTGTCCATTTTTGGATTTGTCCTAATATTTACTTCTTTATATCTTATTATTTGCGTCCCTACTAAATTGAGTACTCTTTCCCGATTCGCCATACATGGGCATAACCTGGTGTTAGTTACTGAAGTGTGAACATGCTTACAAATGAAGTTTAAGAGCAGGATTTGTTCAAATCTACCTGGCGCTAGTAGTCACTCCAACCATCACTCTTCCCTGTATTGCTGGATATGTCAACGGCTTGTTCAGCGACTTGAGAATTATGTCTCCTGTTAATCAGTTTTGGACTCTAATTACCAATATTTATAGTAATCCAGAGAGCGTAGGATTCACAATCCAAGTATTTCCTAGTTTTAGGATGGTTCGCTGTTCTTATCTCGCTCACTCGAGTGTTTGCAATTTCAGTCAGAGCAAGTGAAAAAACGAAGATGATAGTGAAGGCACATGTTGCACATCTCTTCATCAACGTCATCGTTTTCATAGTCACAGGTTTAAATCTGACAGATGATGGCATCGAAGGCGCGCTAGTCTGTGAAAAGGTACGTACTCACCTTATACCTAAAATAACTGTTAAACAGCTAATCCATGGTGAAGTTCCTGAAGAACTCTTCGATACTGATAGAGGACTGAAATTCATCCTTTCAAAACAACCTAGTTTGTTGATCATGATATACAACATTTCTTTCATAGCCATTACTTCCACCTCATCCATTGTAGCATGTGGAGCTTTTCTCATTCGAAGTTTAAGAGAGCAAAAACATTCAGCTCGTTCCTCCCCGTTTCGAGTCAATCAACGACGACTCACCACTGGAGTTTTATACTTGGTTAACATAATCTCTTAATATAGAATAATCGCTCTTCAGTCTTTTTTCATGATACTTGGATTAGCCATACCAATTTCCATCGTTAGCTGTTGTGTCTATTTCAGCATTTGTACAACTCGTAAGAAGCCTAAATGCAGAAAAGACATTACTAATTCATCATTCCAGCTACTTCTCACATCTGCTGCTTCGCTGGATCTATTTATCCTGTCTTCAGTTCATATTCCTTATTAATGTCATCTGCCGATTACAGGAACGAACTCAATCGGATATTGAAGAAGTTCAAGTTCAAGCATTCTCACCTTATAGCACAATCCATCAGAGACGTACTCGGTATTTGAATTAGATTTAAATGTATGATTTCATATATTCTGCGATTTCCGGTCGATCAAAATCTCCTGCCAACCATTCTCCAACTCCATCCATGAGAGTGAAATATTAGAAGTTCACCTCTTTGACTGGGGAATCATCCCCGTAATAGTTGTCTATCAACTTGCCAGAGATACAGCCAGAAATGAATGATTGAATTGGATCTATAGAACTACTAATGAGAGAGCGACTTTTGAAAATATCTGACCAAGTGTGTGCGAATACATACATATCGGAATAGATCAATGGTTCATAATGTGATAGCGTATGTAACGTGCTCAACCAGAAGAAATTGAACGGCTGCAAAACGTATTCATAAATTATACATAACTGAAATCAATTTCTTACAGCTTCGATCTAGCAAACGTAAATCAATGATTCCGTATCGTCTAGATTCAATCATCAACACTTCACAGTTCCTTCCTTATTTAACATAGACATGATTTGTTGTTCAGGGCACCAGAATTTGATTGAACCTAAAGTTTGAATTTTACTTACCTGGACTCCGGCTGTTTGAACTCAAGACCGGGAAAACAATTAAAGATAAAAAATAAATATTTATATCACGAAGTCCATATCGCATCAAAAGTGTCTCTAGTATGAGTTGAATGAATCTTCAAATAAGACGGGAAAGGATGCTGACAGCATCAAAACAATCATTTATCGTTTCGCTTGATAAAAATTTCAGACAACTAAACTCACAACTCTGAGATCTCAACCTACCTTTGTCATTTGTGAAGTAGCGCTGCTTACAAATTGTGTAACTCAAAATGACTGAGGCTTTTCTGGCATTACGCATCCGATCGCAACCACTCACTGGCATTCATGTAATCTCGAAAAAAAATGTTCTGGTATTCATTCTCCATCTCCTTCATCAGTGAGCGGTCGTGCTCGTATGTAGCTGAAGAAGCAATAAGCGGCTCTTATGCATTATTTTCCCCCCCCGGCTCCTCCCCTTTTGCCGTTGCCGCACGGAATTTATTTTTGTAGAATTTAGATTTTTTAAAAGGCTTAGGCTACCTTTAAAAGCTTAGACTACCTCCTGAAAAATCAAAAAACTTAAAAATGGATTTCCTTTTTATAGAATAGAGATCTTTTAAAAGGCTTAGGCTACCTTTAAAGGCTTAGGCTACCTCCTAAAAACTTGAAAAACTTAAAAATGGAATTCCTTTTAGTAGAATAGAGATCTTTTAAAAGGCTTAGGCTACCTCTGAAGACTTAGGCTACCTCTAAAGGCTTATGCTACCTCTAAAGGCTTAGGTTACCTCTAAATGCTTAGTCTATCTCTAAAAAACTTAATTTTCCTTGATTTTCTTTACCAAAAGCGTGCGCAAAACGGCAGAAAGGGGCGTGGCTAGGACGGGGGGGGAAATAACGCATAAGAACCCAATAAGCTTTTGTACAAAATAGCCATGTTTATAAAACTGAAAATAATGCTTTTCAGTATCGAGGTTATTAAGAATCGACAGCTTCATTGGTGTAAGTCTGAAACAATATAGTCGATGGAGTAAGATTGCTTACCTTTCCGTTTTTCTCAGATATAATGTTCTAGGTCGAGCAGTACCAAAGATGCTATACATGTGAGCTTATGACGACCTGCCAGTTTTAATCCTGGACGATAACAGTGACTGATATATCTGAAATTGTTAAAATTCTAATTTCGTTTCCAGAATTTGAAAATACTCTAGGAGAACACGTAGACATAGACATAGATTAATCGGATCTTTATTGCAAATCAGAACTTGTCAGCGCAATCAACGATGAATCTCGTAGACTGAATTGATCAACAACAACCAGTTCATAAGAATCTGACATAACACAGAGTAGGCTCAATCAGTCAGAAAACGATAATCAAAATGATTTAAAATAAAGAAGACTTGAATGAGGTCTCCTGCCAAACTCTTGCACGCGCAAAGCTCTTCGACCTTGCTTACGAGCATAGAAATATTTTCAATTATAATTACCAATATAAATATAACATAATATAATCCTTAAGGGCATAAAGAAAACGTAAGGCAACAACAAAACTCATATCATAACTTAAAATCCTGAATTTAAGTTCGTACGTGTGAACTCTACTTGAAGTATTTTCAACGTGACGTTATGAACTCAAAAAATGCGTACAAAAACTTCTCGGAGTTATTGAAGATGATGATAGGAACCAAACTGAAAAATGTTTGCCGCCAGCAGGGGTCGAACCTGCGACCTTGGGCTTATTAGACCCACGCTCTAACCAACTGAGCTATGGCGGCTTGTAGAAATAGGAAAAACAGTCAGTTAAGAACTACATGACTCTTATCATCAAGGAATGACCTTGTTTATGAAAGTATCTACAGTTATAACCAAACAAATTCAATAGGTATGAGGACAAATGTTTTTATGAAAGATCATTATGCATTCCAGAAAACAAAAATTATAAAACATTCGGTTTCAAGATCATTGATTAAAGGTCTCTTGTACACATCAATAATGTTAAACGAAATTAAAGCTTCTCTCTTATGGCTCGGAACCACGTCTACCGTTTGAGGTTTTCGTTAGATTCCTAATAATTTTAAATGGATTGAAAGAAGAGATTTGAGATTTCCTTCTTGGGAAAGCAGATCGGAAGCTGCTACCTGAAAGAGAACAATGAGGAGATCGGTTCAAAGCCGGTAGCTCACCTCCTACTGATGGATTACCGGGAACTTCCAAAGCATCCACTTTCAGTGTTAGTTGACTCTGACTACGTTTCCGCCGGAAACTATTGAAAAACACAGATCAAAAAGAAGTGAAACTGGAACTCTTACGCTAGTGGATCCACGTGTGGATTACCATCTATGGAGATTTGTTGAGTGAAGTTAGATGTTGTAGGATCATCACAATAGTACTTAAATTGATAGTGATAAGATAGCTTGAGTAACTTTGTTAACGAACTGTTGGCATTTCACGTTCTCTAATTGATGGAGCGATGGGTGCCTCACGATTTGGTAAAATCCGATAGTGCTCATCTGATTTAACTAATGCAAGATACCCATATCCTTCAGCTGACTGAAAAAAGGATAATTATGACTACGGTCGCCACATTGATGGGTCACCTGCTCCAATTGAATAGCTAGTTGTGTTTCCAAATCGCGGAAGGTCGGACGATCAGCAGGATTCTCTTCCCAACATTTGATCATGAGTTCTCCCCTGAATCGAATACTTCATACAAACAAGTGAAACTGATAGATACATTCGATCTGAAGCCAACAAAGGCTTTGAAGGACGGTTTCCATCTTTTACATGATTTGTAACATTTCCAAGATCCACATCAGCAAAAGGAGGTTTCCCCATGGAATACATTTCGTACAGTAACATACCGAAAGACCAACTTGAAACACAACGTTTCAGAATCGAATGAATGCTCATTAGGCACTTACACATCTGACCGGAGAGAAAATTCGCCTCTAACTAAAGCTTCCACAGCTGTCCACTTAATAGGAACTTTCACATCATTGGAAGCAATCACATGATCTGTTTCCAAAATGAGAGCCAAACCAAAGTCACTAATCTATAATTACCAGAAGGTGATGGTTTCACCTCATAACTATACCTTGGCTGTTAAGATACTACCGACACTATGAATCAGAATGTTGCGAGCTGCTAAATCACGATGAACTACTTTCTTCCTACCCAAAAAATCCTGAAATTCAAAAACCATAAGGATATAGGAAAACTTTCAGTGATGACCATTCCCTGAGCAACTTGATGAGCTAACGGTAGCAACTGTTTATTACAGAAATCCAACTCGTCGTCGAACCATTTATTCTGAGAAAAGAGAAAAATGGTTCAATGGTTATTCAGATCACCCTTACATTCTCAATTTCCTTCTTTTTTCTTTCCAATAAGCGAAGAAGGTCTTTGTCGTTACAAAACTCAAGAACCAATTGACAATATTTTGAGGTTGTCACACATCCTAGCATTCTTACGATATGATCGTGATATCCAATATGTTTCATCTGAAGCATTGATACACGTTGAATGAGAGGATAGACATTATTCAATTACTATGTTAATTTCTCTCAGAAAAGCTTCTTTGGATGATGGTTGTACCATCTTGACCACACAATCGATGTCTGTGTAGTTATCTCGTTCATTCGGCAGATACTTCTCAATCGCCGGAGATGATCCAATCAGTTTGGCTTCAAAGAGGAATATGGTAATGAGTTGGACTAGATGAAATCAAACCTATATTGACACTTCCTTGGGCTCCTCTACCGGCAAGTTCATTCTTTACAATCACCTTATCTTCTGACAATTCGTAATAATCAATTCTGAACAATAAAATGAAATATTTGGAGAAGCAGTGAATGAATCATACATAGGCTCTTCAGAGTTTTCGTTTGATTCTGAATTGGGAAGATTCGAGCGAAACTTATGAATTCGCTCCATCCAAATGTACTTGCGACGATAGAGAATCGTTACAACAATCAGAAGAAGCATTATCACAACTGTAGCTCCAACAACGATTATCATAATTGTTGGAATACTGCTTTCTGAATTGAAAAACTTGAGTCATTGAGATTAGATGTCAGATTTACTTTTCTTGTTCGGGCAGATCGAAACCAGTTCATTTTTGTTCGTACTGAAGTCTGGATCCGAATGAACGTGAGCTGGATTGAGAGTTTCATTCTTGTAAATCTCTGCCGCTAACTGAATCATGAAATATTTTCTTCAATGTCATCTTGTTTTTCTAGAAAAAAGAGAGAAAATCGCATACCGAATCGTAGCAGTAGATTTCAAAATCGAATCGACCAAGAGCTCTGATGAGCCCATCATCCGTATGATAGGCATCAATGAAATTCTATATAAACCAAAATATTCTTATTATAAGTTGTGATGAGTGATACCTGAGAAGCAAAATCTGTTAGGAGGGTTAGGCGTGGCTCTCCTATCTTCTGATCTTGGTTAATGGGGATACTAGTACCTCTTTTAACTAATGCGAGAGTAGTATTCTCATACACATCAATGGCTCTAGCTAAGAATCAACAGGTTAATCAATTTCATCCATACAACTCACATGCATCCAAAAGCACCTCATCGCTTCTCAGTGCTTCCAAGTGATTTCTTATATCATTGTAATTCTCCAACCAGAGCGAGTCAGAGTTATTACGGGCCAAAAAGCGAACCAGAATCTTTGCTTTATCGTTCTGAAATTTGAAAATCACTAACAATCAGATTCAGCACAAGGAGAACAACCGCTCTCGGCAACTTGTTTCACTAAAATGAAGAAAAAATAGAACACGTGAGATTGACGTGATTAATAAGAATACGTGGAAGTGAATGTTCTTCAAATACGAGTAAGCGATTACCAAGCATTGTTTGAGTGGTTCCAGAACGTAGTTGACGGCGTTGTCGAACTGCCCTGGAGTTGTACGATTTGAGAGAGCAAACAGGTAGATGAAATGGGAATACTCCACAAATTCATTGTTCATCTTAGTAATTTTATGATTATGGAACAGTTTTATAACATACCTCAGTAGTGGGTGTCAGTGTGGTTGATACTATGGTGCTAGGATAAGTCGAACTTGTTGGTGCGGGACAGTTGCTTAGCTCTCGTGAAAGGCATTCAGCAGTAGTTCGTGGACTACATGGCTTTATGCAATCCTTAGCAGATGAATAATGAAATCGAGATCGTTAATTGACTTACATCTAAATTCGGTAAACAGTTGAAATCTGGCACGACATAGAGATTATCCGTCAGATTATGATAATGTGTAGTCAGCAAGTCAGTTGTGATATCGGGGTTTCCGACAGCTATGATGGTGAATGTGATGCAACCAAAATCGACAACTTGGACAATGTCCTGAAGAGATGAAGATAGCATAACTTGAGATTGGTAAGTAATCATACCGCAGGTAAACCATCCTGATATTGAAATATCCGTTGAGTGAGAAGAACAACGTTGTTATACAAGCATTTAGTATCTTTAGAAGCAAAGACTTTAAGCTTCAAAATGAAGAGATGATGATAACAAGGATGAAACGAACGTACATCTCCTAACAAGGCGTAAGTGAAGTTTCCATCAGTAGGATCAACCTGGATAGGATTGATCGAATCATAAGTTCCTACATAATCATCGTATGCCATAAAAGCAATTTGAAAGCTACAAGCTTTCTCCTCACAACATATCGTTTGAACTCCATTCTGCATATGAAAGTAATATGAGAGTTAAAAGATAGAATATAGTAACCTCATTAAACATGGAATAAAAATAAGATCGATAACCTATGCCTCGATTCATACACGTATTGACCATACCCTTCAATCGCTTGTAAATATTTTAAACTTTAATTATTGTAAACCTTAATAAATAAAAGAACATTCCCGTAATTCTCTTCACTGGTTAACCTTTTGTCCAAATCGAGGATGACAGCTATGCTACAATCATGTTTTACCTGAAGTATACAGCTTCATTTGCTCTTAGTAAGCTTGTAATGAACTTACAAAGTTAGTGCCAGTAGATGCATTCATAAGGGGTGGAGTACCAAGATTCTTGAAAGCATCTTCTTCACAAACATCAGAATCATTCCATACGGGTGGATTATCAGTGCCATCGGAAGCTTCAAAGTTGTTTTGAACAGGAGATAAAGGGAAAAGCTGAACTCACCACAGAACTGTGAAGCTGTTAGTAGAGCACTTAACATCAATAGGAGGAAGAGTGAACGAAAATAGTTCATCTTTTGATAATCTGATTATGCATAAATCCTATTAACTTCAAGCCACTCTTGAACACAACTGAAAACAGATCGGAACGCATTCAACAAGCTAATGCTATGAATGAAACATACATGAGCGAATGAGGAGAGACAGGATGACCGAAGAGACACTTCGCTGGAGGATATCAAGAGACTTCGTCTCAACTATTCAACAACTTAAAAGGTATATCATAGATGGGCATCTCGAAATTCAAACGTAAATTAAGCAACAGATCGATAATTAATAGTAGCAGCTAACCCATCTGGTTTCGTCTATGCTCGAGAATTGATAAGAAGCAAATGAATGGATGGGGTGTGCAACTAGATGGCTCAATACCATTTTATTATTTTTATTTTTATATGTATACACTTACATATATCATATGATTGCCTTTTACAATACATTTCTCAACTTGTATCGTCTTTCAGCAGTAAGCGAATCACAGAAAACCTTTCGACTCATTGCCTTCTTCATCTACTCCTCCCTTTTTTTGATAAAAATTGTTTTGTACAAGGCGCATGTGTCTTTGATGCTACAGCTAGCTACGAATGGGTAAACTGAAGCTGAGTCTTTCATTTTCTTTTTTTTAGGACATTGGGGAGATAGTTGAAATCTTCTTGTAGATCATACAATCCACAGCAACAGCCTGCACTCCGTACATGAGTATGGGTTGGATGAATGAAAACTACATTTGAGAAATCAATGAAACATACAAGAAACTGTGGGAACAACCTAGTGAGTTGATAAGAATCGTAAAAGTTATATGACACGAGAATGATCTTGAGTATAAAAAAGATTATTATTTAAGATATATCTGTATACTGAATAGACAAAATGGAATATAACCATCAGCTTTATCTATTTCAACTTATTGATTAGAGGGTACATGGATATTGCCCATCAAAAAGTCATTACAGATAATGAGAGAAGATGATGAAGACGTGGACATTTCTGTACACACACGCACGCACACAGCATCTTTCTTTCATTTACTTTCTTTATACTCTTTTCCTCTCTTTGTGCATTCCTCTCTCCTACCTCCCCCCCCCATCTTTCCCTCTTCTCACTTCATCGCATAACTGTGTCTGGGCGCCAATGCAAGTCTTATAAGAGGAGTGTTAAACAGTTAGAAATATGTGCTCCAAAAGAAATAAACTTGCAAATTCGAATATATGGCTGAGATGAAAGAAGCCGAAACTCATCGAAGCATTAATCAGAGTGCACAAGCATAGGAGTGATTGATCTTTCGATTCCAAGAGCTATTGGACAGACGCAGTAAGGGGATGGTTCGAGAGCAAACGTAATGAAGCCATTCAAAATTGAAATAAACAGAGAAAGAAGAATAAAAAGAAGAAAATTTAGAAAAAACACAAAAGAGTCTATGGCGGGAGGTAAGAAAGCCTTGTTGAGTCAGAAGTGATCGACTGTTATCATTTCGTCTACCGCCGGCTATCTGAAGGCTATAAAAGTTGGGCGAGATTGTATGTATGATGGAGAATAATGAGAACACAAATTGTCAAATTACTAACAAATATATTCGAGAATTTATATATTATTTCTCAATAAAAACAAAATACATGAGGGATATGAATGGAAAAAAAAACTTTTTTGGGTGATGGGGGGTCGGATGATAGGGAGGGAGCAGGGGACTGCATCATCAAGGATAGGTGGGGGATGGGGGAAACACAATAGTACACAGGTAAAGGAATTAGTTCTTCTTCGCCAGACGACATTAGTTTTTAACAATTATTAAAAAGTAACCTCCCTTTATCTCACTCTCTCTCTCTCTTTCACTCTCTCTCACTTTTTCTAGAACTTTCGTTTGGACGGGTAAACGATCTTGCGGTCAATTTGATGATTCAGAATCCAAACTGAATTTTACGTCCATCGTATTGTCAGCCAAATGACGAGCAGCTTTATCTTCAGCCGCTGATTTGCAACACCTGGAATTTCGACAAAACAATAAAACTCAAGACTTTTCTTCCTTTTTCGTCTCTCTTTCCACACCCTCCATTTTCAAAATCAAAAATCATTGCTTACCACCATAAAACAGCAAATAACGCCACAACATTCAAAAGTAAGATGGAAATCATCAAGAACATGTAAGTGATTGCAACCAGATCCCATCCATGATTTCTCGGCTCATCTCGTTTGACTTTAGGCAGTAGAAGCTTCAACACAGTACAATAGAGCATCATTCAGGCAGCCATCTCTGCTTACCTCTTTGATTATCTTCTCTCCTTCAACATAGTTGGAACTTATCTGTTGTCTCATGCGAGTTGCTAACAGAATACGCATTTTTGCCAGAAAATCTTCATCGAAACGGATTTCATCCAACTGAAAGAATCCTAACATGAGAGAGTGAATAGGTGATGAGTTTGGAAGTGTAGAAAGCAACCGCTCGTTGCTCCGACAACATGAGAAATGAATTATGCTACAAGCATGAAGAACTCACGAGCTTTGGAATAACGAATTGACGACAGTCTGATGGAATGGCATTTCTAAAGATGGAATCGATATTGTTCGAATTATCCCTTATCTGTCTGGAAAGAACATCCAACGGACGAACAACCATCTCCTTAACAGGTTAACACATGAAGAGAGGAAGGTTCAGGCTAGAGACTTACAACTACTTTGCTTCCACTCGATCCACAATACTTATTGAAATCTCTTCGAATGCATTTCAAGTAGCATGATAGACTTCTGAAAAAATAATCAAATGAGTTACCGAGATTGATGATGCGAGATACTTGCAAGTTGTTCCTGCATGCTTAAGGATGTCTATGCCATTGGATCCTCTTATAATGGATAGTTGAACAGGTTTGGACATCATCAGATCAGTTAAGCTATCATTCAAACGACAAGTAGATTCACAATCTCCATCTAAGGGCAATCGGAATGAAAACAGAACCATAAAAGAACTAACCGAGTGACTCTCTCTTCTCTGTGACAAACACTTTGATACAAGGTAAGAAGGAACGGAACGCTTCATACTCATCATTACAGGCATATCTGATTCCTGATGTCAAGTCATCATATAATTCAGAATTCAACAGACATTTAGGTGAAGCAGTCACACATGATCTCGAAGTACGATAAGATCTTCAATTCAAATGAAAAACATGAACAAGTAAAGAGTGAAGAAGCTTACTTGCAGATTCTTTCAAACAATGGTGTGCTAAAGGGCTGTACAAAGACGTCATCCAATTCTTCCAGAAGGTTACTCGAACATCCAATGATACAACTCGGAAAACCAGCAGATGCAATGAGATTTGATAATGGTCCTACAACGCTAATTATAAATAAATATGAATAATTAAGATATTACCTTTGAAACTGTGTTTATATGATGAAGTAAGTATGAACAAAGAGAAAAAGATTAGTAACACACGCATTTTATTTTCAAAAAAGATAACTAAGATATCTGACCTTCTGCCATCATCCTAGTGTTTGACCCCTTAATTGATTAAACTACATTCCCATAGAGTACCTAAGTGATCAATGATCTCTCATTTCTTTTGTTTTTGTTTCTTACCTCTCTCTCTCTCTCTCTCTCTCTCTCTCTCTCTCTCTCTCTCTCTCTCTACTCTCTACCCTTCCTTCTTCTTTTTTTATCACTCTAACTATATATCTTTCTTACCATAACTTTCTATCTCTCTCTTCAAGTTTTCTCATTCTTCTTCATCACCTCTAACTCTCTCTCTCACTCTCTCCCCCTAACTCTCTTATTAATTTAAGCATTCAGCTTTGTTATCATTTTGTTCGACAAATCGTTTGTTTTCTTCTTCGAATGCAAATTGGAAAAGGCATCTAACAAACGATT
>CALQYR020007325.1:16351-73298 GCA_943334845.2 Auanema sp. JU1783 | reverse complement strand
TCATAGCACAGCCTCCACCCAGACCATCTATTCCTCTCTCTCTCTCTCTCTCTCTCTCTCTCTCTCTCTCTCTCTCTCTCTATACTCTCCCTCTCTAACTCTCTATGACATTCTCTACAATAGCTAATAATCCCTATCTCGTTAAACAGTTTTTTTGGCGCAGCTTCTCCATGGTTACTTTACATAAAAAATAAGAAGGAAAACAAGCATTTGACAACTCGTTGACCATATATGACCTTTGATGATATTGAAGATTTCGACTGCTCATCCCATTCATTCATTCTTACTCATATTTGCTTTTAAATGTAAAAGAGAAGGCTTTTTGTCATTTATGTCTTTGACCAAAAGCCTCCACCCCACAAGGCTATTCATAAGATCATTTCATCACCTGGTTGCTTCACAATCCTCGAAATACGTTTTCTCCTCCTTTCTCGTTGCGACGGACGACCGGAAAAAAGTATTTCAAAGCTTCTGCTTTAAACATTTCTGCTCACAATAGTACGAGAATCCGTCATGTCTCGACCTGCTTTAGCTCTTCTTCTGGTTTTCTTTGTTTTTCCAAAAAATTCTGGTAAAGTCCCATCTTTCATATTGTCTCCTAACAGTTTTCTTATCAGATGCTTTGAGATGTCAAGTCATGAACACTATCCAGGGAATATCAACACAGGATTGTCCTGCACACATATTCGAATGCATGAAGTTCGTCTGTCGTGTTGGAAAATGTAAATCAACAAACTTTTCATGTTTCATTATTTTAACTGCTTTTCAGCTGAGCAAATATTCAAAGGATGTAACGATAATGCCAATCCTCCTATATCATATTCGGTCTTACAGGTGATTTCTCTTTCTCTCTCACTCTCTTTCTCTCTCTCTCATTCACTTTTCCCTCTCAATTCAATCTTTTTCAGCAAAACTGTGCAAATATGGGAGGAAATGGTCAGCAGTACCTATGCCGTTATGAACTCTGCAACTCGTCTCCAGCTACTTCAATCCTCTCCATCGTCTCCAGCTTATTCATTTTCAAATTTCTTCTTTAACTTCTTCACATGAAATACTAGAAAAACAAAAACATCTCTCACTCTCTCTCTCTCTCGCACTCTCTTCTAGATCTATGTTAATATCATTGCTCTCCTTCTCAGCTCTTCTTGTCTTATAATCACACATAGCATTTGATATAGCTAACCACATCGCATAGTTAACACGATTCCAAATATTTCTTTTATTTTAAAAAAACATTTTTCCACAAAAAACTAATAAATATTAAATAAAATACAGTTTGAGGTCACATAGAGGAAATGCAATTACATGGATGAGAGACGAAGAGACGCCAATTATCCTTCCAACTTTTGATATTTACGGAATTAGCTTAAATCATCCATTCATAACTACTCACACACAAATCAATTCATCCAGATCCATCTCGTTTCACTTTCAACTGTAGAAGCATACCAGTCAGTCCATACATAGTAAATGACAGATGAGATCATTGTGAAGTCAAAGTACATTCTCCTATGTGAGTGTGGGATCAGTTAGCGCATGCACGCAGTCGAGCCATCTGCAGATGTATGTATGTCAGATTGTTACTGCCAACCTTTAGGTATCAACACCTCATGACTAACTCTTTCTCCGTTTCATATGTTTCTAGTCTGTTCTATAGATTAACCTACAAACTGAGCAGAGATCAATGCTCTGTGCTCCCACACATACAAACAACCAACAGATCAAGGTGTTGCATGTTCAAAGTACGATTTCTTAATTAGAAAATAAAAAATGAAAAGGCACAAAGCGGATTATCGCATGTCAATCTGAGAGAAACAGCTGACACATAGCTTTTATGGTAAACGAATGAATGAATGAATAATAATAATGATGCCTACGTGCTTGAGATGGAAGCAGTTGACGAGATAGGCAAGAATCGGGGCAGATGGCTTCTCGACCATCATCGACCCCAAACGTTCTGTTGCAAATGGGTATGCTTTCGACTGCATTTCCGTATGATTTTTCTGTTTTGATTGATTTTTGGGAGACCAAAAAAGGAATATGCAGACAAAAGCTCTTCTGATACCCCTCCCTCTGAAACCAGTTCTGTCTATGCATCAGAAGATGAACCCTCATAATCCATTTCAACTCACTTAACCCATCAGTTGTTTCACTTTTATTTTTTTTTTGTTATTTCAAATTCATATGGTTCTCAAGAGCTTCATTGATTTTCTATTGAAAGCTTCTAACTTTAATCCAATTTACTCATAATTATCTCTTCTTATGCTAATTTTCTTCACAATCTTTACCAAATTTGCATATTGGTCATTGTGCTCTGCGTCTTGCGTTCATCAAAAATGTCATTTTTTGATTTCGGATGCACAGAGACGGTTGTTCTTCTTCTTATTCTTCTTTTCATATTGTTTCATTCTCTCTCTATCACTCTCTATGTCACTGTGTTACTCTCGCTCTCTCTCTCTCTATACATGCTTTCTCTATTCTTCTTTAATCTCATCTCCCTCTTAAGCTCATAACTTTGATCCCTCTTGGAATAGTTAAACTAACTAGATCATTAATCATTTTCATATATTGCCTCAGGCTGTTCTATGCCATTCCATTTGCCTTTCTTCCTCTTTTCTCTCCCTCTGTATATCTCTCAGCTGTTATATTATTCAATAAGAGAGAAGAGAGAGAGAGAGAGAGAAAGGGTATCTCATCTCATGTTTCAATATGGCAACCAATATTACCAAAATCGTTTTTGTAATCAAAAATCGAAAAAAGGAAAAAAGGAATCTTAATTAGATGAGATTAGGCTTGTTGTAGTTATCTATCGAGATTGATAATTGCTTAAAAGAATAATAAGGTTTCTATATCGTTTTGGAAGATGTGGGTGGAAGGAAGAGTGTGATTGGAAGAAATGGAGACGAGAAGCCCAAATTTATTTTTTAAAGTTTCATCTGAAAACTTATAAATCAGATTATTTTGACCTGACACACACACACATACACAACAGATACAATCTATGTGTCTCTGTGTGTATGTGTGTGATTCTCTTTCTCTTCCTCTCTCTATGGCATCCTCCAATTCCTACAAACTTTCATCTCTCTCTCTCTCACTCTCTCCCTCCCTCTCTCTCTCTCTCAGAGTGTCGCTCATTTTGAAAAAAAGCTGAAAAATGTTCAAAACAGTTGTTCGATTTGTATGTAAATCTCAGATACATTAGGCGAAAAGTAAGATTTTGTGATAAATGAGAGAAGAAGCTTCTCATCTCATCTCATCATTTTCGTTTAAAATTCTCCCTCCATCTGTTTTACAAATGTCTTCATCACGAATGTTACAACTTTCGGAACATTCTCTTGTTTCATCTATATTTGGTTTTGAAAATCAATCAGTTAGTGAATGGCCGTTTCATGCTATCTGCTCTTCCTGCAACTCCTTTCTCACCCCACCCACCCACACTCTCTCTCTCTCTCTTTCTACTGTTCATCACCAAAAAAGGACAATAACCAATATTATATTGATTAGAATGAGTTCATTACATTAGTCAGTAAAGCTAAACAAACTTCATTTTCAATCAGTTTCCGTGTGCATCATGCAATCGTCATTCTCCTAGCTTTCTCCATATTTTTGATTTTTAAAAGGAAATGCTCGTTTCCTCAGCATCTGCTTCTTCCGGTCAAAGGGTCACGCAGGCCATTCACGTTATTCACAAGTCATTATTTTTTCGAGAAAACTAGTAGAGAGTAAGAAATATGAAGAGATCATATAATAAAGAATGTTAGAGAGTAAAAGAGAGATAGAGAGAGATAGAGAGAGAGAGAGAGAAAGAGAAGACGAAAGGAAAAGAGGGTGGAGAAGAATGAACTAAAGAAACTTGTCATTTCAGAATATTAAAAGAGATATCTTTCTTTTTCTCTTTTTTTTTCACAAGTTCAACAATGCTTCTTTTACATTCTTAGTTTGAAGCTTAAAACTAGTAGTATTAATGATTTCTATTACGTTTACGACCAATTGATAGAGAATGAATGAGCTAGGGAGGGAGTGCGAGAGTGAGCGGTTCCTTCTATCGATTTCCTCCAGCTTTTTCTTTCTCTCTGGCTTTCAGTGTATATTAGAGTCTGAGAATATGGTTTGAATTAAGGAAATTAAAGTATTAAATAGACTTGCAAGACGTCTATTCATTTGAATTCCAAAAAAGATTTTTCTAAGTCCTCTTCGCTAGTCTCTCTCTGTTCTTTCAAGCTTTACAAGTTGTAGGATGTAAGCTTGATGAAGCAAATGAAAGTCTCTTTCATACGTTTGGAATGTGTTTTCTCGTCTGCTCACACAATCGTTCTTCATCATTATTACTTTTCTCTCTTTATGCTTACTCAATATGCTGTTCGTTTTGTATCTTTTAACGAATGCATTTCTCCTTCTCTTCTCCTAATTTAATCAATTCCATTCAGCTTCATCCGTTTCTACTAAAAGCTTAAGCTTATATCTTTTCATTACTGTTTGTATGCTAATTTCCATTTTCAATCCCCGCCCCATAGTTACGTGAAGATCTCACGTAAACCTTCCAATGAAGCCAACACCAATCATTGTATGTATCTTCCCAGCTTCGAACGGTTGCATTCCACTTCGCTCTCCCTCTCTCTCTCTCTCTCTCTATCTCTCTACCATTCTCGTTCATCCCATTCATTCTCGGTATCTCATCATTCCATTCCTTCATTTCCTCACTTCATTTCATTTCTTTTTCCTACTTTGCTGCAGTTTTTCTTGTTAATTTCATATTTTAAAAGCATATTATGTGACCAAAAACACGAGCCAGAAGCTTCCAAGCTTTCTCTCTCTCTCTGTGTTTCCCTCTCTCTCTCTCTCTCTCTCTCTCCTTCTACCTCTTGAAAGCCAAAGAGATAATGAAGACTCACAGTTGACTGAAAAAAAAAACAAAAATTCCTTTTTGAAGCAAATGAAAACAGAGAGATTGAATGAAGAATGATACGTTTTGAAGTGAAATCTTGATGGGAAAAGAAGAAAAGAAAAAACAAAGAAACTTATTCATTTCATGTCAGAAGACGAATACGAGCAGTTCAAAAGGAAATGAATGATCAAAGTGTCACTCATCCTTTTCCTAATCTGCCTTCATCCATTCTGTGACTTTCCCTCTATCTCTCCCTCTCTCTTTCCCTCTCTCTCTCTCTATATCCCTATGTTAACAAACGAAAAATGACATTCTTCATCTTATTTTTCACATTTTTTATACTATAGTTTATAAACTTATATTGAAAAGCTTATAATTAATGACCTCACTCTACATATAAACAGAGGAGCTTTGATTCAAATCCTCCTGCTCTCTCTCTCTCTCACTCTAACCTCTCCTCATATGACCTTAACAAGCTTTCAAAACATCCAAATGACCTTCGTTTCTAATTAAAATTCACTTTTTTTCTATTTTTCTCATATTATTTTAACAACTTTTGTTGCTCTGCCCTCTGAGTTTACACCGATTTTCATAATTCGGGCCGTCTGGCCGTGCTATGATTCCAATGATCTCATCCATCGAAGCTGTTCGGACCTTTGCAGCTTTTTCACTTTTTTTTTCAAATTCATTTCTCTTTTCTTCAATCATATAGTTAGAAAATGGATTATACTATTCTAGCTCATCTCAAATATGTGCTCAAATGAATAAAATATATCAAAAATAGCTTTTATTGACGAGAAAATAATAATAATAGCCTGGGGGAATGGCATTGATTCTCTCTCCCACTTCACATATCATACAATTTGATTTTCGTTCATCGTTATTCGCCTTACAATTCTGTAGAGCATTTTTGGTTTTTCTACATGTTCATGAACAAGAGCTGTTGATGTGTGAAAGTATAATCTCTCTCTCTCTCTCTCTTTCATTCTCTCCTTTTGCATGGTTTGAAAGAGAGAGATAGATGTGAGAGAGTAATGAGACAGGAGTCTCTCATCATAGTACTGAGAGAGAGAGAGAGAGAATGAGCAAAACACATGCTATAGTACTAGAGTGCTAGAAGCATAAAGAGAGAAAGAGATAAAGATAGAGAGAGAGAAAGTGTGTAGGTGAGTTAACAAAGAAAGTTCATAAAGAGAATGTTTGAACGAGGGCATTGCTTTTCATATGCTACATCATCCTTGTGTCCTTGTGCTCCATTGATTGATACTGTTATCATGAAGCTTGATAAGACGAAACATTCTGAAACTCCTTCTCTATTAGTGAATTTGCATTGTATTTTTCATAATTCTGATTTGTAAGTGTCTCTCATCATGATGTTTATGAGGTTGTTGCAGATACACAATAGGCGACAATTAGATTTGGAGAAGATAAATCAGTCAAAAACCAAAATCACAATTGAGAGGATAGGAAGAGACACGTCGTCTATATGTGGTCCATGAAAACTTCAGCGGGTGTCATTATAGCTTTATGGATATGTATACTCATCTATCTGTATACTCTATTGTATGGAATTCAAGGCAGATGTAAGCTTCCGCATTATTTTTTTTCTGTTGAAACATAAAATAACTGGACAATCTGTTTTTTGTCGCTCTCTAATTGGCCATCTGCCAAATTGAATAAATAAACCTCCAAGGGCCACTGCCAGGCAGTTGCAATGGACATTATGCCCTCTCAAATGCCTTTCAAAAAAAGAGCTCATCTCTTCTCTTGAAGCTTTTCAATTTTTCTTTCTTTTCAGCTGTTGAAACGGATGATAAACTTTCTGAGAAATTAATTGAAGCCTTGGAATCCTTACAAGAACTTCGAAAGCAGAATTCTGAATTAAAACTGCTCATTGAAAATGAACGGTTAGAGAACGTTCAGAGGTCAAACAAAGATCGTGAACTGTAAGGAGGCTTCATCCCTTTTGGCATTCATTCACTTTGAATGTTTTAGGCTATTTTCAAAATTACAAATAGATGGAAAATCTAATGATGTTGGTGAGAAACCGAAGTCAAACGATGGACTCTTTTCCAAAGACCATGAAGTCGTACGACGTCATGTGGAAAGGAATGTTTGGGAGGTGAGAGAACACACAACAACAAACTTTGATTAACTTTTCTTTTGAAGATTTTCTACTTCTTGCATAGCCAATTCAAGAAAAATCCAGATAGTGCTGCTCTGTTTGGCAATCACACAGAGAATCAGGTAGACAGATTAGAAGGGAATCTTCAAAGAGATTTTGAAAGATTTCAGTTAATTACTCTATTGGCTTCTTCTCAAAATCTCTCGTTTGTCGATAATGCTGATGTTTGGAGAACTAACGAACTTCAAAAGATGACCAAGAAGATTCAAAACGCTATTGAACGAATCCAAAATCCTGATGATTGCTCACAAACAAGGTTGCTTGATCAATTTGAAATCTTAACTGAGGTTCTGATGCTTTCAGGGCTTTGATTTGTGGGTTGGATAAGGAATGTGGCTTTGGTTGTCAGCTTCATCATGTTGCTTATTGTTTCTTGACGGCTTTCGGTACTGGACGTACGTTGGTTCTGAAAGACAACGGAGTTAAATGGAGGTAAGATTGATAACAACCGTTCATTTGCTGTGATTGAATGAAAATGAGATTTCCCTCTTACGTTGCAATCAGTTATGCTAATTATGAGAACACGTGCCCTTCATTTGCATATTGTGCTTTCAGATATTCACGTAAAGGATGGAATGCAGTCTTTCAACCAGTGACCAAGTGTGACTACAAAACCGTCGTTGGGGTAAGAGAGTTAGCCTCTTCCATCAATCAGAAATTGGTTTCAGAAAGATCCTATAGGCAACTTTGAAATGAACGCTCAATCAAGGGTTGTAAGCTTAGGCATTGTAGATGGCATGGTCAATAAGTAAGGAATAGTTGAAGAATGTTGATTCTAACAGTTGTTTTCAGACCACCATTCTTACCATTATCATTCCCTAGACAGTTAGCTGATGATCTCTTGAAGCTCCATTCGAATCCTCCCGTGTACTTCGTTAGCCAAGTGAGTTTCTAGTTGAAAATGAATATAACATATAATATTACAGTTTATTTGGTATTTGATGAGAGGAAATGAAAAAATGAACGCCGCTCTGAATGCCACAAAGGAACAAATTGGTTTCGACAAAGGTAGTGAAAGCTTATCGTGAGCTGGAATTAAAGTTCGAATTGAAGGTCCGATTGTTGGAATTCAAGTGAGGAGAACAGATAAGATTGGAACTGAGGCTTCTTTCCACTCAGTCGAAGAGTATATGGAATGGGTTGATATTTGGTTCCGAGTGACTGAACGGCGAATGGGCAGAAAGCTCAAACGTCGAGTGTATATAGCCAGTGATGATCCACAAGTTCTTCCTGAAGCTAAGAAGAAGTAAGTTGGAATAACTATAGTCATCAAACAACTTTCACTTCTAGTTATCCCAAATATGAAGTGTTCGGAGATATCTCCATAGCCAACACAGCTCAGGTCAACCAAAGATATACGGATAGCTCCTTGTTTGGAGTCATAACAGACATTGAACTGTTGAGTGAATGTGATTATCTAGTTTGCACTTTTTCGAGTCAGGTATTGAGAGATTTTTTCATTTCTCTGAATAAATAATCTGCTTGAAGGTTTGCCGGATGGGTTTCGAGCTTATGCAAATCCGAAAAGGAGACACCGGTGATTCTTTCCACTCCTTAGATGATCTGTACTATTATGGCGGTCAATATCGTAAGATCAAGAACTAACTGTCATTATTCATCGTTCAAACGTTCAGCTCACGAGCAAATCATCGTAGAAGATTATTTCCCCAGGAGGACAGAAGAACTTGAACTGAGAGCCGGTGATGTTGTTGGTATAGCTGGTAATCATTGGGATGGCTTTTCCAAAGGTCAAAATCGTAGGACAGGAAAAACGGGGTTATATCCATCGTATAAGGTATGAGTAAAGCATAGATGGAAATTTCAATGAGACTGTTCTAGGCGATAGAAAACTGGAGGATAGTTGATTTTCCTGAGATCTGATGATGACAACTTCTCGAAATAATTTTAAAAAATTCTCAACTCTGTGATTGCAAATACAGTCGGGTACATGTGATTGGAACGTTCTTTGTGAGAGAATGGTCTCCCTTCCAATGGGTATAAAAGCTTTTGTTGTGAGAAATATCTCCGAGTAGATGATTTCATCTTTCACCATAAGCTCAAAAGATGTTTTAAGATTTCTATTTAGGCTTTTTCCATACAGAATCTAGTCAAATAAATATATTATTATTTCATTTATTCATTGATAGACAAAGATAACAAGGATTGTGTCTCCCTTGAATGGGAAAAAAAAATTTTTTTTTTATTTGGCTTGAGACGTCATCCAACAATCTCCCTATAGCATAGTAATCAGTGGCAATCACAAAAAAAAAGATAAAACTGATTACAATATTATATAATATCAGATTGGCTACTGCTCTATGAGAATTGGACATGTTATCTTCGTGGAATGGGAAGCTGCAAACTGACTTAGTATCTTCTCTTTTTGTAGTCAATATTATCTTTTATCTTCAATCACCTTTATCAACACACTAAGTTCTTTGAAAGTGAACAGTTGAGATAGGCAAAACACATAAATGAAAGAAGGCTTAAGGATATCATGACTGGACAGTCAGTATCCAACTGTCTAGTCAGCTTATGATGAGTGAGACAGATGATGATATCATAATGGCTAACTGCTATACTAGCCGTCTTCCTTATACAATCCAACTAGCATCGCATAAAGGGAAAGTTATCAGCATCCGAATAATTCTTTGTTCTTACCATATCAATGTTATCCAATAATAAGAGATAAAATAATCTCTGAGAAGAACGATTCAAAGATACTTCCTTCAGTTGAGGAAATTGAGATACCGTAACATGTGAATGATAGAAGCCAAGTCATCTTCAAGTTCAAATCCTTTCCTCTCACTTACACTTTCAGTCACTTTCCTTATTCTGTTATTATCATTTACTAACGATCACCCTAATTGAAAAACAGTATGGAAGGTTGGATGGTTCTGTTCTTCGATACCAATTTGTTTTCATCATCAGCTTCCTTTCAATCGAATCGAATAAAAAAAGGAGAAAGAAGTTTGGTGTGAAGCCGTCAACGCCATCAACTCTTTTGACATCATCATTTCGATCAGAGACTTTGTTCAACCTACAGTCATCATCATCCATCTCGGTCCAATGTCAGAAAGAAAGTTGCGCCTTTTCTTTCTTATTTCTGACTGACTGATGACTATCTTCGCCTATCAGCCAATTCTGTATTGATTTCTCATAAAAACTGCAATTTGTGTACAATCAAAGGATAATGGATTATGTGCTTGTAGTCCTACTCATAACAACATGCTTTACCAATGCTCATGATGCATCATTTACTCTTCAGGTCAATCGGTTCGTTTTTCAGCATTTCTTTCTCCTCAGTAGACATTGTCCAATCATCTCTTCATGTAGTGAAGTTTAAGCTGTTGTGTCCTCATTCAGTTCATGTGAAGTTGCTTGAGAAGTTAGCCAGTTGCCATCATTTTTATTCTCCCAATTCAATCTTCTGAAATCATTTTGTTCCTTTTGATACGTCTTGACTGGTCGCATTCCTGTTTACTTCTGGTCGACACAGATCATATGCGATCCAACTTCCCGAAAATCCGGAATTTTCCAGATCAGAGTAGAAGAACCTTTATCATCATGATATTCAATTGGAAAGCTCTGTACATACTATCGGTTTTACAGAATTCTTTACAAACGAACGGCTATCGAGAATACGTTGAAAGATAATCCAGACTCTCCATGTCGTAACGGTGGTATCTTTGCAAATCAGAAATGTCATTGTATACATCCACACACAGGACCAACTTGTCAGGATTTTGCTTGTGGTAATGAGTACTTTACATTCATACTTTCTATTTTCGATTGAATTGATGTTCTGTCATTACAGTGCATGGTTTATCAGTCGGTCCGCGCTTTGATCCAAACAGTTTATTCTTCAGTCGGCCATGTATTTGTAATGATGGTTGGCAAGGAGAACTATGTGATCTACGTTTAACAGATAAAGTAAGGCAAAGAACTTTTGGAAGAGTTTCTGTTGTCTACTTGTACTCATTGACTTTCGAAGAGTTGTAAAACGGAAAAGGACTTCATGACGAAGTTTCAAAATATTTCAGAACAACAGATGATTTTGAAAAAAAAAAGTGAAAAAGAACTTTAAACTGGTTTCTACGGCCACTTCTCATAAATCATTCAGAATTTACTTTTGGATGAAAAAAATAATTTTTATTATATTTATCCTATGATTGTGTGTTTGAAGTGTAACCAACGTGGTCAATGGGTAAACAATACTTGTCAATGTGTTGGAAGCTTCTTTGGTGATTACTGCCAGTACACAAGTCGTTGTGATTTTGGACAAATAAGGAACGGAAGGTCTGCATATCATGTCCTTGAATCTGTCTGTTCATATGCTTGTTTCAGATGCATTTGTCAGCGTCATTTCCATGGAGATTATTGTGAGAAGGCTGTTTGCTATCATGGATATGCTGGTTTCGTATGCACACAGAGCTAAATCCTCTTACACTCTTTCCAGACATCGCTAATCATTCGAGATCATGTGTATGTCCAGCTAAATACAAAGGTGTTCACTGTGATCAGTGTTATCAAGTTGGTCGTCACATCCTACCTTATCCACACTGTGTTGTTGATTTCGTTGGGCAGCAGAAGGTTACTCGTAAGAAAACACTTCATCAGGTTGGATGCTCTTCTCTCCTATCACTCATCTCATTCTTAGAATAAATCTCGTATGTATATAATCACAGGAGCCATCCTTTTCCTCACAGTTGTTGGAATTGCAATGTTCATCCTTCATCAATGGCATCAAAAAAGAAAGAATCCTCAGCTAGAAGAAATACGAATGAAGGAGTTGCAAGATCGGCAGGCGATGCTGACTAAGGCAGCAATGGAGTGCAACCTAGTACCGTTAGTGAAGTTGAAGTAACCCATTTGAACATCCTTCTTGTTTCAGAGGTTCAGCACAAAATTCCATAATAAAGAGAGAGAGGAGACGTTCTTTACCAAATTTATTCAAATTAAGAAGAAACTCAAGTTCAGGTACTGTACAGAGAGTTATGTTGCTCAAGCTCATTCTTTGCAGGACCTAATCTATTCCGGGTTAAAACAGATTTTCAAGTTACCCAAGTTACAAAACTAGAAGACGAATCAGAAGCTTAGAAGTCTTAATGTAATTGTTTAATAAGCCTTATATGGTATGCTATTAATATAACAGGAATTAGCATAATTATCAAAAGAAATAATAGGCTAAGTGGTGATTGATCTCGTTCATACAAAGAAAGATGACAAACTTGACGATGTTTTCTAATAAACAATTCTTGAAATGAAAATGTGTCCTGCCGAATAATATTAAAGGAAAAGTGATGAAAAGTGATATGTGGAATCGGATACAACCGTTCTATGCGTCATCATCGATAAGAATGAAAACATTGACGTGACGGCAATCTCATTCGTATGCGTTATTGGGTTGCGTGATATACGTTGAATACGTGAGATACGTGATCTACATTGGATTTTCTGTATTATTTGCGGCAGTCAAAATAATAAAAAAATAAATGACATATTTTATATGAAATAACACATAATTAACAATAAACGAACTGGTTTCTTTTATACAAATGAGACAATACTGACCAGAGAAAGGGTGGATGAAGCTGAAACCATTATGGATTTTACAAGAATTTTCTTAAAATATTGAAAGAATGATCTCGTTCCAGCTTCATGCCACAGAAAATATCTTTTGTTATTGAAAGCAATAGTGTTGGCTAATTCATAAAACTAGCTGCTCATGACGCTCCACCGAATTAAATATAATTTTGTACAAGTATGGATAATCATACATATATAATTGTATAATATTCTATAAAGCTTATCCTCACCATATATGGCAATTGGATGATTGCAGAAGTTTCAAATGATTTCATAGAAATTGAATTTAAGCATAAAACCTATCATATGCTGAACATGAAATTCCGGAATGTGAGATGTTCTGATAAACACCACAACAGTTTGTGTGAGAATCTCCTTGTGCAGATGTCTGAAACATTCGTCAATCAGAAATCTGTTTAAATCTTGAATATGGCTTACGTCGTGATGTTGGAAAGCGGTAACGTAGCAAGGCTTAGAGAATTGAGTTGTACTGAGTTCTTTCAAGGCTGAGTATGTAGCAGCTCCACCTCCTAATAATCCGAAAACTGAAAAGAATTATTAAGAAAATGAACTGAGGAAGCTATCTGCTCACCAATAATTCCACAGCAAACCCCGAGTGTCACAGGATGAGAATACTTGAAAACTCTATAACACAGTTCAATTGAGGAAAAGGTCAAAACAACAAAGGCTTACTCAGAGAAGGAACATGGCTCTCTGTTTTTGATTCCAGTAACTGTTTCTTTGGTACGAGCAGCTGATAAGTACAAATAGAAAAGACATGGAAGAATGACGGAAGTTAAAGTCAATGTACTTCCTCCTAAACATATTATTCTTAAAGCTTATACTATATTTGTCACTCCTTACCGACTAGGTCGAGAAGTGGTCCGAACGTGGGTACACTTTCCGCAACGAAAACAACAGCAGCCATGATAGTAGTACGAGTAGCAACTCTCTTCCATCCGAAATCTAAGAAGAAAGGAGAACATGAAGTATTGCTGATCAGGAAAGTTTCTTACTTTGAGGCACGCGCAAGAGATCCTCAATTTCTTGGTTCAAAGGATTGAAGACGATAGTCAGAGTGAGGATACAATGGATTGTAATCAAAACATTGATTGCTTGTTGGATTCCTTTGTTCTGAATAGTTTTAAATTTTTGAAATAAATCCTCCGTCATATATACTTGAATTGAAGGGATAATGGAGTCACGAAGAGAGTCGCCGTATACGAGATAACCCATTATGCATACGGGTACGTACATGAAGGCCATGACTAAAACAGTAATCTTAGAAACCTTTTCATCGCATACAACATACTTGAGAAAGCGAGCATAACGGACTTAGTGAAGTCTCTGGGATTTCTCATGTCGTGTTGAATGGTAGGGAAAGCAGAATGTCCTTAACAAGTAGATGATCTTATGAAATCTTTCGGAATATTTCATATGCTTACCTCCATAGGCAAAGAGGAAGGTACCTAAGGCTAAGAAGAAGTTTGTTACTTTGATATCAGGCATATGGCTATAAACAAGAACATAAGTCTTGATGAGATCTCTTTAATGTGTACCGATGGGATTCGCAAAGACTGTAGTCAATTCCTGCTCCAATGCAAATGAGAACTACGGCACACGAGGTGGTTATCATAGCAATTACAACAGCCCACCTGAAAAAATTTTTTTTCTTTTTTTTTATCTCCGGCTACTCCCTATTGCATAAGATTTCATACAAACTTATAAGAGAATGTTTTGGAGTTTCTTTTAGTTTTCTTATCATTTTAATCCAAAGAAAAAGGAAAACTAAAACCTTTCCTTATCAATATGAGTTTAGCTTTAAGGTTTTCTCATTTGAATGCATTTTCGTTTAACGAGATCAACTTAATCGACCAAATACGCCTTCGTTAGTCACAAGCTCTCAGAAAATAAGGAAAAGGCTTTTGAATGATAAGGATAGGAAAGAAGAAGAAGAGAGAGAGAGAGAGAGAGAGAGAGAGAGAGAGAGAGAGAGAGAGAGATAGACTGTTTGTAAATGGTATAAGACAAACCAGAAATCTTGTGGAGACTTCAAGAAGGTAATGGGCAATAAGCAGATGGCCAAGATGATGATGACATAACAGAAACTGATACTTCCACCGAAGAAAGCCTTCAATTGAATATATGATTGAATAGATATCCAGATGAGATATAGCTTACCTTAGTGAAGTCATGGATATTCTTGGATGAGAGAAGAAGATAAACAACAGCAATTCCGAATTGAGTAACATCAATACAAATTGATACCAACAATCTGAAATATTTTCATTTGCTATTCATAAACAGCTTAATGCGTTCAAATCAAATATTTTAAATTCTTCACATCATTATTATTATATTATTGTTCTTCTGTCACACACACAAAATCTCTTTTTTGATATTAAATAAGGACATTTAAATATTCAAACACATTCTATTCAAGAACTTGTGCACTAAAAACGAACCGTACAACCGGTCCCATAGCTCGATAACCAATTTCTGGATAAGGTTTACGACAATGCTCATGATATTCTGGCCAATGATCAAGTAAGATATTCCAACATTTACCAAGTACATAAGCGGTGTATGTAACAACCAATGTCATCACAACGGTTATCACAAGACCACCCCAGAATTCTGAAATTAATAGGTTATAGGATCATCATATCATCCTCTTGAGATTTCATATAGTCCCTCTTAGAGTAGCAATTCTTCTAATAGCTGCTAGTTTCTTTCAATTTTAGTTTTTTTTTTTCTTTATAAACTAGTTCAATCTCAAGACAATTCTTATCTATCACGTATATTTTTCACGTATGCAAATCAGGAAACGTTGTTCCGTGGACACGTGTGTGGTTTCATTCAAATCTTATCGAAGACGCGCAGATCGGTTGTGTTTACAAGGAAGGCTTAACACATTCCAAACCGTATAGATTTCAAACGAGAAAGCTAATTCTCATTTTCCTATTTGCAACGATTCTTCTTTGTGTTATAGACAGAAAAGAATTTTGAGAAGAAAGAGCTATCAAAGCATTGGGTGGTGTTTTGACAAAAATAGATTTTCAATGTTTGCGAATCCGGAGAAACACGAATGATGTTATCAAAGCTCATTGGCACCTTACAATTAAAATTATTTTATAGTCAATTGAAAATCTTGTTTGATTGCTATATAAGCGTTCACATTCCTCCAATTATAACGACCTTTAGCCGACATCAAGGAGTCTATCAGCCAGATTCCTTGGTATCAATCATAATTATTGAACTGTTTGATGAACAAAGACAATGGAAACCAAAAAAAAAGAATTTTGGAACCAAAAAGAGCCGCGTGTTGCGCTTTTGGTTCAGACGCTACGCTAGAGATTAGAGCAAAAGATAATTTGATATTCTAATTTATGATTTATAGTATATAATTGGAGACAATGCTTTGTTCTCATATCAACAGCCGTCTTGGACACCCATGTTGCATGCTTATTGTGTTTTTCTGTGTTAAACGCGATATAAGAGGTCGTATATTAATCAAGGAGAGGATGGACATCTATTCTTTCGTATCAATTTTGGATTACACGTGTTCTCTAGCTACTGATAACTGAATTTTTCACTTGTCATGACGTAGCAATCCTTGGCCAAACGCCTGAGGCACAATGCTAACAAGCAAGATGTTTGAACAGGCAATGCTCACACTCTCATTCAAGAAATGAAATTGAAGCTCTAATATCTCTCCTTACTTTCCAAATTTATGATCAATTTCATATTGATGTTGATTAATGGGGCGGCTGCTTATGCTGACTATTCGGGACAATCTCAAATATGCACAAAAATAGTGACAAAACTCATCAGCATGGCAGTTTTCTAGGAATTAGCACTGATTGCACGTTAGGGTGTGGCATTTGACCGTTTATGGCGCGGAAAGGAAAAGTATAGGTTTCACCTGATTGAATCATGGCCGTTGGAAGAGCAACCAAACCACCACCGGCTAAGTCGCCGACTACGAACAGTCCGGTCACAAACCATCCAAGTCCATGAGCATTAATTTTGGGTCCAAGAACAGATGATTGAGATTGAGAGTCTTTCCGCTTCGAATCAGATCGGTCAGAAGTGATTGAAGATTGTCTGAAATGCATGAAGCGTTAAAAAACCGGAAGAATGTATTTTTCCGTGTTATTATTATTATTATTTGGCTGTCATGAAAATGATAAGATAGCTGTTCAAAAGAGTACCAAGTAGTTCACGTTGTTCACGATTCCAATGGAAACTGATATACGCTACGCAAATGAGCTTTGGTTGGCTTTTTTTTTCTATGGTTGGCTTTGAGCTTGTTAGAGAGACTCTCATTTATCAATATTGTGATGAAGATGAGATTTGAGAATATTTGTTCGTGTAAGTCAGCCGGTCGGAATATACTTACGATATACTATTATTGTAGTAACATGGAGGTGCAGCAGGATCAGTCGTCGTCATGGTTGTCCGCTACAGAAGCTGTCGAGTGCTGTACTACCACTGCTTATCAACAGAGAACGATCTAATAGTCTTTCTTTATCAAAGTCTATCCTATTAGCGAGCCTCAGAAGGAGGAGCCGATAAAATAACCAATAAGCAAAGAGGACATGGTAAAACAGGTTTTTACTGATGGAGTGTGAAGAGAAGTCAAGAAACTCAATTATCATTAAGCACGTTCTGTGTCTGATTGTAGTCACAAGGAAGAAGAGAAATAAAGAGAAAATAAATAAAAAGGAAAGGTTCCAAAGTAGATGCCCATACTAGGTTAGAGGCACAGAAAACATAGCAAGGAATAACAAGCTATATATACATTCATATATAGGTATTTATATATGTTACTGGTAAAACGGGTATACCAAGGTTAAAAAAGAGTTACTTAGAGAGTAGAGAGTGATGAAGAGAGTTTAGAGATAAAAAGAAATTATTAGATACATACTTTCGTTTAGAGATAAAGAGAACTTTAGACTGAAAGAATAGTGAAGTGGGAGGGGTTAAGGTGGTAGAATAGCGGAATTTTCTGATCAGACTAGAGATCATTTTAGATTTCAAAAAAATTCACAATTATCATTTAATACGAGAAAGCTGATATTTAAAAATAGAATGAAATCTGGACATCTTATTCATAATAAGGGGCGAGTCCATCCAAAGCAACCGGTTGTCAGCGCGAGTTTATGTTGAAATGACATCATCTGAACTGTCCGAGATGTGTTCACGTCGTTTTGACGTGGAAATTGATGTGGATAATATGCCAATAGCACACGGGAATCATAACGATTTGACGACCCACGAGTTGTTTGATGGTTTGTGAACGTTTCACTGATTCGTTGACACAGCTCAAATAACAAGTACTATAACCATGCTGTCTGTGTGACACCAAAGTTTCACGAGATTCCTTATATGCTTGAATGGCAAGGTCTATTGTGACAGATTGGACTGTACATGAAAGATCTTGAAAACATGTCGTTCATGTTGAAGAAAAGACGAAATGCAAACAAACCTTTAAAAAGTGTTTAATAAGATATAAGATGGAAATAGACGGAATCCCCTACTCTAAGACCTTTCATGATATGACCAGTATCGTGCCATCATATGATGATCTTTAATTCCGAGAAAAAAAAATTAACGTTAACTAGAGGTGATATCAAATAATTCTTTATTCCATAGTTTTATCACAGAATTTTCTTCATCTCCTCCATGTGGACTCGCCAGTGTTTCCATTTCGTTTCAGATAGGAAAGATTGTGCTTCCTCCGCATATTCGGGAAAGGATGTTATCATGTCTCCTAAGAGGCTTGGATTAGTTTTAAGCTTAGACTCAGTCAGATACCTTTCTTGAAATGCTTCCGCACGTAGTGCATCGCTTCAACGAATGCAAAAGATGCAAAAGGTGATCGACAAACGCTTTGTCTGGAGTACGGATCAAAGAGTTGTAAGCAATTCGGATCTGACACATGCTTCCTATACAGGTAGGTATAAGTGATAGATTGATAATCCCATGACTATACCGTCTTAATACCCTTCCCGTATCTATGTATATTGCAGAGTCTGAGGCTCGGAATGAAGAATAGTAATCAACAAACCGAACAATTAGCTCCGAAATCGTCATTTTGTTATGGGATTTCCACGCTGAAGATTTTTGAATTATAAAGAGTACCTCAAACATTTCCAAAAACCTATCGGATTATCTGTACTTTTCGAAAAATGTATGATGTGGTCTATGTCTATGTTTTTGCCGACCACCTGAGGATGAGTGAGACCCAAAACAGGCAATACTGGCCATGGAGTTAAACACTATGAAAATATATTTTAAAAACAAACAAAACAAAATCAAAGACCAACCTTCTCACTCTGTAGAAAATGAACAATTAACAAAACTAAATGATAAGAAGCTAAGGCACCAACTTTACTATTCAAGATTTGGAACTTCAACGCTAGTGTGCGAAGCCAAATGTAAAGCTGAATGAACCGTTCATCACACTGAAATTCCTGTCATAGCTCTCTTCTCTCACATGTATTTTACATTACTGTACATCCTTATTAAGTGAGTGTTTCTTATTGCATGGAAGTTCTCATCTGAGAATTGAATGTCCAATTTGATACTGTTGCTCAAATTCACAGATAGCAAAGGCACCTACAATGACTCATATTCTAAGTATGAAAGGGAGTTTCTACCCGTCCTTTCGATACGATAGTGCTTTTCGTCACTGTTACATCAAGCTGCTTCACTTCTCTCTCCAGTAACTTCAGAAGACTGAAGAGAAATTGACTGAAACAGAATATTTTAAGGTGCGGCCTCTCAAACTCTCCACTTTCTGAATCCTAGACTCTTATGAAAAGCTCGCAGGAAAAGAGTCCTGTGAGCAGCATGTGGGACGAACACCTTAAAAAAGGAAAGAATTCTATTTTCTTGACTAAATATATATTTACAAAGTCTAAATCAGATCCCCCGCAATATAATCCGTTCACGGTAGATCCAACAGGGACTAGACTGCACTTCTCCGAAATGACGGATGTCGACATCAGTGCAGAGAACTCTCGGCTATCAGGCTAGAACAAAACGAGATTAGATTTACGGAGTACAGGCAAACAACCATAACAAGCTTTTTGCGCTCTTCTTGAGCTGTAGCCAGTTTCCCATTGAGTATTTCTAACTCAGAACCATACTGAGTTTTGACACCATCCACATAAGACAATGCTGAAGAGCAAGAAATGTAAGAAAATTTTGAACTGTTGGTTAATTACTCGAATCAAAACTAGTTGATGGTTGTTCAGCAGAACAACAACACGTGGAACAGTGTAAAAACCTTGTAGATCTACTCAAAGTCCTAGACAACATTGAGTCTTAATGAGACCAAAGTTAACAATGTAAGGGCTGATTCAGCTGATGATATCACAGAGATCACACACTCATAACTACTATCATATTTGAAAACAATAAGTTCGAATGAAATATTTTATTGGGCGAAGAAGAAGTTTGACAAATCTCATAATTCATCCCATTTCTTTACTTCTAATTGCTTTTTCAGCGACTTGAAATGATCGTTGATGTAGAAGGAACCATTAGATACCTTACATCTTCTACCCGTGGTGAAGTAAGGATCTATAATATCCAGGAAATCGGAATCCTCATCATTTTCTTGCCTGGAATCACTATCATAAAACTATGTTAGCGAAAACAAAGTGATACCTCTTCATCAATGTCATTCCGTCCACGTGTATTGCTACCTGCGCCAAGTTTATTTGGGAAAAGTAGTCAATCATGAAGACCACCAACTCACCACATGATAACTTAGATTTTTCGGAAGGATTTTTGACATTAACACTTTTCTTAAAAACATATTTGAAAAGGAATTCATCAAACAGACCATACCCCTGAAGTTATTAAACTTCCGGACGAAATCCAAGAGTACGTAGGTGATAACTGCACATGACCTGATGTTAAGGGAACTAAGTTGCTTTCTATGGCCTGAACAAGAATCGACAGATTCTAACTTCGAACAATCGAACTTACATTCAAGAAATGTAAAACGAGCATATATACATGATAAGGTCTGAAGAGTTGTTTACCAAGCAGTGAATGTTTCTTAAAGTTAGTTTTTACCCAATCAACTAACATTTGCACACGGTAATCGTTCTGCAGATATAGTCATTACAACAAGGCTGAGCTTCATCTCCTACCTCCGCACATGATTTTATATACAAAGAAGATCGAACCGTTCCAGCATTATTGAACTGAATGTCTCCAACAAGACTTCCAAGGTTGAATTGAACTATAGGTACCTGGAACAAGCACAAATTCACAAAAACAATCGAAACCCTTACAGCAGCTTTAGAGTAATAACTGCATCTTTGCGGCCTTAGAGTTTTACCCACGACATTCCGAACGGACTTCAAGAAATTCCTAATAACTCAATTGTCAAATAAGGAAATTAACATTTGCTCTTACTCCCTGAAGAATTCGTTTTTCTCAAATTTTTTTTGAAATTCATCACAACTGCTGTCTTTGGAAAAGGGCATCAGAACCTTAAGTATAGACTTTTCTAAAGGAAAAAGTTCTTCTCTTACCATATCCAAATCTGAGTTTTCATCCCCTAAGCCTGTTACAACACTCCCTATCGGATATAGCCTTCTCTCTTTGTTTTCCAAGCTTTTTTTGAGCGTAAAGAAAACTTCTAACATCTGAATATATTAATTTCAGAATATTAGTCTTCCAACTTACGAGAGCTTTGTGTTCTTCTCTCATCTCTATTCGCTTCTCAGTTATGTTCCTGAGTTTCCTTGAAAGATTATCAATTTCATTAGGATATGTTTGGCATAAACGAGAGGCTTCTTCATTATTAAATAAGAACACTTTTTCTGCAGACGATGTTGATGGTAGCTCTTCTTGAATTCACACGAATAGTTACAATCTTACATTTCCAACCTACTCTCTTGTGCATTCTTCTTCTTCTTCAGCTTGGATGATATGCCGCCTCTTTTGATTTGGAGATTTGTAGCATTACGAACAGATTGAAAAACTAGACGATTTGAACAACTACTACATAACATTCTGAATAAGTATAGCTTTGACGAAGACAAGCGGACGTTGAAGCATTTTGCAGCAGAAATGAAACGGACGCCAGTATGCGTATCAGTAGTTTGACGTATTTCTCGTGAATTTTTTGGTCCACTTTCATGTCAAGTGTTCGCGAGGTGCACAGACAGGAATTGAACTTGGAAGGAAGTATTGCTTCTTCGATAGTTCCTTCTCTCATCGTCATTGTTGAATGAGCTAATTAGATTATTGAAGTAGAATTTTATTCCAAAAACAATGTTTACCAGAAGAGTCGAGCTTGTAAATTTTATTTTTGTTTTTCACAATCGTACAGTTTCATCGTTGATTCTCTTGTTATGGACGGATAGAAAACCAATTTGAAACTTCTATTGATGATCTGAAACTATCGGATCATGTGAGAACAGAACAAGGCAGATGCAACCGCGCGTCATTGCTGAGTTGGAGGAAATGAACTGTTTACACTTGTGACGTGACGAGCAACGTTTTATGCTAATCATCGCCTTGTTATTTTCATGACGCCGTTTTCATGGCTTAGTTCTTGTTATTTAATTGAGAATTCGAAGCACAAATCCAATGCTAACGGCGAATTGGAGAAAGTGGAAAACGTATTGTAACTCACAAGTTTGAGATACTTGCAACTGTTTGATTTGTTGAGAATCGTCAAGTTCAAGCGATAAAAAGAAAGTAGAATGAGGGTAATGAGCCAGAGAGACAATCATTTTTTCATTGGTTCAGCAGCAGGCAACGGACATGGCAGCGAGACAAAGAGTAATGACATTGAGAAGCGCATTAGAGCTTCCAAAATTAAAACGACCTTAAATGCTGAGAAGTTAACATTATTCTACGGCATTTAGCATTTATGGCTGTCTCTAATGATTTATTGTTTGCCAATTTGGCAACAAACTCATAATTTTCCCGCCAAAACTGCGAGCGAAGTGACAAATGTCATCGAAGTTCCGTTATCATGCGTACGAAATTAGGTAATTGATGTAAATGTCGATTTTCCGGCTCTTTTTTGTTTGAATGAGTAATATCCTTTGATTTGTATGGCCGACGCTGCTATTGAAACTCAATAACGGCCTTCAATTGAGCTTGAGTTACTTACAAGGATTGTTTTAAATTTTGAATTTTCATGAAATATATTTTCATGTAAAAATGATATGGGATATGTGGAGAGCTTTTCATTTCTTGAATGTTTGGTCTTTGGGCAAATACGTCACTTGACTTCTACACGCTACCTTTCAATACGATTAACCATCTTAGAAGTAACCATGGAGCCCGAAGTTTTGTCGTTCTCAGTTTCCGTATTTTCATAATTATCTTCAAATCATTGGCTGTATAGTAGTTTTCTGTTGATTCCGTTGTCTCTCTCTTAGTCTCCCCCTTGTTTTAGTTAAAACAAACGTTATATTTTATTTCATTTCAACCTTTTCTGCTCCAAAAGCTTTTATTTACAATGGGTGTGGATCTGGGAAGTGCTTGCTGTGCTATTTATTTTGATTTTGTTCCCTAGGTTCTATAACTTTCTCAGAGAGTAAAGGATATAGCCTTCAGAAGGTCCTTCTACTTCAAACATTCAGAGCAGTAATCTGAACTCTCTTTTTTTCTTTCCTTGTGTGACCATGTTGCTTCGAAGCATAGATTTACATGGAAGAATGGGGGAAATGGGGACAGCTAGAAGTCAGTCGGGAGTTGCAAAAGAAATGTCATTCTTTCAGCTGCAAAAATTGAATAGTTTTGGAACTTCCTGAATGAAAGCTGGACGACTTTGTTATTCATAAAAGACAGTTTCAATGACAGTTTCCTGTTACGAATCAATAAAATTTCATGAATTTTGTGTTCAAGTACATCTGTTATTTATCGTTCGTTGAGACTATGTATCAGACATGAAGCCTATCTAAAAGCAATTCCGAACGATAGGGGTTCTGAACGAGAGTCAGAATAGCTCTCTGGCTATGCTGAGCTTGGAGTATATATCTGGTTAGGATGAAGGGAGATAGACGCAGAGTATGCAACAGCAGGCCAAGCCAGAACCAGGGGTGGGCGAAAGAGGCAAAGCTGTGGTATCTTCGTCCGAATCGTCTCTCTTTATTCTTTCCTTCAATTTCTATTTTTCTCTCCCTCTCTCATTCCTCCCTCTATATGCATCCTGATTTCTCTTTTCTCTCTATTTTTCTGTTTTTTAAATTTTCCACTCTCTCATACCAACATCTTCTGTCATCCTCGGGGCAGTGTTCTTTTATAAATTAACAACTGCATTTCTGCATGGTTTGAAAAGTTCATAATTTATTCCTTTAATGGCGTGTTCATGAATATGTAGAATCGACACTGATTACCATTTACTTCAATAATTCTTCATTCTAACGATTTTCCACTCCTTTATGTTGTTTTTCCTATTTTTTAAATGCTCGCCAACGGACATCAGCTGTTCGCTGAAGGTAACCTTGCCGCCATGGCAAAATTTTGTCGAAAACTTCTTTATTTTTCTAAATTTGGACTAAAATTATATGAAAAAAGTAATAATTCATTTTTGTTTCATTAAATATGCTCAAATCGAATGAAAAGAATGGAGAGGTAGGGAGTGAGGGAGAGTGTGGGACTGGAGCCAACCGTTCCTGAGCGAAGCTGAGACGAAAATGAAAATTGGATTCTCGCTCAGCGTTGTTGCAGTCAGTACCGAAACCAAATTTGTGTGTCGTCGCAACTATCCATATGTTCTGGTTTCTTCAGCATTTTCAAAAAGAAAGAATGGGGCATTGAGATAAAGAGATGTTTTCTAGACATATTATGATTCATTCTCTGGCATAATGTCTCTATTCGTTTTGTTATGTTTTGGCGGGCTTTGGTGGTTTTCATCTTCACGACCCTTGGTGACGCTCTGTCCGTTCATCTGCGTTACTTTGGAAAGTTCAAATTGTACAAAAACTGTTTCTTAGTTTCGAAAGTGTGTGGAAGAAGTATATTTCGGCGGAAAATGTTGTTCAAGTTTGTAGCAAACTTGTGTTTATCTTGAGGCTTTTCAGTTCTCGTCACATTCCAATCCTAATACAGAATGACTTCTGTTCTTTCATTTTATTTTTAGTTTCTAATTATTAAATTGTTGTATTTTTTGTTCTCGTCAAGAGCTTTCTACGCTTCTCATCTTTCGTGTAACGATCACCTATGTTCTCGGATGAAAAAAGAAAACAAAACGAAGTGTTCGTCGGTTTCTAGCATTTCATAATGAAAGCTGAAAGTGATGATGAGCGAAAGGACACTTTGACCCATTCGATAGAGCAGACCAAAACGTCCACTCAACGCATGTTTGTCTTTTCATCAACGCCACTGTGTCCTTCTTGTTCAGATGTCTTCATTTCCATTCTGCCTAATGAATATTTCTTCAGATATATTTTTCACCCTTCCTTCATCAATTTAGTTTTTGTTCAATTTTACATTTCTCCCTCCACTCTCATGCAAAATGAGAACAATCAGCAATCAGCTGGCATTTAAGCTTATTTGACTCGTCTTAATCGTTTTTTCAATCGATTCTTATATAAAAAGTGATTTTGTTTCTCAAAAGTTTAACAGCACTTTACTACTTGTATTCACTTCTCTTCTACCGAACTTCAATTCTCTCTATTGCGTCATACGAGGAAAGATTCTATTTTCCCTTGCATGTCTGAGATTTTCATATTTTGGGAGAAAAAGAAGTTGTTTGGATAGTCAAGTTGCGAGAACCCGAAACTGAATTCTCAGTTTTACAACGTTTTCCCTTGTTATCTCGAGGATTCAGAAATCTACAGACAAGAAGTGAGCGTATGGCAGTTCGAATCCTATTGTCTGTGGCAATCTGCTTGTTTATCCGAAGATCTTTTTAATGTTCCTTTTTCTCCAGCTTTCTGCTTTCAAAAAGCAATTTGAAAATCAGTTAGTTCATCCAATAAGCATATGATTGAGTATCCATAATGACCCGCCCACACCTTCCCATGCATTCCATGAAGTTGTTCCCAAACGTTTTTTGGTTGTGATATCTCATTTATCCGTAAAAACCTCATACAGCCCGTTTGAATATTCAAAATGAGCGCGAAACGAGTACTCCATAGCTTCCAGTATGGGTGATAGTTTGTTCCTGAGCCAGGAATAGAAGGCATTAGAGAAAAATAAAGAATCTTTCTATTTCCTTATGAGATAGCTGGATTGAATTTCAAATTTCATTGTCGCCCCTCTTCTTTTCAATCAATTTTCGAATTTTGATCAAAACGTTGAAACATTGACTCATTTCTCTGTAAATTAACGCCCACGTAACGTCTCATTGTATACGTGGCGTATTAGCATATCCGTGCGTGGGTTCACGTGCGCAATCGTCGTAACCACAACGGTCATTTGCAATTGTTTTTACGCTCAAGGCGGTTGCGCCCAAGCGTGATGACTAAACTTCTTGCTGTGAGTTTATTTTATTTGATATCACTTCCCCATTGAACGTAAATCATATTAGGGCTCAATTTCTATTTTGATCTTGTTGTTGTTTTGGACATAATTCGTTTTTTGCTCAAATAAGTCATTGTGTTTCTTTTAAGAAGCGATTATTGAGACTTGAGCTTTGAAAGAACAATGAACAGTTAATGCTCATGTGCGGCGCCACTTATCCTTTTTTGGTACACGTACCTTTCATGTCAACCTGTGACTAGATTAACTTCAAATGATGTCTCTTATATAAACAGATCAATTCAATCCTCCCGATTAAGTAGTGCACGGTTTTCCTTTATTTGTTCTGTTCTGGTCTATCACAGTTTTGTTTTATGGCGGTCAAATAGCACAGCTCATTTCTATATAAATTCGTGGCGGTGCTGCTGGCTACATCTACAATCAGCTTGCATTCTCTCCCATTTTTTTCCCGGTCTAAGCATGCGAAAGCAATTATGTTAGGAATTAGGTCAACTGCTTCCGCTCTTTGTTACTTTGATTTTGACAAAAAGTGCTCTCAAGACTTATTTGTGTTTTTTCTTCCGACTTGCAGTGGTTATCAGCTGGTCGAGTAGCTGGATATTAATCAATTGATTAATAGAACTAGGCGTGGGCTAGTAGGCGGCAAATGTGGGTATTCAAAATAGATACTTTCGAAAAGTGCACATAATGCGTAATCCTTAGAACTGTGGTAGCTTAAGACTGTTATGTATGGAAAGAGCATATCTCAATATCTCATGAACATATTTGTCCCACCAGCCAGTCTTGAAGTGCGAATATTTTGAAACAATCGTCATTGTTACTATCATATACTAACTTATTTTTTTAAACATGTTGAGATCAAAAAATTCACTTTACTGACCTTTGTTGACATAAATATCCAGTTCTTATCAATTTCTGCACAAATATGCAGATACTTGGTGAACAGGAATATTGCCACCGTGTTCTTAAAGTGCTGTTAAAAAATTATTAATTTCAAAACATTCGATCGAAACTTTATTCTCTCTGTCGTCTTAATGAGTTTGCTTTGACGTTTTTTTCCTTATTATAGTAATAATGTATATATTTATGTCTTATAAGCCATTTCTTGTCTTGTGCAGCTTTTATCCCACTGACCAAATTTACACTACACGGTTGCCATCCAAATGGGCATCTCCGGGGACCTCTCATTCCATTTCCCCCCGACTTCCGGTTCGCCTTTGTGTTCGGAAACTTAAGCGTGTGTATTTCTTTGTCAAATCAAGGAAATAAGTTCGGAAACTTTAACGATTCTAATAGTTTTTTACTTTCTCCAAAACATTTCTTATTTTCATTAATTTTCTTCTAACTTATACTAAAGTGGAAATAATCGAATGTTCCCACGATCTCAGAGCACATATCATATTTTCTTCACTTTTTTTTGTGAGTTTTGTTTTCAACACTTTGAAGTTCTCAGTTAATGCAGCTGTGAATTAATATGTTGAGAAACGATTGAAACAATTTGAAGGTTCATGTTGAAAGAGAGATCTGAGCATACGACTCATTTATTTATTCCACGCGGAAATCTATTCTGTTTTTTTTAATTTGAAAAAGCTTTCTGATTTGAAGATTTTCGTGCTTTGTTAACAATCTCCAAATAGTTCTCTGATTTCCTGATCTTCGTTTGGCTCGAGATATCACTCTGTTTTGAGTACATTGACATAAGTTGTAGTTATTTGACTGCGAGAACAATCACCTCATCCAAATGTAAATAGACTTTTGCGTGATTTTTGGATGATTAAACTTAGGCCAAATATCAAGCTTTATGTGTTCAGTTATGAAAACTTCAAGCTTCAGCTACTCTTATGTTTCAACGAAACTATCCGTTTACCAGCCTATTTCTCACAAGCTTTTAGAGTCCCTCTATCACGTCATAATAAGATTTATTAAAGAACGTTTTGGAAGCAACAACTCGTCATGTTTATCTTCAATTTTTACATTTTCACGAAAATTTGATGTTTCACGACTGTTGTTACTCACGGTTCTTTGTAAATATGACGTGTTTTGAAACATTGATAGGTTGACAAGACTGATGACATTGTTCTTTGGTGTTTTTTTTCTCAGCTTGAGTGTATCATCGTATCTCTTCAAATAATTCTGATTTCTCTCAATATCTTGGGCTTTTTTTCTGCATTCTGATTAAGTTAACACTATTGGCAGTTTTTAGTTTCAGGCGATGCTATGATGGAGGATAAGGAATCAGAGAAAGAGAAACTCCTACCAGCTGGTGAACTTCCAAGAGCATCATCTACCAGATTCCAGGTTTGTTTAAAATAGTTTATTCTAATATGTGATGGTCTAACTTGTCGCCAAATAGCTTATTGCCAAAGAGTTCGTAGACAATTGATTTGTAATCGTTCCAAATGCCTTTCAATCTTTTTTTACTTCTATTGCCCTTTTGTGCTCTAACTGGGAACAAATGAAATGAAGGCGTGTCCTCGATTTACATCTTACCATGCGGAACTTTCTCCTAATTTCGATAATTATCGATTTTGTCGTATTTCGCATGCTAATTACAGTGTTCTTTGCGCATTTAGTGTTACTGTGAGCTGCTTGCGTTTTTGAAGTCGGGGAAAGCTCATAATTTAAATGAACTAGATTGAAACAAAATGAATACCGTACCGCCGCGTAAGAATTCGCGGTTCCAGGTATCACGGCTGCCTCGATCAGATGGAGAAGATGAGTCTGGAACCGAAGTACCAGATTGTAAGGAAGACATGAAGAGGAATTACAGTTCCACTGGGAGATTTATGGTTGAAATGCTTGATATAACTCTTTTACTGTGATTTGTTTTCAGGTGACTTGCGAAAATGAGACTGGTTCAAATCCTTCTCTCCATCAAAAAAGTGAAAGTCCTGATTGTGATGATGACGAATTAGATGAACTTGGATCCAAACCTACACTTATCAAGTCTAAGGGGGTGAGTCTTTGAGAGCATATTGATAACTACTTGGTCATAATTTATTTAGGTACACTTCTCTGTGGGTGATAATGAAGGAAAGAGAGAGTCGTCAGAGAATCACACTACACTCAACATGAAAAGTTGGAGGTATAAGATAAATATTTGAAACCTTGGAATTGATGTGTTTTTAGAAATATGAAAACAATTGAGCATCCACCAATTATGGACTTCTATCGTAACTCAGTAGATGTGGAGTTTACTAGTTCTCGACCATCTATGGCTCAACTCATTCATGGAGAGAAACATGCTACAGAAGACATGGCATTTGAAGACTTCAAGGTATATCATTGCGAGCTCGCTTTCCTTAACTTCATCTTCTCAACAGATCCATAATTCTGAGTTAGTTGAAGGACACTCATCTGTTGAGCTGAGGAGCAAAGTGGAAAAATTCAACCCACCTACTCAACAGGTAGCTTTATCCTTCGCAAAGAGCAAAACTTATCTTGGCGTTGCAGGCTAGGTCAAAATTCGGTTGGGTGGAAGGTGTTTTTGTTCGATGTCTTCTTAATATATTCGGTGTCATGCTTTACTTACGTATTAGTTGGGTCGCTGGCCAAGCCGGAATTGGTATGTCTCGTGTTTTTGATTTTTTTATGATTCCATCGTTAAGGACTTGGTTGCGCCATAGTTTTACTTGCATCATTTGTAACTTTCATAACTGCTGTTTCAACATGTGCCATATGTACTAATGGAGATGTCAAAGGTGGAGGTGCATACTTTCTGGTGTGTTCCTTATCGAAACTTCCTCGTTTAACATAGAGTTTTTCAGATATCCAGGTCTCTTGGACCGGAGTTCGGTGGTTCTATCGGCCTCATTTTTTCTGTAGCAAATGCAGTAGGTGCTGCTATGTATGTGGTTGGTTTCGCTGAAACAGTCAGGTAGTTTGAGAATGATGGATTGGTACAAGGCTCGTTTTTTAGGGACTTGCTCAAAGAAAATGATATGAGTATTATTGATGGTGACATATGGGATGTTCGTATCATAGGATTCGGTTATTTACAACCTCACGGATTTGACAATAATTTCGAAACTTTTAGCTTCTTGTATCCTTCTTGTTGCTATCGTCTTTATTGGAACCTCCTTTGAATCAAAGATGCAATTAGGCTTATTAGTAATTTTACTTTTGTCTATCGTCGACTACGTGATAGGATCATTCTTCACTCCAACTGATGAAATGATGAGGCGTGGAGCAACTGGCTATAGCCGTAAGTATTACTATTTTCTATTGTTTCTCATAATCAACTTCAGTTGATACCTTCAAAGAGAATTTTCTACCGAGCTTCCGAAATGAAGACTTCTTCTCCGTTTTCTCTGTGTACTTCCCTGCTGCTACTGGAATCATGGCAGGCGCTAACATTAGTGGAGATTTGGCAGATCCTCAAGTTGGCCGGTCTCACATCATTGATCACAGAAGTTATATTTCCAGAAAGCAATTCCTATTGGAACTTTACTAGCCATTGCGAGTACTACTGTTATTTATCTCTTCATTGTTGTTATGACAGGAAGTACTAACGTCAGGTAGTTCAACTCTCACGTATCTTATGCTTATAAACCCGTTTTCAGAGATTCAGATGGTTTATCTTATCCAATGTGGAATGGATCATCTTTCCTACCACCTGACTGTGTTGCTAACGATACTTGCGGCTATGGTTTAATGAATTATTTCCAAGTACTGTTACGGAAAATACCTTTAGTACTTACTCCTGATTCAGGTTGTTGAAATGGAATCAGCTTGGGGCCCTCTTATAACCGCCGGTATTTTCGCAGCCACTCTCAGTTCAGCTTTAGCTAGTTTGGTGAGCGCTCCCAAAGTGTTCCAGGTATGCGTAGCTAAATATAATTCATTTGAGTTTCATTGTTTAAGGCTGTCTGCAAAGACAGATTGTTCCCTAAGATTGGTTATTTTGCAAAGTCGTATGGTGCGGATGAAGAACCTAGAAGAGCTTACATTTTGTCGTTCATTATCGCGTTCTCTATGGTCGGAATTGGAGATTTGAATGCTATAGCTCCAATCATTTCAAACTTCTTCTTAGCCTCTTACACTCTTATTAACTATGCCTGTTTCGATCAGTCTTTTGCTGATTCACCTGGTAACGAAAAATACTTTTCCCATAATAAAGTACGATTGCAGGTTTCCGTCCTAGCTTTAAGTATTACAATATGTGGGTCTCACTCTTTGGATCTATCTTATGCATAATAGTGATGTTTGTCATTAGTTGGGTTACTGCACTCATCACATTCCTTTGCTTCGCCGCTATATTCTTGTATTTACTTCATAGGAAACCTGGTAAGACACTTCTATCACGCAAATAGTTTCTAATGTCATTCTTACAGAAGTCAATTGGGGTTCCTCGACACAAGCTCATAGTTATAAGACAGCTCTCGCCGGAATGATCAAACTAGCTAACACTGAGGAACATATCAAAAACTTTAGGTATGCTTGCAAAGAGATGTATGTTTATGATAACTGTTCAGGCCACAATTTCTTGTTTTAACGGGTAACCCAGCTGCTCGTCCTTCTCTCGTCGATTTCGTTTATAACATCACGAAAGGAACCTCATTGATGGTTTGTGGATACGTGGTTCCGGTTGGTGAAAGAAATGTTGAACCTTAATAATGGACATCATTTAAGTATCATCCTTCGGACCGCGTTTTTTCTGTAATTAAGAAGCTAGACTTACAACTCAACGAATGGCTCAAGAAAAGAAAAGTGAAATCATTCTACACATCCATAGCCAATGCCAGTCTTAGAGCTGGAGCTCAATCCTTGTTATCAGTAATATATGTCATACAAACATCACACTATAGAACAATTTGTCCAGGTTGTTGGTCTGGGTCGTTTGAAACCAAATATAGTCTTCATCGGATTCAAATGTAACTGGTATATGGGAGGTCCAACAGAAGACAGACTTCATGAACTCACAGAATATTTCGGAACCATTCAGTAAGATTCACTTTCTGTACATTGCATTAAACCGAAATTCCAGAGATGCTTTCGACAATGGTTTGGGAGTTTGTGTTCTTAGGAATGGAGACATGGGTCTTGATTTCTCTGAAGCCATGAAAATGTTGAATGTCGGCGAGTCTAGTAGATTCAAACTGCCTGAAGTGAACCGAGTAGAAGACAAGTGTGAGGAAAAGTAAGTTTGAGAGCATGTTAATGTTTAGTAGCATTGTTTTGTCTCAGAGCACAAGAAGAAGATAAGAACGGTAACAATGAGAAATCGAACGGCCAAATTCTAACTATCAATGAGACGGAAGGAAGTTCGAGTAAGATATTCTTGAATTATTTATCAACGGATTGGTAATAACTTTTGTTCGAATTATTTAGCATTACAACATAAAGATAGCGCTAGAAGTATGGAACAGTTTGCTCGTATGAGTAACCATTATATAGAGGGTACTTTAGTTGTCGTGTTGTGAAAATGTATTGCGCACCCCAAGCACTTGTTATTATACCCACGCATCAAGCTTTTTTTATACATTTCTTATCATTCTCTTTCAGCGTCCAATTCTCTGACTGACAACTTTCCATTCGAAGAAGATGAAGTGAGTTTTAATAATCGGCTGTTCGAACTATTTTGTATCTTAGGAGAACCACGAGAATGAAGGTGAAGAAGAAGAAGAAGCTGTTCCAACTGAGGGTGAGGATCTGGAATCCGGACAGCCTAATGTCAGCGATGACATCAAGAAGCAGCACACCTTCTCTCTTCGACGACGAAAGTATGTTTTTATTTATTTATTCTAAAAAGTATCTGTGGAACACTCCCTTCCCTTTTAAAGGTTTTTTGAAAAAGTCAAACGAATTTCTCAGGACACAAAGTATGTTATCTGTTGTACTGTGTTTGTGAAAACTCTTGCGTTTCTCTCAAGTTAACTATAGTCATGTTGTCATTCCAGCTCGCGAAGACCAACCATGGAACAGAAGGCTCTTCTCGCTTCGATCTGTCGATTCCAAAGAAAAGTTGTCAAAAATGTTGGTATTTTTCAACGATGACTCGTATGATAGTTCAACATTCAGGGAACCATTGATGTTTGGTGGTTGTATGATGATGGAGGTCTCACTTTACTCATACCTCACTTGCTCACTATTCCGAAGAGTTATCTTGAGGTTTGGCTCGATTTCGATTCTTGACAACTGGTCTTATTAACAGGGTTCAAAACTGCGAGTTTTCACTATATCTACTAGTTCTCGAACAATGGAGCAAGAACAGAGGGGAATGGCAGCACTTCTATCAAAGTTCCGTATTGACTTCAGTGATGTTTCCGTCATAGCTGATATTGGCAAGAAACCCATGTCTGACACGTAAGAACACAATTTTGACAAATTAAATAGTAAAATTCTAAAGTATGGAACGATGGGAGAAGTTAATAGCTCCCTGGGTTGCCCCTGATGGAGAGTGTCCGAACGGTATGACATCGAAGAGTGAATTGGACGCCCAGAAAGAGAAGACTTGGAGGCAGCTAAGAGCGGCTGAGTTGTTGAAGAAACATTCGAGCAATGCCGATTTGATAGTGATGTAAGTTTAACAATACTGTATTTGAAGGTAATATCTTATTTCAGGACTTTGCCGGTCCCTAGAAAGGGACTTGTTAGCGCAGCGCTTTACATGTCATGGCTCGACATAATGACTCGCGGCTTACCTCCAACTCTGTTCGTACGTGGTAATCAGACCTCAGTTCTCACATTTTATTCTTAACTTTCTCTCTCTCGTTGTGCATTAAGTATGAGTTTTGCTTTTAACTTGAACAGTTGCTCATTCCAATATTGAAGGTACTTCTTAATAATTTGAATCATTCACATATTTATTTTGAAAAGAAAAGGTAATACCACTTGTAGCGAAGATTACGCATGTTCACATATAATGTTGTCGTGATCTATATAATTGTGCCTTCTAGATATTTTTGTTGTTATTTTTTGAAGAGTTCATATAGTAATCATAATAAATTTCTTTTCATTGCCTTATCTAAGCATAAGAGCATTTACAGAAGATCTCTCTCTTCCTTGGGGAAGATGGTCTCCAAGTTCAAAATTCCGATGTCAAAGATCTTCTTAGGAACACCTCCAGCGCTGATGTATTTGTCTGGGATTCTGAACTTGACTTTGCGCTGTCCGGGCTTCAAACATTTGGTTCAATTGTTTAAGGAGCTAGATGAGTTACCTTAATACCATCATCGCAATCGTGATATACTTTGAATACGGGGTCGATGTTGGTCAATTCTCTTTCGGATCCTTGAAGTTGGAAGCTACCATCTCCAGCAGTGTAGCCTTCATCCAAAACATCGTCTGGGTCTGGCCCTTGAATCATGCCATGGTTAGGTAATGGTCGAGACAGAATGCCTTACCATCATCTTCATCCCAGAGCTTAACTTTAACTCCAGAAGCAGGTTGAGGTCCGCACATGAGCTTTCCTTTGATTCCGACAGCCTTTAAAGCATATTTGAGGAAGTGATTCTTGACAGGATCGTTTAGATCTTGTTATTTTGAAGAGTGATTTATATGCAACCGGTCTGTGCGTGCTGGAGATTTGAAATGAAATGGCGTCTCGCAACAAACACGTGGAACTCATAAAGTTTATGCTGATTAGCTATAATTTTAGCATAGCAATAGCAATAGCTCTAAATATATTATTTCAATGCTTTTTTGGATTACCTGTTGTCGCATAGCGACAGTCATGCCGAACAGAGCGATGAGGATGAGAAGACGCATCTAAAACAAGAATGATATACTGAAGTTGCGAAGAACAAGAGAAGTGGAGACAGGATGCCATAAGGATGTTCATCCTTGTGAATGAAAGTCGTAACACTGCCGGGGAAGTTCACGCCTGGTGAACAGATTGATTGTCAGAAATTACACTTGTTATCTTATAAATAGAAAACACAGCTGTTTCCAAAGTTAAAGATGTGAGAAGAGCCTCTTGTTGAGATTTTCAAAGAACTCAGTTCTCCTATTGTATTATTGCGTCAATGGAGAAACAATGAGCAACAGCTGTAATGATGAAGATGAAAACTACTCTGATTACTCTTTCTATTTTTCATATAAAGAATTTGATTCAATTCAGATCCTGACGCAAATAAAATAAGAAAGAATTTAATTTTGGGCGTATAAATCAGCTTTTCATTTGTTGAATCTTGGTCTCACCTTGTACGACGACGACGATAACTCGTTTGACAAATAACAACGAATTGGATTGTCATTAAATCATATTTCCATAAACACTGACGTATATCTCGTGTTCTTAGCGTATTTGAGTCATTTTGTGAGTCGGACGAAACGAAAAATTAAATTACAATTTATTTAGCCAGAAACAGTTGTTATACGCCTGGTAGCGCTTGTCAAAATGTGTTTAGATCGTCCGAATAATAGGAAACGTTTTATATATTCCCGATAATCTTTGATGTAAAGCATGAAGAAGAGAGGATTGAAGCTTGGGAAGGATGCGAATCCGATTGTCATGACGAACGATCCTTCAGCACCCATATCGTAATCGGAATAGATAATTAAGAACATTAGTATGATTGGAGCATAAACAAAAAAGGCGATGAAAAGGCACTTAAATGATTAGGATTCAGCCAAGGTTTGTACTTCGTGTATGTGTTGTCCGCTCACGCAGCCTCACCTGGTAAACTAGGAGTCGGAACATCTTTGCATGGATGTGTCGATTCTCTTGCATCAATGTCTTCTTCAGTGTCCGCATGATTTGAAGACAGAAGAAGACTATGGTTATACACATAAGGCTCATCACTATGCAGGTATATATAATGGAAAACAAATGTTTTTGCTTTTTCAGAGCCTGAAAGGTCAGAGTGATTCATGTTCCTGACAAACACCTACGTTCATGCTCAAACCAAAATAGCGAGATCTCTGTAAGTCTTCTACTTCGTAATTGTCGTAGGCTGCTTCTCTATGAGTTACTTCTAAATATTCACTCGGACCTAATAAGGAGTTATATAAGTATGTGGTATAAAATCCCGTTGAAGCACATAAAATGGAAAAAGCTGCATTGGCATTGGAATAATGTAAACCGAAGAACGAGGGTCTGCAATCCACTTCTATGTTTGTGTTGAGGTGTACAGTTCTCACCGGCAGATAATCAGGTAGCGCCCGAAGAAGGAGCCGAGAACCAGAAAATTGAGGCAAACATATGTTCCTATTATCAGAATTACGAGAATCTTGGCAATGCTGGTGGATGTGCCAACATCGCTTGTCAAAATACAAATGAAGCTGTTCCCGATTGTCTGGCAGAGCTTCAACACCGAGTACTAAGATGACTAAGGATGTTAACTTACTGGTTGAGCTACTGTATAGACCAAAGAGAAAATTAAGTCGAGGAAAATAAAAGCAGCTACAACGAATTTATAAGAAGAAAACAATTTGCTAGGCTGTCGAACAAAAACGAAGAGAAATATAATATTCACCAAAAAGGAGAAGGCAGCTGATGTTAGCAGCAAGATCTTCGATAGTTGATAGAAGGTAACCATCTCTGAAAAAGAACCAAATTTTATATTCACTTTCATACATATCGGAGATAATTGGAGCAAAGAAAAGAACGAAATGTTAAAGATAAAATATTTTTTGAGATTGACGAAAAGCCATAAAAGGAAATGCGGCTGTGAGGTATTCGAAGCGGACTCACATCAATCACGTTCGTTAAATTTCTGACCGTATACGCCAATAATTTAATAGAGTATGGAGACAGCATCGAATCAAGTACCTGCCTCCTACCCCACCCATACATGAAAGCAGAGAAGCGAGGAAAGAAAACCTCTGTTTGACATTTGCACGTACCTCTTTCGTCCTACTATGAAGTTCAACGAAATCATGTTCATTGCTGTAGTATATTACCTTCTTTTCATTTGAGTGAGAGTCCCGAGGACCATTCAACTTACTGAATAGAACGAGAGAGGGAGAAAGCAGAAAAATCAGTTTGTTCTACGATCATCTGTCACAACAGAGATATCTTTAAAGGGAAGTAGCTTCAAACGGTAATCCCGTTCCGCCTCCCGTGCACATGATGACAGTTAATTTGATATCTTTCAAGCTTCTGCTAACAATTGAAATGAATGTGTTTGTTATGAAAGAATGAGGAACAAACAAGCGGAAAGAGACGTTTCATTGCTGTCAAATGTTCGAAAAATGTTGCGATTACTTCTTCTACTGTTCTCTATGTTCCCCTTATTAACATCTATGAGAAGCCAATCCTATGCAGTTCGAGGTCGTCTCATATGTGGACCATCACCATCAACGAATGTACGTGTCAAGCTGTGGGAAGCTGATAGAGGTAGAGTGTTATCTGTTCTCAACATGGAATGACTATGATTGTATAGGTGACGACCCAGATGATCTACTGGATACGACTCACACTGATTCAAATGGAGAATTCGTTTTGTCTGGTTTCACATCTGAGTTAACGACAATCGATCCTCAAATCCGAATCTATCACAATTGCAATGATGAAAACAAGGTGAACTGACGTGTGAGTCATTGTTCCATCACATTCTTTCAGTTCGGAAAAAGACGAGTGAAGTTCTTGTTGCCCAAGTCGTACATCAGTGATGGCCGTACTCCAAAGAAGGAATACGATTTGGGCATCATCAATCTGGAAACATCATATCCGTTGGAAGATCGAGACATCATGAATTAAATGGCTTTTTTCATATTTTGTATTTGAATGGGATAAATTTCGAAAAAAACTGTAAATAATAAAATGTAATTGATAATAGAAGTGGTGCTGGAGGGATTTGGGGACTTCCATAATCTTCGTAATTTGGTTCTAGGACCATGAGTACAACAGAACTTCTCATTCAAATGAGCTCATTACGTAGAATGGATTTGCCAAACATGGATATTCATTGTTGTCTCAATCGATAAGAAAAAACGAATGAAACAAGAAAACACATTGATCATTACAACGACAGAGACTAGGTGACAGAACATAGGGTTGTGAAAACGACTCTTCTAAGCTAATTTTCTTAACGCGGCGTCTTACTTCTCATATTCTAAAATGAAAAACTTTGCTAGTAAGCATCTTCACTAGCTTTCTTCACTTTCATAAACATCTTTTACAGAATTTTTGTTTGTCATAATTTTGTACTTTGCTCATACAGTCTACAACACCAATGCCTTTCGAGAGCAGTCACTAGCCTTAAAAGGAAAACTGCAATGTGGGCAACGCCCCCTCAAAAATGTTGGGGTCCAATTGCTCGAGAAAAGAAAATGTATGAACACTGTATTGTGATGTAATCATGAAATTCGTTCAGCTCCCTTTCGAGATCAAGTGTTAGCCTCAAACAGCACAGATGACGACGGCCAGTTTATACTTGTTGGAGGAACTAGTAGGATTCTCCAAATAACTCCTGTGCTTGTTGTTGAGAAGGATTGTAATGGAAAAGTAGATTGTGTTCAACTATTAGTATGCCTATAATTTTATCCATTTAGGGAGACTCAATCAAACTCAACACTGCCAAGCCGGCCATAGTGAAAGGAAAGGTAAACTCTGATTGATGACGGCATATCGATTCGAAAACATGTGATTGCTTTCAGTTACCCGGAGACACATTTGATATTGGAATCATTAATATGGATGCTTGGAAGAAACCTCAATAACTCATTTCAAGTACTTAAGCAATAAAACTGAAAACAACCTATTATTAGACCTGTTAGTCCATAGCTTTTGTACAGCTCGGAGTATTTTAAACAACTGTTGCACCTAGCAGTTCTATCGAATCCAAGCCGAAGTGGGGATCTATGCCTCCTGGCAGGGACTCTACTAGTAGATGTGTATGTGTGTGGGGCTCAAGCTCTCGTTGAATACTTCTTGTTGAATTCAGAGAAGAAATATAAGACAAGAGATTATACAAACACATTTATTTATCGTTAAGGTGTGTCTTAGATAACCATAGAGTTCATTGACCGGATGGATCATTAAGAATCGAGTAAAATGCTCTAACCAAAGACCTGGATAAGAACAGATAACAAAAGCATAGTTGACAACGATTCCGCAATTAATAAACTTTATGAGATTAACAAAATATTGGTTTGTAACCGTAACAACCATACAGGGAATGATGTTAATGACGGCTTTTCTTATTGTCTGAACGATCATCCTTATCACCAGTCCGTTTCTTATCCTTAACTTGCTGGAAGAGATCTCCGAGACCGAACACATCTTGATCACGCTCGAACTAAACAAGGAAACATCAGGTATATGAATTCGACTCAATTAAGTTAGTGTACCTGCACAGGACCAGAACCTCTCGTTCCGCTATCAGCTCCAGAGAATCCTTTGTCAGCAACGAACCGTTGTGTACTGATAATCTTATCGAGATCATCACCATACACGTCTTTGTCAATATTCTTGCCTACAAGCCATAATATATAATACATAGAGTAGAGAGTACTTACTTGGACGATATACATGTTGTTGGACATTATCACCTCTCCAAGCCTTGTCATATGGATTGTAGGTTTCGTCATCCATAGCACCGCTGTCCAATCCTTTACTTTGATCAAACAATCTCGAATCAAATTGAGTGTCTCCAGCACGAGCTTTGGTATCTGGTAATCCCAGCACAATTTTCTCAGAAATATCTCTTTCTTTATCTCTGAATTCACAACAATATTCTGATTTTCATGCTTCAAGCACACGAACCTTCGTAACTTATCGGCTTTGTCTGGCCGACTGCGAGCGATGTTTCTTTCCTTTCGGATGTCATCCAAACGATCACGTCTGCAACACAACTACAAATGAGGACAAAGACAAGAGGTGTTTGAACCTGATTTCTTCTCTCTGCTTAGCAAATTCATCTCCATCCTCCTCTTTCTTTCGTATTCCTGCTCTCTCTTGACGAGCTTGGGCGGCCATTTGTCGCATTTTCTCCTCTTGTTCAGTCTTCTTTTGTTGTGCGAGTCTTCTCTCCAGTTGAGCTCTGGCCTCCACAGACTCACGGGCCTTTCTATCGGCAATGTACAAAGCTTCAGATAATTTAGCAAAGTTCTCATTAATATGTGTCTTTAAAAGCATGAATAAAAAAAGTAAAAACTCTCCCACAAACCTGTTGAAGACCACGACCATCAGCAGCAAGTCTCTTATCAAGAGCAACAGTGAAACCTAAAGTTCACGATAATACCAGGGAAGTTCTATCAACCATACCTTTAGGATTTTTCCAGTTAGAAATACAGGGAGGGATTTTCCAGTCATTCTGATCTTTGGTTGTTACCTTTCTAGGAGGACTGTGCATAACAGGTGGGGGAGGAGAAGGTGGCGCTCTTGGAATCTTCTGATTAATTCTGAAAACGAGTGTTCCTAATTGAATCAAGGTAGAGCTACAAACTTGAATTTCGGTGGCTCCATAGGATCCTTCTGTTCTTCGACCATACGAATAATACGTTGTTGAGCCTCTGAATTACTCGAGTAAGAACTTTTACAGAAGATATTGCAAACCTCCAGCTCCTCCTTGTTGACTAGGGGTATAACGAATGTACTGAGCAGGACCAACTTTTTCAGCATGACGTACAGGCAAACTTGATTCAACCTTAAGAATATAAATGAAAAGAAGTAACCAATATGGAATATACCTTGCTATCTGTAATTTTACCCAAAGCTAATCTAGTCTTCTCTGTAACTTCTTTAATTGAGTCATCATCAGGTCTCTGAAGATCTTCATCGTCTTCATCCCAAACTTTAGCTTGCATATCAGCTAGTCTACTATGAACAATCTGGAATTTGAATCATACATTATGCTTCAACACTGTTTCCAACCTTATCCTTTCCATGCCCCAATTTAGCGATGGCATCGAAGCGAAGTCTTCCTTCGGCATCAGTTTGAAGAGCGATCTGCCCATCGCTTTTACCTTTCCTCTCTCCCATACCCATACCTAATGGAAACTGGGCGAAATGAATTTCGGGGAAAGCACCACCATCTCCGAAATCCTATAATTGATATGAATACACAGAAAAGAAAGTTATAAATTACATCAGTTGATTTAGGTTTGAAACCACTACGATGACCGTAAGGTGGTGGTTCCTTAGTTACAAGAGCCATTCCAACGGCATCCTCTCTTCCTCTGAACCAGGGATCTCTTCTAACTTGAGAGTATTCATCTGTGACCGCTGTAGGGGTAGGTAATAATCTGAAAGGTTTGTGATAAGAGGATTATTATGAATGATAAACTGACTCTGTCAACTTCATGGACATCGCGGCCTATAATGAAAGCAGAATTTCAGTTATCAGATTGAAATTTCAGTAATAAGTACGAACTTGGTGTAAACAGAGCAATATATATGAGAACAAGAAAAGTTTCGAAACTTTTATTTTTTAAGTGTGTGGGTGTGGGGGGTTAAGAGATCGTGGATTTGTACAACAAGTGAGTAGTGTTTTACATGGTAGTTTTATCATTCATCAGTAGTATATCGTTATATCCTTCTTCGATAGTCTTAGCAATGGTATCAAATTCAGAACTCTTCAAAGATTTCACATTATGAGAAGCTATGTATGAGGAATCACTTACCATTTCTTTTAAAGCGAGATGTTTTATAAGCGTGAATGCTTCTTCCACTTCCCAATCTACTTCTGATTTATTATTTAAACGGATTAGTGGACATTCGGGTTCTCTAATAGCATGCTCCTTCCTATGATATCATTTCAATAATTTTCTCTTCAGCAGAACATACCATGGATCGTCCTCTGGATCGAAAATCAAATCCCTATCGCAAAAAACACATATGGCGCTTGATGGCTCCTCTGATGTTGCAGATGATACAAAGCCAGCAAGAGCTAGCTGAATACAAAACAACATAATGAATAAAACAATAAAATTTAAAAAAACACTCACCTTGCTTGGTGTGCAAAGCACGGAAGCACTAGGCTTATAAGGCCAATTAGAGAAGGTCTTCAGCCTAGATTCGGCAAAAAGCCTAGATTTGACTTTAATCCACAGTGAATCGATATCTAGGGAATCCATTGCTTCTTATTGAAGCTGAAATGAAAAACTTTCGTTTCATATTAACAACGCAACATGCATCCATTTATGAATATTAATGAAAAATATAAATGAATTTGAAATAACGCTGTTTGAATTGGAGCAGGACCACGCAGATGACGCGCGTTTGGCGCGTAAACAGCTTACGGATGCTGGTTTGAATAGATTCATTAAATAAGACTTGTATTTAATTTCGTTTGAGGAAAGATGATGAGGCTTATTTGGTTATTATTACGAGTTTACATAGATTTCAAAATTATCAATTTGTATGTATTCGGATATGAGGTGTTGCCAGAAAATATTTTTTTTATTTTGAGGATGTTGCTCCGCAAAATGTTCGATTCGGGTTTCAAGCAAATTCTGAGAGGAAGACGAAGAATGGATAACATATTTTGCTTTCAAAAGATTTTCAAAGTAAGTCATTAGGCATTTCTACATTCAATTTCTTAATAGAAAATTGACTACTTCATGGATTTTCTATTTTCGATTTGCAATAATTGGTAGCTATAACATGTGATTAGTCCTTTCATCTTTTTTCCTATAGTATACCCCAAGTTCATACTCCCAAAATCTCACCCAGTTTGGATTCTCTATGAAATGAGAAACAACCGTTCTGCGCTAGCGCATTTTAGAAATGACGTTTCACGTACGTCTTATCCCCTTGAGAAAATGGTTTCATATGCTAATTACATCTAATCCTCTTTCCCCGACTCATATTTTTTATTCAGCAACTACTGTTTTTTCAATTGATATTAAGCTTTGTGATTCTGCTCATTTGCAAAATGGCTGTGTTTAAAGTATATTTTAACAATTGGGACCTCACCGATAAAATAGACAGCTCAGGAACTCATGGCCCCTGAGCTGAGTGGGTGGCTCAGGGAGGCTTCATCTGCCGCTGCCGCGGCTGCTGCTCAATCGCCTTGTCTGCTTCCCTTCCATTGCTGTATGCGCCTCCGAGGGCCGTGCTCCTCGTCTCCTCCTACTCCTCAGTTTTCGGGTAGTATGACGCTCTCCGTCTCTGCAGTTCTCTTAATTCTGCTTCTGGCATAAGTATTCTTGGCAGCTTGTCATCGGAGCACTGAGCGACTCTGGGGCAGTTTGATTCATGAGGGACTGAGGCGCGTGCCGCATAACCGCGACGCCCAGCTTCTGCGAGCGGATGGTTGCCTCAGGCAATCAACCTCGTCATGGCAAGTTCCGGTGAATACCTCATCGTCCCGCACGTGCAGTTTTTCGTAGCCTTGTGTTTGTCATTTTTATCGTGCATCCGTCTGCCCTTTGTAACAATGCGTTGATAAATAGATCGCGTTCTCGTGATATTTGTCGATTTTTAAGTTTCTCCAACGATGAAGCAGCTCTTATGTTGTCACTGCCTTTCTCCAACGTACTTTTAGTCTCAGCACGAGATCAGGACTGCCTAATATAGGATCATGGAGTGGCTCGTTATCCGGAAGACGAAACATTGTTCTTCCGCTTGACGACATCCACGATATCCTACCCAATTTGTAATCAGGATGAAAAGCCTAATTCAAATTCTGAGGTTCATTGTCGTGGATTCAAACTTAGAGCAAGCGGCTCGTCTATTCTCTGTGATAAGTCAGCTGACATTTTGAAAGGCTACGAACAGCATTGAGCACCTCTTTCAGCTTCATTCCCCAAAAGCCGTATCTCGTTAGCTTTAGTTAATACTAAACCTTAAACGTTTTTAGTGTTTTTTCCATCATCACCTTTACGATTTATGTGCTGCAGTCTTTGTTTTTTTGTCTCTCTCATTCATCTCGATTCTCCATTTTTTACTTTTCTTTTCATTGGCTTTTCTGACGACATCGTCGTCGTCGTCTGCTTTGCCTCATCAGGCACGAGGCTGTCTTTTTGCTCCACAAATTGTTATTTCCTCTTATGCCACCGATTTTTCGCAAGTTTCTGTCGATAAATTTCGAAACGACTTGCTGATGTTTCTTCAAGACCAGGATTTTTGCGTTTTGTTTTTTTTCTTCTGCTTCTCCTTTCTTCCTCAAAACAAAAATGGAAGCAATGCGCAGAATGGAGAGAGGTTCCCTTGCTCAGGGGCCTCGAGTCGTTACTAATCGATGAACCAGATGGTTTCTGAATTCTCGTTCCCACCCTGCTTTATATGGTAGTAGATGTGTATGTAGAATGGAATTTTGTTGTTTCCACTGGTTCAATTCAAGATCAGATCTCCTTCCTCTATCCCCCTCCTCATTCTTGCCTTCTCAGTATTTTTGATTCTTCCACTTTCCGAGAGTTGCTCGAACAGAATGCAAGTTTGTTGTATTCTGTAGAATCTCTAACAAAATAAAAGTTTGAACTTCGCTTCTTCGAAGTATCAAACGAATTGTAATAGCAGTTTTCTGAGAATCTGATTTCTTACAAGCGAGGGCGAATTCGTGCCATGTTGCAGTGCGACCAGATTCTCACGCTAGATGCCCATACCCACAAGTTTTCTCTTCTCAGAAGTGGGCTATGGCTAAAATGAATTTTGAAAACGGGAAATCTTCTCGAATAACTCCTGGATCAAGAAAAAAACGTCCAAATTGTTGGCATTATTTATGCTTCAAACAATCAGCTTTCTGACTACAAAACATCCGGTTTAAATGAGTTATCGTCTTCAGTTGCCAAAACGACTTTATGAGGAAAGCCTCCTGATTTCATGAATGGCTGATGACGTTTCTATATTTCTACCCCGTGTTGCAAAATATAATCAAAACAGCTATGGACTGATTCAGGTACAATGTAGATAAGTGAATTGAAAGGAGAATGAAATGAAATAGAAAATTAAGAGAGAAAGAGAGGGGAGGATTTCGAAAGCTAAGTGGAAAAGCTCTTTTTTACCATGAGACACTTGCCACTCTCGTACTTCGATAGGATCTTCTCAGCAAATATTATGATGTTTATTTATCTGCTCAACAATGTTGCTTTCTCCCCAAGATGTCGTCTATTTAGAACTCTCATCGAATCCTCTCTTATGTCGGGTTGTCTCCTTTACTGCATTCTCCCTCTCCCTTTTCTTTTTGCTTTGTTGTCTCTCCAGTCTTGAATTGTATGCGTTCTCTCACTTCTCGGGTTTTGGATAATGCATGTCTTATTCTACTCACTGGTGCACTGATCACCTATTATACCTATTCGTTATAGAGTCATAGAATCTCCAAAGCTCAAGAGATCATGACCGAGTAAGATAGCGTTAGGAGAAGGACGACCACAACAAGATAGTGATGGTCCTATGGAAAAATAGACGACATCGAAAATATGAGAGACTGGTGTATGAGAGAGAGAAAACGGTTGGAGCTTGAAATTGTTGGGAATATGTTTTTTCATTCAAAAATGCTTTCGTGCTATGTGAGCTTCCCGATGTGGCTGCACTTTTCGTCTATCGTGTGTCATCTTCTCAGACAATTTGTCATCAGTTTTTGGCCACCTGCCCCAAAAATATGGAACAGCTAGGCTGTCCCATATCACATGTATGAGACATGAGATAAAAGAAGTTGGATCAATTTTTTTATTCTGTTTGCCGAACATCTCCAAGTGAAGAAGCACGGTATGTAGACGCCGACAACGAAAAGGAGAAGATGTACGAGAACGACGACGATGAATGAACGACGATGTAGATGAGAATTGACAAGATGGCCAAGAACTCGTATGAAAATGAGTGACTAAGAGGAAGAGACGAAAGAAAGAAAATATGATAGAAGCTGAGGGAGAGTGTGAATATCATGTAGAGTGGGAGAGAGTCAGTGAAAAAGAGAAGTATTGTGTTGATTTCCGTTTCATATCCTTCTGACAAACCCTTCGTATGTTAGTCTCTTCGCTCGTTCTTATGTTCTCGTTTCCAGAGCATTCAGTTTGTTGCTCTCTTTTCCATCCTCTTCTCCACTACTTCTTTTTTTTCTGAATGTAAAACTCGGTTAATATTGATCTGAGCACCCCCTTCTAGCACTGTGTTCTTCTCACTTTCTTTAACTCTGTTAGTACTCTCAGGCGTGTTCTGTCCCTGATCACCATACATGTATATGACGTTTCTGTTTTTTTCTTCTTTATGCTTCAAACTTAAACATTTTACGTTTTTCAACTTTTTTGCTTCTGCGTTCCAATTTCCGCTAGAACGTATGCAAAAGCGTCAGATGAAAAGAGAGTGGGAGAGAGGTGGAGAAGGAGGAGACCAGGAAAAGCAAAAGAAGATGGAGAAGCCTGCCTCGTATAAAGTTCTTCTCATTTTTTGTAAGCTCTAAGTCAAGTTGCATGGATTGCGCTCTTTCTCTGGGGCACTTATTAAAAGACTCTTTTCACCTTTCGCAGTTTGTGTCGTTACTGAACAATGAGCTGAAGGTAATTTGATCCTTTTTATTCTCGAACATTTCCCAAACTATATTTATCTCTCAATATTTTATTGCCTTGATTCACAAAAACCATTCTTCTATTCAGTTTTTCAATTAGAGACGAAAAATGAAATGTATATTCACACATTTTAGAATATGAGAGACAACTATATTCTCTCCATAATCGTGTGTGTGTCTGTGTGTGTGTGTGTGTGTATATGTCTCTGGATGAAGTTTCGATTGCCGTCATTATTTGATTCTTAATGCTCTCTCTTTTTGACTTCAGTCAGCTATTTCCATTTATGTACTTGCCCATATAAGCTTCAGATACAAGCCTTGGTATTCCTTTTTGTTTTTGAAAACTTTTTTTTCGCTTGCTTGCCTTTTTTGGGAAAACCTAAGAACTCTTGAGCCGTATGTAGCAGGCTCTATTTTCCTTCCTCTCCTCTCCCGCCATCTCTTTCTATGAAACAATCAGGTTTTATTCGTCTTTCCATGTTTTCTTTCTTCTCCCACTACTCCGCCAGAGAAAAGAGTTTATGATGTTTCAGTTTCTTCACATTGGATTATATTTCTGCCCATTTTAATCTATCAATGGCCAACTCTATATGAGTACCTTTCAAATATGCCAATGAGAGCTAGTCTCTTCTCCTTTCAAAGATGAAGAGCTTGTTAATTATGGGCAGATGACCTAAATCATCTTCTTGTGTTCGTGTTCACTCATACCCCCATACGTAATCAGAATAGCCTTCTTGGGTTCTTGATCATAGTTACAACTCTATTAGTCTCCTCCAACTCGATTCCCTTTGATAAGCCTCTCTGACTTTCACCTGTAGGCTTCAGAGAAATGGCGTAACTTCGTTTTGTTTTTGAGTTGCTCTTATTTACTGGAAAGAATGAAACGGAGAAGTCGTTCCAAAAGAAGCTGTGATTTGGCTAGATTAATGACTTCATTCGTGCATTGGAAGTTGAAAAATTCTTTGTGCCATCAATGATGGGGACATAAGAAGATGCCTATGTTTGTCTCCTAATATTCCTTCAGGCAATCTCTCTCTCTCTCTTTTGCTTCCCTCTCGTTTCCCAAACTCACATAGCTTTTGAAGAGTTGATGTCAAAAGCCGAAGCTTAATCCGTTTTTGCATATTTCCATTTCTATTCAACTATCCAATAACATATGATGTTAGCTTGGCTGTTCTACATTCATTTATTGATTATTCCCATATAAGTATATTTCTGATGAACGGAGACGTGTCGTCAGAAAAAAACGTTGTATGTTCTTCATAAGCCATATATTAATAGTATAAGCTCATAGTTCGTTCCATCTATCTTCGTCATCTTCAACTTGAGCATTATGAATTCAGTCTTTTGGACTCTTGCCACCTTACAATATCGTCTTGGTGGATTGTGTGGCTATAACTCGTCTTTCTTCCTGTCGTCTCCTACTATGTGTCGTATATCAGCTAATCTTATTAGTTTCCATGTTGCTAATCTCGTTGAAGACTCTTGATTTCTCTTGTTTTTCATTTTCTTTTCTCTCTTTTCTTCTTTCAAGCTAAAGTCCTTTTTCGTCGTTGCGCCACATTTTGCACACAGCTTCTTCTGCTTCTACTCCAGTTTCTTCTCTCTTAATTCTCTTTCTGGCTGTGCCATTTCTTGATTTTACTATTTTTTTTGATTACAGGAAATGATACAATACATCAGTGGATGATTTGAAAGGCTATGGGCGTGTAACTATTTATGGAGCCCGGAGGGGACACGTGTTGCAGTGCCACAGCACGTGCACTTGACATGTTCAACCGCCGCGGTTCCGTCATTGCTGTTGTCATAGGAGGTTCGTTTTTAAGAATTCGAAAAACACGTTTATTCACCTTGGAGATGATGGACTCCTTTCCGTTCTTTCTCAAAAACCTCATGAAAAGAAATGAATATGAAGCGAAAATTCGCGAGACAGATCGTCTGAAATTCTGAGCTCTTCTGCTCCCTTCCATTCTATTCAGTTGACAAAGATTGCGGAATGGTTGGGTTGTAACCAATATCAAAGAGTATCATCGGCCTTGTTGCCCTCAGTTTTTTGTTTTTGCTACAGCTAAATGCTTTTTTTTCTCGCATTTTTCTGCTCTCCTCTCACTTTCTCTTCTTGTTTTCCTTTCCAATCTCATTCCTTGTCTTCATTTCTCACACAGCTTCTTCTCTGCTTTACCCCTTTTCTCCCTTTTCTTTTTTTTTTGGCTCATTCTTCTTGAGCTTCTTTTGCTCCTGTTTGGTTTGTTTCCTCCAAACTACACTACGCCCTCCGGTTACTTACACTCTCCATCTCGCTATGTTCGATCTAGCCTTGCTTCTTAACATCCTTATTCGCTCACACGCTGCCCACTTTTTTCGTTTCTTTTGAGGTGAAATCGATTCATAAAGCTTTCGTCATTTTCTTCCATTGTGTTAGCCATTTATTCTGAATCTTAATGTATTTCCAATAGAAGAAGTAAGACACATGATGACGCTATTTGGTCTTCGTTATTTCAATTTAATGAATTTTTCCAAATTCATATTCACTTTGTCCAGCCAAAGCAATGCTGATGTTTTCCTATAAAATTTTAAAAATAAAAATTGTTTTATGTAAGTTTGTAAACGAAAAAATCTAAAAAAAATTATCGTACGGCTATGTCCCTCATTGAAAATAGTCCACGTAAATTACACGTGGGAAATTTCACGTGAAATTCGAATTTGACGTAGTCATATGATGCATGATGCTTCATTTCTAAACCAGTTCCATGAGGGAACGGTCGAGTTCCAGAACCATATTCTAATTTTTATACTTTTCTACAATTTTTTATTCTTGAATTCAGGAAACACGCCCGACGTGTTACCGTGTGCAACGTCAGGTACCACGACGGCTGCGTCAACGTCCTCATCCGTCGTTACGACGGAAATCCCGTCGACGAATTCTGATCCAGATAGCCATGGTTACACTGACACTCAGTAAGCTTTACAATCTCTATTTAGAATCATTCACCTCATCAAGTTTCGACGGTTATTAATGTCTCTATTACAGAAATGAGTGGCGACCACCATATCCAAGATTGGTGGCTTTTCATGATGTTTTATCCTTAGCGGCAGGCTGGTCTTTAGGTCTTCATCCAACCTGTTTTGATGACAAACCTACAGGTTCGTTACAAAAACTAATTTCATTAATATCTTCATGTACTTAAGGTGCTAGCCAAGCACAATCTCCATGCGAAGATGATTGTGGGGACGGTAAATGCAATGAGCTACTAGCTAGTTGTCCTGCATTCAGGTTTTTCATTTTACCTTCTCAAATCTCAAACGAGATTTTTTTTAGGAATGAGCTAGGTTGGGAGCCAACTAGGCGGATAGCTCTTAGTCGCTATACTAGCGATGGACCTGTCGAAGCTCACGAATGTGAAACATGGATGCGAGAGGTTTGAATGCCTGTTTGGTATTGAATCTTTATTTTCTCTCTACAGCATTCTGCAGCAGAGGCTGGAATTTTAGAAGATGTATCCAATGTGTATCTAGGGGGGCGACTATGCGCGGCTAGACAGCCTAAAACGGTCATAGAACCCCAAGATATAGGTTCATATTATTATCGACATTGTTTTTCCGGCAGGAGTATGTTTTCTTAATAACCATGCTCACTCTTCTCCATTTGATTACAGCTCATGTTGAATATTTCGGTTCCGATGAAGAAATGGGGCCAATAGCGATCAGTATGGTTCGCGAAACAAGTGAACGTAATAAGGAGCAATCAGCTATTTATCGGATGATTGTTAGAATTAGTGATGTGATTCAATAATCTTCAATTAAAAAATTTATGAAAAGTATTATAGTCGCGAACAATGCGAGTTGCCGTTCCAGAAGAGGCTCTGTCTGACTCTAGTGATCGTGGGAATCGTCCAATCATGAGAGAATTATTAGAACTGGTAAGAATATTCTATAACTTCCAATGAGAATGCTAAACTTTTTAGGTTTGTCCTCAAATCAGCTTCAGTATACTGCGTCCATCCATCCAATCATCACGAGTTGAGGAAATTCTAATGAAGATTGATGAACAACCAATTTATACTCGTTATAAAGTTGGCGTAATGCTATGCAAAGCTGATCAGAGTACAGAAGAACAAATGTATAATAATGGTAGTTTGTAGCTCAATTCGTTGTTAATGTTGATTCACAGAGAGCTCATCTCCTGCCTTCGACGAGTTTCTAGATTTTCTCGGTTCGCGTGTTAAGCTGAAAGGTTTTGACCAGTACAAGGTATGAAATAGCTTTCTTGAGGAATTATAAACTTTCTCTCTCCAGGGAGGACTTGATACTCGTGGTGATACAACTGGAACTCATTCAATTTATTGTGAACACCAAGCTCATGAAATCATGTTTCATGTGTCTACTCTTCTACCATTCACGCCGAGTAATAAGCAACAAGTAAGCTTTCTGATTCTCTCTTTATCTTTATCCATCATTTGAAGTTGCCCCGGAAGCGCCATATCGGTAACGACATGGTGACAATCATTTTCCAAGAGCCTGGAGCTCTTCCTTTTTCCCCGATGACTGTTCGAAGTCATTTCCAACATGTATTTATAATTGTACGTGTACATAATGCGTGTACTGATAATACTACTTACAGGTCAGTCATTTTTTGCTTAAAATTCTTTAACTGTATAAGTTTTCAGTGTGGCAGTTTCAAGATCGAAAGAAGTACCAGCATTCGGGCCTCCGGTACCCCAAGGTGCAACATTCAGCAAATGTGCTGAATTTCATGATTGGCTGCTTACGAAAAGTGATTTTTTTTTCTTTTCTCTTTGAAAGCTTCCTCTTGCAGTTATTAACGCAGAGAATGCAGTTCATCGCTCTAAGAAGTTCGCAACAATGGCAGCGCGGACTCGACGAGAAGCATTAAGGGATTTATGTGAAAACTATGTCGGCCCTCATCAGAATGAAGGACCGAGTCGAATAGCTAGTACGTCACAGAAAAATATTTTCCTCTTTCAAGATCATTAAATGCTAATTTTAGGTCGGTTTCTGGGTGGGAGTGTCAAAAGAAGGGAAAGGCATAATCCAAAACCTGATATAGCTAATATGAGGGGTGCTTTATCGTGGTTAGTTGATGTTCATGATCATTCACTTAATCAGGTGAGACTTTCGGCATTTTCTTTGTTATGTCGTCTTCTTCCTCAGAGAATAAATTGCGTCCTCGGACTGTCACAAGATGCTTTGATTTTGTTGGAGCGACCCTCAGGAACCGTCTTATTTATAACTCCAACTCATTCAGTGATTGGATGGGCAGTCACAGACTTCGGGCATGGGTTGAGAAAGTGGAAAAAAAATTTATCTTTAATATTGTTTAGTCTGAAAATCTATTACGACCATGGAGAAATGCTGTTACTACGATGCTGCACAGAGACTGGTACTGATGTTGAACAAAATGGGTTGATATGCAGACTCCAATCAGTAACCAAAGGAGATGAGGCGAAAGAAGTAAGTGGTTGAAGTATTTGACTTTAAGTTGCTTTTTCGTTTTTAGGTTATTTTGAGACGACCACGTCTAAACGATACGTGGGGATTCCATGTCCAGGAAGAAGGGGTTGTAACTGATGTGGAGATGTATCAGACAGCTTGGAAAGCCGGTATTCGCCAAGGCAGTAGGATAGTTGAAGTATGCTGTTAGTATTACTCGTTTACTTATTATATTATATCAGATCGAAAGTTTTTCTGTTAGCACCTTAACATTAGATCGGATTAGTCAAATGTTATCAGAGAGTGAACATTTACGTCTACTTCTGATATCACCCGCATCGGATGGATCCCCAAGGCGAGGGTAAGCGTCGAACACTTGAAGCAGCATTCCTATCAATTTGTTACAGTTGTGAAGACCCCCATTGTCCTGCAGTACGTGGGACTATAGACGAGATGTTGACACCTGATGCGTTTGTTCGCCAGCCTACACTGTGAGTTTCTAATCAGTAAATAAACAAAAAACATAGGTGCTTCAGAATTGATAAGTATCAATCGATGTTCCGAACGAGGAATCAAGACTACGCAAGTTCATCAACAAGCAGTCCTGCCAGCTCGTTCGATGAGCGTACTTTCACATTTGGAACTCGACGAACAGATGGTACAGGAAGAGCTAACAGCTCAGGGTGAGAAGGATATAGAACGAGATTAATTCTCTAAATTAGGGATTTCAGATCAGCTTCCGTTTTGCACAAAGCATGTCCTACCAGCCGCAAACCTCAGAGCACATCTGTACATGAGCAAATGTGCATGTTGTTGAACACACCAAAGTCACTTAATCGAGCACAATCAGATGAGCATTTGCGGTCGCCATTAGCAGAAGAAGCGAAAAAAGTATGTTTTTACTGATTTCAAACTTCTAAACATGTGTTACAGGCTCCTTTATCTGCTCGAGAATCCACGAATGATTCAGAAGTCAGCGATATGATTAAATGTCAGGTTCATATGGAACACATGTTACAAGAGAAACGGGCTATGGACTTATTAATTCAACAGCTAAGAAAGCAATTACATCAAGTAAGCTCGTTTTCAATGCATTTTCTGGATGAATCCTGTTTTCAAACTGATATGTTATTCCCATACTCTTAATTCCAGGAAAGACAAGCGCATGATAATACCAGAAGAGAGTTAGAAAGACTTAGAATAACTCTTGAAAAGCGCTGAGCATGTAGCGGATTGACCTCGATCGAGTTTACAACCAAGAACTTCCTCGGATCTCCTGCTCCACTCCCTTTCTAATAGTTTGAATGCACAATATCCTGTATCAAAGCTCGGCATAATCATTCCTTCATTTTGATAGCTTTGGAACCTTTTTGCTACCATTGTCATGTATTTCCCTACCAGCTGATGAACTCAGCTGCTCCCATTGGTTGTGCATTCAATATACCGTTTATAGCAAAAACTTTCCAATTCTCATCTTTTTATATTTGTATTATATTATTGATTTTTGTCTTTGGCTCCGATCGTCCACAGCCTTCTCCCTTTCAACTTAGCCAGAACACATCGTTTTTTGAATCGGGAACTCACATTATGGCCATTATGCTTTTTCTGATCAATCCGTGCATCTATTTCCGTTTACTTTGATTCTTGTTTGTTTGTTCTTGCTCTTGACACCTTTTTTTTGTTTTTTTCATGCTCTGTGAACTGAACAGCTGCCCTGAACATGTTTAAAATGTATTTTTTATATTTTACCTATTCAGGAATATTCATTATAGGTATTTGAATGACTAAAAAACTTCTTTTCCTCATCGTTTATATGCATTTCTTGAGTACAACGAACGGGCGGAATAGTTGCGGAAGTAAAACAGACTGAACCCACTGAGCAAATGTTTTTTCATACTGTGGCGTGCCATCAAACAGTAACAGGAAGAAAAATTTCAGAAATAACGACGCTGATAATCGCGTTCAGGAATGTGCGAGTTAAGAGGTTTCAATAATAGTTGGCATTCTTGAATGCCAACGTCATCAGGAAGGAAGGAATCAACATCATCAAGAATAACGTGGTTTTATGACCTTTCTTTCATTGTAGGTTATATTTAGTTTGAATTACTCCCCATTTTTAGTAATTGTGTCGTGTTATTTCGGTTTATGCACATAGGTATACAACACTCTCACTCTCTCGCCCGTCCTCCATTTCCTGTGAACTTCTGCTTCTCTTACACCTTCATTTCGATTGAGAACAAGCTTCTCACTCTCATCGATGACAAGTTTTATGAGTTTTCTCGTCTTCCTCTCGTTCAAGATTACTACTACTAACCTTCAGATTATAAGAGAGGCAAACATGTTTACTATTCGAAGTCTACTCCTCCGAAAATCATTTGTCTTTCAGTTCGTATTCCATATGTTTCGTTCCTCTCTATTTGTCTCATAGCATGGTCGTTTTTGTTTTGTTTTCCGTTATGGAGGTGTCTTCTTCGAAGGCATATGTGTACTCACCTGAATAGCGTTTTCCTTATTCTCTTCACCATTTGTGGCAGTCCATGAAGCTTACAAAAATAATCACCGTGTCAACGAGTTTCTTTCTTTGACATAATGAATTGCCCTTGACTTCATCGATGTCATTCTTCTTGATTGACTGAGGTCGTCATTGTCCTCGTTGTTCTCGAATCGATTCATTCCAACATCATCAGCGCTGTCTTTTGATAGTCTCCAACCGTTCGTTCATCCCTGTTTTTGTAAAGCCATTGCTGATTGAAACATAACCAGAACCTTTTACACTCCCGTCTCCCCTCTCCCTCTCTCTCTCTCACTCTTTGTAACTTCGTCATATTTTCAGGGCAGAAAGTTACAAAGTCATTGTTTCCTCTTCTTGCCGTGTTATCTGACAAAAAAATCTTATCAAATCGAACTTAAGTTTGTCAACAACTACTTTCAGTTTTTCCAAATGTCCTAGTACTTTTTTGATTGTTTTTGTCATTTCTCCTTCTCCTTATATTGGGAAGTGAGAAGCGATTACGAAACAGTGTCTCTAATGAAGCTTCAGTGTGATGTTCTCCAGTGAATCATCGCTAAGAGTTCTTGTGTGAGACTTATAATATGCTATCCTCAACTTTTGATACTTAAGCTTTCATCTCTCTTCCTCTCTCCGTATAACATGTGCTAGCCATATGTCTTCCTTGCAAAATTTATGGAATATATATGTTTTTCAATGAAAAATCGATGATCGTCTCATGATTGTGCACACACCGATCCATTTTCGCTTCCCATTTCACCGATTATTTTGATATCTCGTCCTCTCGGATCCCTAACGATTGTTACGTTTCGAAGTGTGTTGCTTCGTTCATTATTTGCTGGAAATTATTTCTTACAATCATCAATTGTTCTAACTCTGTTACCCACGTCTCATACATTTTCGTTCAGAAATGAAAAAGGCTTTCATTATTTTATTACTTTCTGTACTTGTTTTCGCAGCTGAAGGTATGTCCAACTAACTCATTAGCAACTCATTCATATAGCCAGCCTAAGAAGAAAAATTTCAAGAAAAGAATTTTAAATTCGAAGTGCTTCCAGATCGCCAGCAACCAACAAACCCCAAATGCAGACAACCTCTGAACTTAGGTACCTCTTGTGCTGCCAAGAAACCAACAATCCGAGTAAGTATCATCTTTGAAATACCACCAACTTACCGAGTACTTCTGATATCTCAATGTTCAAATTAATTTCGTGGTCCTTCTCATCTTGTTCTCATATTTGTTTTCAAGTATCACATGGATCCTGAAACTTTGACATGCTTAGCATTCAAACATAATGGTTGTGGGGGAAATGACAACAGCTTTGCTACTAAGGGAGAGTGCTCTCAGACATGCATACCAGGTAGGCTATCATTTCATATGAAATATACTTATTATTTGCTTCAAGCCGATTACTTAACATGCTCCGCTAACAGCCCAGCTGTTCGCAGACCTAATGGGGATGCTTCTTGCCAAACAAACATGATCTTAATCGGAGGGGAAACATCTTTGGATTCCGCTTGTCCAAAAGGTTCAACCTGTCAAATGGGATTTGTTGTGGGTCTGTGTTGTAACGATACCATCACAGGTAATACAAATATTCGATCACCAATCCCTCTCCTTTTTTTCAGCCGCCGTGTCTGCCAATTACAAGCCCGATTGTGGTCCCGGAAAAAAAGCGTTCAAATCAGAACAATACGGATTTCAGGTTGCTCACAGATTTATCATTGTACATTGTACTGATCATGCTTTTCAGTTGATTCATCTTGGAAAGACATGTGATAGCAACTTCTGCCCAGATAATTCGGTGTGTCGTCAAGGATCCTACTTCGCCTACTGTTGTTACTAGATACAGAAAAGGAAAACCGTTTTTGTATATATAAGCTTTAAGTTGAATAACGTGTAATCTCCATAGATAGACCTGAAATCAGCTATTTCTTTTAATTTTCCTGCTGAGAAATCAAATTGTTAGAAGCATGGACCATTGAGAGGTTCAAGCGTTCTGATAATCAATAAATCAATACTTTTTAAACTATCATTTTAATCTAAGCAGACAACAGAGCGGTTGCATCCAAAAGTTGAATCGAATATCTTTCAATGTTTCATCTCATTACATTTGTTGAGGAAGATTCTGTAGTTTCTTCTCGTTATTACCTTGCTAGGTCAAAAGAACTACATAAATTATGAAATTAACGGTTTATGCTAGTATGTACACAAGCAAACTGAACTCGCCGGTTAAGCCCATTCACGTACTCACAGTTCCGAATTTACTATGAAGATATTTGATTGGATCAATAGACATTTGAAATGTAAAAGATATACTTTCACACTTTCATATCACCGTGAAGTACGGGATCAATAGAGGAGTTCTCGTTTGTGTTCGTTCAGGCTAACGAGGTTTTTCTGGTTGGACAATAGAAACGATAAGGTGATGAGGATGTGAGAAAGTTATCACTCAACTGTCATAGACAGGTATCCGTACTCAACTTCTCTGAGGATGAGAACAGGAAGAGCACGGAAGGCT